>CM056549.1:30875233-31460776 GCA_029721515.1 Synanceia verrucosa
CAGAAAGAGTAATTGGCATATTTATAACCTATTATGCCTATTATAGTCTATAGCAGTAGTTGTCAACATAGCGTCTGGGGTCCTTCAGAGAGTTCCTGGAGGTCCCCAGGAAATGTTTGTAATTAATGTACAGAATACCCTCATCTCATACAGTGTCTATAGGAAGACAGTGTGAGGAAGTCCACAAATGCGTGTATGCACGCACACGTAAGATTTGTCCCATGTTTTGAGACACTCATTTCATATCATGCTTCCTTTCCATTTTCAGATATCAAAAATGAAAGCAAAATGGCCTACTTAAAAAAAAAAAAAAAACTAACAAAAAAACATGAAAAAAAGAAAAAGCAGTGATGGGAAAACTCAAGAAGGTACTACAACAAAAAGAAACAGTTAAAAGCTGTACTGGATATCACTCCAGTGAGTGAGGACGATGAGGAAGCAAATGCAATAATTCCAAATCTTCCAGAAGCTTCCTCAAGAGAGCAGCTTCAACATGTAGATGACTATTTCCAAACTTCATCTCCTAAAACATCGACCCCAAAGGAATTACAAAAAACAAGAAAACAGAAAAAGAAGACAAGAAGAAGAAGAGACAGAGGAAAACAATGCTAAAACTGAAGTCAAAATTACGCTCCACGGAAGAGAGACTTGTGGAAAGGACAAAAGACTCAAAAGACTGGAGATGGCAGCCAAGAGGAAACAGGTAACCATCAACATGAGAGGCAGAGACGCCCAGAGGGAAACAAAAAAGTGCCGTCATCAGCGAACATACAACATTGTCAGTAGCAGCCAGAGGAGACTTACGAGCACTCTTGTAAGCAGTTTCCTTCACCGAGATGATGTGTCCACTGTGATAAATGGGAAATCAGGAGAAATTCGGAAAAAGGGACAGACATTCCGGAGGAGAGCCCTAACGGACACAGTGGCCAATCAGTGTCTGTAGTGAGGATAACTTGTCTTGCATGTACAGGAGATGCAGCAAATGCAAAGGCATTTCCTACGACACTGGGTCCTTCCACAAAAGGAAACATTATTGCATGGGACAAGTGGATAACCAGATCTGTGCCATTGACCGAGAAATACAAAGACAGGTCCACTGAGGCAAAGGATGTAAGAAATGTTTTTCTTGAGAAGAGGCATACCTCAATTGAAAAGCTAGTGGCGCTCACTCAGGACCACCTCCCAAACTTCTCCAGACGTATATACAATGTTAGGCACCAGTTTGAAAGACTGAGGAGCTTGAGGGAGACCCTGACCCAAAAATGACGTAGTTGTTCACATAAACTACAGCAAGAACTACGCTTGCAAATACACCAGGGAACTAAAAGAAACTCACTTTGAAGGTGGTAATCAACATGCCACTCTCCATACTGGAGTTCTCTATCTTGTGGGGGCAAAGTGGAGTCATTTGCATCACTCTCAGCCTGTCTCCAGCATGATGCCACAGCCACATGGGCTAACCTTGACCCAGGACTGAGGTGCATAAAAGAAGAGCATCCAAATGCCAGAAATCTCCACTTCATCTCAGACGGGCCCATATCTCAGTATCGAAACAAAACAAACTTTTACCTTGCATCAACAGTGCCATTTGTGTAAGGATTTAAGCATATGACATGGAATTTCACGGTAGCATCCCATGGAAAGGGTGCTCCTGATGGAGTGGGTGGTGCCCTGAAAAACCTGGCAGACAGAATCGTGTCTTATGGTACCAGCATACCAGATGCTGACACTCTGTTTGAGCAGCTGAAGCTCAACTCGTCTGTGAGGCTTTTCAGGATAACAGAGAAGGACGTCAAAAGAAGTGGGAATTAGTCCCACCGCATCTGAAGGCAGTGCCTGGGACAATGAGAATCCATCGGGTGAGTCAGTTAATAACATTCAAAGAAGAGAAATGTACCTTTATACTTACCTAGGTTCCTGGTGGAAATATTGTGTAAACTGTAAACAATATAGTTTAGGACAAATGGAGTACTGTAGTTAAAAGGAACAGTTCCCTAAAAGTTAAAACTGTGTCCTAATATACTCACTGTTGTGCTAGTTATAACACAGGTGCATTTTGGCCAATTAACACGAGGTTACCAGAGAGAGAGCTAGTCACCATTGACTTAATTGCAATCAATAGTGACTAGCTTTCTCTTGAGTAGTGCTGGCAACCTCCTTGTGCATTCTTCAATTGCTGTCCATGCTATGAATGTTACTATTAAGAGAGAAACTAATATACTTTCATCAGTATGTGATACAAGTGTAAAAGATACAAAACAGCACTTAAAGTCTGTATTCTCTATGTCATTATAGGGGCACTAGATGTTGCACAATATTGAGCCTTGAGCATCATTTTCTGCTTAAGTATCAAACGTATGATAATCATGGATGATTTTAATTTCAACTAAAAATAATTTTCTTTTTCCTTAAGCTGATATTGACAAAACCAGGCCTTATCCACACACGAGAAGTGTCCTGTTTTTGTGACCGTGCCTGTGGATGCTTCAGTCCAAAGGAATTTGAGTTCCAAGAATCAGAAAAGGAGACTGTTGAGCCACTTTTGGAAGTAGGAAAGTGGGTCCTCATACAATACGATGGAGAACTGTTCCCTGGTGTCATCACACATACATTTGGTGGTATGGACATGTTATGTTGTTGATAATAAATCTTAAATCATAATAAGTGTTTTTTGTTTTACTTTGTTTCCAGATTGCCGATGGTCAATATGAGGTTGATACCATGAGTTGTGCTGGACCCAGCAAGTTTTTCATTCCATCCATCGGGTTTGAAGATGAAAAAGTCTGGTACTATTTTGAAGACATAAAAGCTGTCATCCCTGAGCAACATCGTCAGCTCGACACTTCTGTATGTTACCTGAGATCTGGGCAAAGCACTCAGAGAAACGTGTAGAACATTATACTGTACTGAAGTCAGGGGTGACTAGCTTTCTCTTGAGTGGTATTGGCAGCCCATACTACCTGTGTATTCTATGGACAAATCACACTTGTATTTTGACTGGCACAAGGAGGAGTCGATGAGGGCATAATTTTCATTTTTGAGTAAACTATGCCATGTTATTTCCCCCATGTGTTCAATATTTTTTGTGTCTGGAATGAAATGTTAACATGTTTGAACATTGCTCTGTGTAGTCCTGATCTGTTGTTTTTATACATGCTATTATTGTTATTGTTCTGTTTTAGCCTATGAATGTTATGTATCTAAATGATTTTCTACATTAAAATGGTATAATGTTTTTAACCAACAGTCTTAATATACTTATCATTACTGAAACCAGCAACCTCATTTCCGAAATGTATGTATCATTACTGGAACAGGTGTTCATTTAGCATTAATTTAATAAATAGAAAAGAATTAGTTTGTTTTTAAATGTATATGCACAATATACATGTTAACTTCTTTAAAGTTTGCCATATCATTTTAAAATATGTCAGGTTTCAATGAAATATAAAAACTGTTAGGTTGTAGATTGCAAAAGGTGTTGCGGTAATGAGAGAAAAAGGTCAAAATCAAATCAAAATGTAAATTTAAAAATAGTTGGTATTGCAGAGTTTCAAGTAGTTGTGCGTGACCGTTAATAATCAACTTGTAAAATTTTGAAGAATAATTGGCTTTCTTTATGGTCTTGATGTTTTCAGTCCATTGTGGTAATTTTAAGGGCATATTTTGGAAAATATGTTCAAAAGGTGTTAAATTGTTAGCAAATATTTTTAATTAACAGTCATAAACACTTCAGACTTTGTTATTGATGCCTAAAAGGAAATTTGTTGATGCAGTTCTTGAAATCTTTGAAATTTGAAAGATTTCATGAGTATGACCCGGCTGCAAGTCAGAGAGGACCCACACGTGGAATCACCAGGCAGAGGCAGGAATAAGACAAAAACTAAAACTTTACTTTGTCTTCCCAGTAGAACACGGTACAGTCCATTGCAGGGGTCAAAACTCAAAATCAAGCAGATCAGGCAGAGGTACGGAGATAGGATACAAAGCAGGCATAAGCATAAACAACAATCTGGCAAACATCAGGGAGCGACTGACTGGTATAAATACCATAGACTGTAAAAAGAATGGATGTAGCACCCGTGACGTCACCCATTGGTTTGGGGGAGTCCTTTTTGTGCTCCTATCATGGGCATTTGAACTGCGCCATCTTGGATTTCAGTGGGCGTGTACTTTCCATATTAGGAGGAGAGGCAGGAACTTTATGGGTCAGCCGGCCGAGATCCCGCCCACTGAACTCAAGTTAACCGTGCCAAACTGAGCTAGCTTAAGGCTATTCAGCTAGGCTAACAAGCAGCTACAGACAGCAAAAACAGATCGTAATCCTAGTGTTGTACTTAAAAATCACCTCTTCAGATTGAGAGTTTTTAGGTGGAGCTGCAGGGTTTGGTGGAGTTGTGGGGGAAAATTCATTTGTACTATTTAACTGTGAAACGATTGTTTAACATGTTATTTACCGCATTTCAACACTGCCTCCATCCACCGATACATGCCAATAAGTGCCAACATCCAGGTAAACTCTATTTCATAAAATCTATGGGTAAAATTAAAATCACTGTCCATCTTAAAACCCAAGTTTTAAACTGTTGGCTTTTAAAACTCTGTCAAAGGGCCCAAGTCAACAGGTGGGGGTTAACAGCGGCCACTGGGACCAAACACCATCACTTCAATTTTTCAATAAAGGCCTGCCGTGCTCTGCAAGGCTGGCACGGCAGGCACATAATAAAGATCTGTTCTGTTTCTGCTAGAAAAAGAACAACAGTTTACTGAGGCCAACTGGGCAAAAATCATAATGATACTGTATTTCAGTATATTTTGATATGGATTGAATTTGTTTGTCTTATATTTGAAACTTGAATTTCTAATTAAAAGATACAGTGTGAATGACCTACATATTCACCTCAGAATTAATTTAATTATTATTTTTAATTATTTAATTTAATGATTATATATTAATTATTGCAGCTTTTACTCACGCTCTGATCAAATTTTGATCACAACCTTGATTTTGTTATCAAACAATCTCCAAACTCATATAATTGAGTTGAAACGATTTATTAGGGTGTCGTAGTTTTAGTAATAGGACCTTTATGTTGAAGCTTAACGATGCGATACTGTGGAAACAGGAAGTAGAGAATGTAAATATAACGGCATGGTTGCTACTTACATTACGTGTTCTGGTGTGCTTTTTGGTTCACACTATCCCTTGGCAATGTGGCATAATGTTGTGTGCTAATATGTCGTATGTGTGGCGTTTTTTTTTTTTGTGTCAGCACTTATTCCCATCGTTAAACACCACAACAAGATGGAAGGTGTCAACTATTTATGGGATTGGTGCATTTTTCTCTTGCAGAAAAGTATTTTTATATTTTTGTGCATGTGTGTGACCGTCACCGCACCCTCTCTGGAGACTAAGTTGTCTTTATTTGATTTTCTTATAGTGAACCAGAGAGGAAAGTGCTACACCTTAGTGAATTGAGTGAATTGAGGGGGAAACAGATGATAAACAGGGTGAGAGAGTATGGGTAGGAAAGAGTACAAACAGGCAGTGTCATTAGGAATCAAGAATGTGAGAAGCAGCATGATTCCCAGTAACCAATGTCACAAAAATAAGGAGAGAAGAGAGATAGTACTCATAATGATTAAATTAATAAAGTAAATAAACAGAAAAATCAAAAATAATTACAAAATCAAACCCTACAGAGAGTAGGGCACCGAGGGGCGCAGGAGAAATGTAGGAATACATAGAGAAAATGATTTTAGTGTTACGCCTGAAGAGTGATTTAGCCCATTCTGACGAGTCCCATCAGTACTCAACAATGGGACGCGACAGACGTTCGTCCACCCTGAGCCAACATGCATAAGTGATTAGCACCGAAGCCCAGAGCAGCTACGATGACTGAGCAGGGGCCCGCTGGCCGAGCCACCGTCCTACCCGGGCGGCGGAAACCTCCAGGAGGGATCGCCCAGAGAGCCAACCGGGGCCAGAGAGAAACACACAGACTCAGGGGCCAAGAAGAGGCACAGCCAGACGTCCCCACGGTGCCACGAACAAGCCACGGAGGCCTGGGACAAGAGGGACCACCCACTACCCAACACCAGCCCCCAGCCACCCCACCACCAACACCCCAACCCCGTCCCCAACCCCAACCCCACCCACCCCCACACCCCACAGCCCCACCACCCCCACCCCGGAGAAGGCAAGGGGCCCCCAACCAGCCGGGGACAGACCCAGGGGCCGGGCGTCCCCATGAAGGGGCAGGCAACCAGCCGCCAAGAAAGCAGGCCACCACCGGTGCAGGTAGAAGGGAATAGACAACCGGGCCCCGTATGTGACGTTTGATAACTTTTGACTTTGTTTGACGGGGAGATATGATCGCATTAGCGGAGCTAAGATCACTGGTCGTACGTTACCTTGGTTGCTAAATATAGATCAAAGTCACATGGGATGCGATTTTATGCCGCCTTTCTTTTTCTTGCTTTATCCAGTTTCACTCAAATTTACTGCTGTCAACCTGTGGAAGTTAATAAAGGAGCAAGGATGCTCATCCTTCCTGGCTCTAGAAAAGGAGTTTGGCTGACTGTTTAATCATTGTTAACGCTAGCACAGCATAACAGTACACAGCTGTAAGGGACATATTTGTAGCCTATATTTATGTTTTGCATAAAGAATCAATAACAAAGAGTTATTTTTTGAGAGACAGAAATGCTGAATAATGCATCATAATTCAAAAATAACCATTTGAATAAATCGTAATTTCAATATTGACCAAAATAAAAACAATTATGACTTTTTTCCATAATCGAGCAGCCTTAAGTTAAACGTATTATAAGCAGCTATATTCTGTCTGTCTTGGTCTGTGTGTGTGTGTGTCTGTGTGTGTCTGTGAAATGAAAATGAATGTGGCCTACTGTGTGGCGAAAGCAGACAGTCTTTAGACTGGCAGTGTTTTATGTATAAATATGTGTCACACGGCATGCCTGTTATCTAAAAGTGAGTTTGAAGTGTGATAAAGATTCTTCTTCTGTATCTGAAAACATTTATTATTCTACAACTGTATTACATTATGTATATATGAATTACACTTGATGTTACTGTGTAAGTGATGAGTTGCATTAATTGTCCTCTGTAGAGGTGACAAGCATTTTTAGGGTGTGCTACAACTCTGGTCCTGTGCTAAAAAAACTGTCAGCCTCTGTAGCACTAGTGCTATGTGCTGAAAAAGTTAACGTACAGCCCTGCAATATGTAAGAAATGTATTTAAATGAATCATAAAATGGTCCTGATATGTCACCAGACATTAAGAAATCATGTTCATTCCAAATACTTATATCACTGACAACAGTATTCCAGCCAGGATATTCTCATTTAAAAAGCCAAGTTGCAGCCCTCAGCTGATGTTGATGTTGTCATGTTGTGTTTTGGTCTGATGCTCCACCCTCCACCTATCTCCCAATCACCAATCAGTAGTGTGTCAGCATCTCTGCTCAAGTTACCACAGCTGCAGCTACGAACGTGTCGGATAAATAATGTCAAAACCTAAAAGACCTCGTTATGAATCCGAAATACATTGTGACAAAGTCCAAAATAAAACAAGGATTTGTATAGGAGATGCTTTTGAAAGATGGAGACCACTGAAAGCGGACGGCCAGCACCACTCCTCACCGCATAACCCTGCCCCAGAGCTCCACTCTCTTTACTCTCTTTACCCCGTCCCTCCATTTTACTCCTTATAAGTGTCCATGGTGATGCCCAAGGTGGCTGCTTTTCATTCACTGTAACACTTTCTGTTCCTGCTGGATCCTGCAGCCGAGCTGGTAACCTCTAGTCAGGGGAGAGGGAGAGGGCAGACACTGCTCTACAGTAATTTGAAAGTGATTGCAGTATCAGTTTTAGCCACAATCCTACATACAGTTCCTTTAAGATTCAGTAACCAACTCAAGTTGCTTGATTCAAGAGTCAAAGAAACATCTACAAGCAGCAGTTTGTTTTCTGCTTGTGTTTAGTATTTTACATATGTTGAGTCTTTAAAAAGTTACATTTTAAGTAATCTCATCTCAAAACCAGCATGTTCTGTTTATTTTAGTTCGATTCCTGGTCCGGGGCCTTTCTGTGTGGAGTTTGCATGTTCTCTCCGTGTCTGTGTGGGTTCTCTCTGGTACTCCAGCTTCCTCCCACCATCCAAAAACATGCATTGGGATTAGGTAAATTGGCTAATTTACATTGACCGTAAGTATGAGTGGTTGTCTGTCTCTATGTGTCCTGTGATGAACTGGAGACTTGTCCAGGGTGTACCCTGCCTTTCACCCTAAGATAGCTGGGATAGACTCCAGCCCCCCCGCAGTAGAAAATGGATGGAAGTGAAATTATCTCACTGCGTGGACAGCAGGGGCGTGTCTAGGGGGTGGCCTGGGGTGGCATGTGCCACCCCTGAAATCTGATAGGCCACCCCAGATGCCACCCTGCACGATGGACTATCTGATCATCAGATGTGATTTCGTTTACATGAAACAACCTACAGGGTTTAAGTCAAACTTTTTATATTTTTATTTAATACTTTAGTTTGATTTGATCCACACTTTATATTATGTTTTACATCTGTGCATTGTCTTTATTTTGGCACCTTTATAAAAAAAAAAAATGGTTCAGGCTTTGTATTACACTTTTATTGTCCCATTCGGTTGTGTCGTGATTACAAGTTCTATTTAAATTTATACTCACATTTAAGATTGTAATTTTAGTAGTCAAATAAATCATAAAAGAGTGATCCTGCTGGACAGATCATTTCACTTGTTTTGAGTACCTTTTCCCTCAGATTTGGTGTTTTATCTTTTTCTTAGACACCGTTTTTTGCAGTCTCTGATGAAAAAGCATGCAAGCAAGATGCCTAACACATTTTAAACCATGTGTGCACAAATGGTGGAAGTGTTCTATGAGCTTTCCAACTAAAGAGTTTTGCTTCCTAACTGTTGTTGCCCAAAGTATCTCCATAACACACTAAAGAAAGGGTTCAATAAGACTAAACACTTGAGTATCTTTTAGAATCCTCCCCTCATGATCAGAGGTGGACCAGCTCCAGGATCAGCACTATGTCCTGAAATCAAGAGCTCCTGTAGACCACTGTAGGGAAATGTGTCCATGTGTCAGTAAGGTGTTGATCTACCATGAGCCTTCAGAGCAGCTTTAGGGAACCAGCTGGACTGATGGAGAGTGAAGAGATGTTCCCTCATGATGGAGGTGAAATGTGAAGGTCAGGAGAGCTGTACCCTCATGAACTGGTATGGAAGCACCTGGGTTTGTCCATCCATACGTCACTGAAGTCCAACAGGACCTGGCTCACATGTGCTGAATAGAGGTGTAGGAACACTTCATGAATGTGCCTGTAGGGGGCAGCAGTGGTGTTTGTTTGACTTCTGCCTTTCTCTTCCCACTCTCACCAAAATATCTTATGTAAGCATACAAATAACAATTACAAAGTGACAGTGACTCCCTGTATTAATGTCATGTTTAAATAGTTCAATCTATATTTGGAAATAACTCAGTTTCTTGCTGTATATACAAATGAGTGGGTGACATATTGTAATTGGGGGATTTTGGAGATATCTTTGAACATGTTTACAGCCCAGACATTGTAAAATAGCAGCAACTGAATCAAACATTCTGTCCAAATAAACTAACATTAGTTTTTGTTGTTTACATTGAATTGACTGCACCTCACTGCAAATAGGGGTGTCTGAAAACAAGATAAAAAAAAACCACTAAATCTGAAGAAAAAGGTCTATAAAACAAGTGATGTATCTGTCCATGCAGTGAAATAATTTCACCGAACAAGGTTTAATGATTTAAGATGAAAGTTGAACACTTAAAGTAAGAAATAAGATAAATGATCTTGTCTTTTTTTATCTTGGTAAGCACCAAATAGTTTGCAGTGTTAACACAGGGCTGATATGACATGAGACAGAACAAACTGTCATTGTTATCAGGGACAGCATGAACACACACAGGAGCAAACAAACACAGTGCAGCTGGTTTATGTGAGCAGTGTAAAGGTCAGGTCAGTGACCAGCTTACTGCTGATGATCACTGGTTTCCAGGAACACCTCTGACCATGTGGCTCTCTGAAGGCTGCTTATCCTGCTCCATCAACTCATTCACTGTTTGTTACTGTCATACTCATACTATTGATCACTATTAGTGTAAATTTATCAGTGTGACTTCAGACCCTAACTGATACCCAGAGAGCCAACCAAAAAAAAGTTATTTGTTGGTTAAAAAAAAACTAAAATGCTTGATGTTTAAAGTACCCAGACCTTTCCATCAACATGAAATATTTAGCACCAGGGTTACTGAGCTAACATACCAAATGTTTTCAGCAAAGCCTTGAATCTTTACCGTTCACCACCTCTGGCATTTTTAGCACTGAAGCCAAATCACAACTGTGATTTGAATGGTTGGATAAAAACACTGCTGCAGTGGAAAACATTCTCTTTTGGCCTAAAAGGATCATTAAACCGGTTATATTTAACTTACAATTTAATAGGAGTGGAGTCTCTTTCAGGCTCACGCCACCATTTATGTGCTTGGAGCACCAATGACAACATTTCTGGCTCCACTGGTGACTTTATCAGAGCTTTTCCTGCTGCTGCTGGAAATGATGCTGATAAGAGCAGTGACAGTGAACCACTGAAGAGCTGAAACAGCATCATGTTTTAAGAAAGCTGTGGTCATAGTCAATGTGAAAGAGACTGAGATGATGAGAGGCTTTTTTTTAAAAAAAAAAAAAAAAAAGTACATCACATTGTAAAAAGCACCTTCATTATGATGCAGTTTTGTACATGTTCAACACAGTTTATGTTCATGACAAAATATCTGTACAAAAATGTCCTATTGTTAAAGTCACACCTGAGCTTCACTCTAAAGAGACATCTGACATTTCTAAAAAAAAAAAAAAAAAAATAGTATCCTGTACAAACTAATAGTAATTTTAGTTCTTCATGAGTGATTCTAAATGCAGGTTGTCATCTCAGGTTTAGAGTGAAGGAGGAGGTGCTGCCTCCTCATCCGGTCATCAGACAGGTGCGGCAGCAGAACTGGCGGTAGAGCTTCTTCTCACAGAGACGGTTGGACTTGACCATCTCACAGAAGACCTCATGAGCTGACAGACACACCAGGACAGAGGATCAGCTTCACCAAATACAAACTCCACTGTCTGTCTGCTGCCTTAGTTTCATCATCCAGTTTTGTTTTTATCTGCTCAGAGTTTTTTTTGTTTTTTTTTTTTGTAATATTTTAGAAAGAAAGTTTTGCCATAGTATTGTCAGAACCCAGCGGACAAAAACAGAACAGGTAGAGAGATTGTACCTGAAGAGATCAGAGAATATTAAAGGGTAGGTCAGGTGTTTCTCAGTAGGGCTGTATGAGGTACTTCTCTATAGAGTCAGAAGATCTGTTTCTCTAAACTGGTGCTGCCTGTCATCTACTGTAGGTAATACACTGACTATGAAGTACCTCATACAACACCCCCCCGACAAAATAAAGCACATAACTGACCTTCCCATTTAGTTCTATGGAGGAAAACAGTCATTCACAGCACCTTTCACCCACCAGTGTTGCCACTAGAGGTGCACAACAAAACGCCATGATTAAAGGTCACCTATTATGCAAAATTCACTTTATAAATGTGTTCAGTACAGTAGTATGTGTCCCCATAGCCTGTGAATGAGGCCCCAGGAGTGAAAAAAGTCTGTCACCTCCTTTTCCTGCTTGGCGAGTTGAACTTTTTTCGCCTATTGATGTAGAACGGCGAAATGCCCCTCCCTTCAGTAGAGGACAATGCCTTTGAGCTGTCCCCCCTGTGCTAGCATGCTTTTCAATGGTAGTCTTTCATTGTGTGCTAACGTCCACATCACAGCGCCAATACGCAGGCAAATTTTCTTTGCTACTTTTGCTGACAAACGTGTGCTCTTTTGACCATTCGTCATTGACTGCAGTCTGCAGCAATAGCTGCAGTTCCTTACCTCCGGTAGCTGCAGTGCTAACACTACAGGGACATGTATATAAGCTATTACGCTAAGTAGCGTTCCGGACAGTTGGTACAGATCCATGCTTCTATTTCAGCTGTGTAGCCATGGGCCCATGTTTACAAAGCAGTCCTCTGTGAAATGATGGGAACACACATGCAAAACTTTGGGAAGTTCTGGTGGTCCTTGAGTAATTAATATCAGGAGACATTCAACATGAGCTCTGTGAGCACAAGGCTCATTTGAAGCTAATGTTATACACTTATTTGAAATTTGGGTGACTCTGACTGCTGTTAACGTTAGCCTCTTTAGCCACTGCCAGTACACATCTAGAAGTAAACATAAGGTCATGGTAAGGTGAGATAGAACCACTTCCTCTCTCCAGAGAGGGGGCGTGGTCAGACACAGCTCATGAACATTTAAAGGTACAGACACAGAAACAGTCTGTTCTCAGCAGAGCTCAATACAGTGATTTTTAACTGGCTGCAATTCAGGACCAGGGCTGAGTCTGGGGTAATAATGTTGGACATCTGAAACCTATATAAAATTGCTGAAAAAGTGTATAATATGGGATCTTTAAAGCTACAAGTTCAAACTCACCATTAGTACAGGATGCATTCACAACACAAGTCCTGCTGACCAGACTGTAGCCATCTTTGCATTTGGTGCAAGTTGTTCCAGGACCACTGCAGCTCAGACAGTTCTCTTCACACCTCCAGACACAGAGCCAGATTAAAAATAACAGTAGATCAGAGCTGTAACCATCTAATCCTAAACAAACTGTCATGATCCGTCTGTCTAAGTTAACCATTTTGGTCTCGTGCATACATGTTGTCTTGTCATTTCCTGTTTTATTTTGAAATAACTGAATGTTCCCTCTCATTTTAGATTCACACTTCCCCTTCCTCCTGTTTCCCGCGCTTTGTGATTGTCTGACCCCACCCTAATTGTCTCCACCTGTTCCCCATCACCTCATGTATAAATAGTCCTGTCTTCCCTTGTCTCGTTGCATGATCGTCATGTTCCCTGCGTCCATGTGTTCGTCGCTCCCGAGTTCTGCCTCCTCCAGTTTCCAGCCTCCTATGACCTCTTATGGTAGTTTCTGTTGTAATTTTGATAGCCTCTGTTTTTGTTTGCCACTAGATGAATCCTCTCCGAAGTAGATCCTAGTCTGTTTAGTTTCCCCATTCTAGTTTTTGTTATACCCCGCTTTCCCCTTAACTTACAAGAAGAATCCTCTCCGGAGTAGATCCTTGTAGTTTTTCTGTTCTTTAGTATCTCTTCCCTAGTTTTTGTAATCCCCTCCTCTAGCGTAGAGTTATAGGTGTCCCCTGTTTTCTGTTAGTTTCCCTCGCCCTAGCTCCCTTGGTTATTTCCCTCCTTTTTCCCGTCGATTTGATAACCGTAATTTTGATAGCCTGTGGAAGTAAGATTCCCCTTTTTGGTTTAAGGTACTGTTAAACGGTTTTCCCTTTCAACTGGAAAGTGTTTTTTGTTTATCCCTGGTTTATAGTTGAGAGTAGTAAGAGTAGGGAATCCCCGGTGCGCGCCTCTGCCTGCCAGGAGGCGCGTGGCCATCCTCCACCTCCCAGCTGGAACACTGTGCCTTGCTGCTATCCCTTTTTGCAATAAAGACTTTTGCGAGAACTGTATTTCTGCCTGTGAGTTGTGCATCTGGGTTCCCTGACATGGACCCTTGTCACAAACAAGCACATGTTTAGTTCATTTCCTTCTCAGAGTTTCTTGGGGAAGCTCAAGCTGTGGAATTAGGATTATTTTACTTTTAAATGAAACATAGTTGAAGCTGGAATATTCCTCTGGTTTGGCACCAGGACATGTCAAGTGTATGTTTAAATATAACTGTTGGAGGAAAGATTTAGACGTATGCAATAATTTTGGCTGTGGTAATGTGCATGGCGTACCTAAAGCTCATTTCCCATAATTAATAGAGTCTACAATAAACTGTGTTGTCTAAATATAGACACTAAGGGGCAAAAATGTCCCCAGCCATTAAACCAAAATAATCCCACAGCCATTCTAGCCTAACATCATGCATATCAGGATTTCATGCTCGACCCTGTTTTCATTCATAGTGTTTACAGTTTCCCATCATACTGAACCCTACTGTTGCTGATTATTGGCATACCTCATACTGTGAAAAAAATGATTTACTATATGGAAAATAATCCAATGTTTGTGATTTTTTCAGTGGTGTCATGTAAACAAACATTTTGAAAGTGTTCAGCTGCAGTGTTCTTGTAAAAAAAAAAATAAATTCAAGGATGAACCAGTGATTGTCAGACGGAGAATCTCCCACCTCAGACACATCTTGTGAGGGACTCCAGCTGCCTCTGCAGAGTAGTAGCCAGGAGTGCAGGTCTGCACACACCTCCAGTCCTGCTGCAGGTAGCCCTCAGCACACTGGATACACTCCTCCTGACCCAGCCCTGGTGAGGACACACACATATTTAAGTCAGGCCAGACGAAGACCTCCAGGTCAGTGTTGTCTGAGGGGCCACAGGTCATGTTTACCTTAGAATATTAAATTGTCATTTGTCTTATCACGAGGTTTTATTTCTGCTGACCTGCTGGCACACTGACCTGTACAAGTCCTACAGGAGGAATGGCATGGGATGCAGGTCATCTCTTCCACGTGGAAAAACGTCCCATCGGTGCATTCAGGAACACAAGTCATCCCTGCCAGACTGCAAACACAAATCAACTACAACCTGAAGTCCAAACATGCACGGCAGTCTGACGTGTCAAAACATACCTGTAGCCCTCGCTGCAGGCCGTGCATCTGTCTGCATACCTCAGGCACCTCAGACAGGTGTCATCACACTTCAGACACTGTTTTAGATCTGGCAGTGACAGCACAAGCATCAGGAACAGTGGTGGGAAGATCTAAAATGAGGTCTACAGGATTTAGTTATTGACCTTCTTCAAGGTGTTGCTTGTTTTTAATCTGCTGATATGATGCAACATTTCTGTACGGAGAAGTTTTATCTCATAGAATTTACACTATGATGGTGATGATCCTTCCTGGCGGCTGCTGCCAGACTCAGTTCTAGTTTACACATCCAGACAATACAACAGACATCAATATTAATACAATAACTTCTGCTGAGAGAGAGAGTGCTGCGAACTCTCATGATCTAAGTACTTATACATGCTGATATTTTTTGGCTCTTATTGTGATGTTGCACTTTGAGAGAGTTTTCTCAGTTTAGCTGTGAGTGAATTGTGAGTGAGTTTGTCAGGTAGGGGAGATTGAAGTCTCAGTGTGTTTGTTAAAATAACCAAACATTTGATCTACTTAGAGTCTCACCTTCAGAAGTCAGTAAACACACAAGCACAACCCCAATCCACAATACTGATGATATACAGGAACAGACCCATGCAGCAAAGATCTACATGACTGCTACATATCAGATATTTAATCAAAGGCCGACAGGTTGCTCTCCACTGTGGACGTGTTGACTCACTCTCAGCAGCAAAGTATCCTGGAGGACAGGTGTCGCTGCAGCTGGAGTTCAGTGTGTTCAGGTAAAGACCTCTTCGACAGGACAGACATTCACCAGCTGATCGTCCGACACATCCCTCACAGCCTTTATAGCAGCGTCTGCAGCGACGAGACGCTATGTCCTCATAGTGTCCCAGTGGACAGTGGCTCACACAGGTTCTATAAACAGAGGGGTAGCTTACCGCAAAAATTGTGTCTTGTATGGATGGATCTGTATTGATTTATAATAATAACTCTGATATAATGTCTTTCTGAGAATCTAAGGAGACTTTAAAGAGAGATTTTAAGGGAGACAAAGACATACAACAACAGGTGTGTAATAAGTGGAGTTGTCAGCGGTGGCAAAATTTTGGTTTTGAGCTGTATTTTTGAAAATGTCCAAGGTGGGAGAGGTTCAGATGTCTGCAGAGAGGACATCCCAGGGTGAGGTTAGAGGTCAGAGAGGTATTTAGAACCAAAGGCATGGAGGCATTTATATGTGAACAGGCAGATTGTGAAGTGAAGGAGGGTGATGGACAGAGTGATATGCTGCCAGGGCTTTGTGCAGGTGAGAGCCCTGACAGTAGAGTTTTGGACATTGTGCAGCCTGTCAAGGACAGGAGACCGTTACAATAGTCCAGACAGGAAGTGATGAAGGCACCGATGAGAGGTGCAGTGATGAAATCTGTGAGTGATGGTCAGAGCCTGGAGATGTTTTTGAGGTGAACTGGACACGGCCCTGCTACTGCTGTCCTGACCATTAGCCACACTATCATGCTGTTATGGCAAGCAGTGCCTATTCTGACATCCAGCAGACATTATCAGTTATTTGACAACCAGTGACTGACCACCTTACACCCTTCAGCTCTGTTTTTCCAGCTAGTCTCAAACGTTTTGTCTGTTGTCTGGAGCTTGAAGCGAAAGCGAAAATGAGGGGAACTGCATTAGGACTGACCCATTTCACATTACACTTATTACACAGTGTTCATAAAACTTTAATATGGAGTGGTTCTTGAACTTTCCACTCATCTGTCTTCTACCAGCTCTTTCTTACCTGCCACTTTTCAAGCTGCCTGAGCTGAAGTGGACACAGTTGAGGCAGTGGTCAGTGTCTGGTCCATCACAGCCCTGGTTTCCACACTCACTGTGGCATGGCCCTTAATGAACACCACACTGATTATAATCAGCACCACCCCTACCATCATCAGCATCATCCTCATCATCATACGTGCACTTGCTCTCTTACCACTGTACTCATCTTCCTCCTCCAGCTCCGGCTCTTCCAGGATCTCCTCTGGGGTCTCTGTCATCCCTGGATGGGAGTGCTGAGCACTGCGGGGCTGGTGAGGGTCCTGAGATGTGCCGTAAAGGATCAGAGTCCATTCTTTGAGGTTGCCTGTGCCAAGTAACCATAATGTAATAATATTTTCTTTCTGGATAAGGACACTAGCATCAATAGTAACAGTACTTCTAAATGTTGGACCTTACCCAGCACATCAGGGTTGCGTAGCTTTGATGGTGAGTCAACAATCTCCAGAGTCCAGCTGCCCTCTGCCCTCTCACCCCAGAAATGAACCGTCATGAACTCCCAGTTCCTGAAGCCCTCATTGGAGCTGTCAAACAACCTGTAAATATGACGCATGAGGACGGTGAGCTGAAGAAGATAAAGGCTCTTTGTTCATGGGCTAAAGTACCTCTTCAGCCTTTTACACTGATCCACTTCGACCCATGACTGCTCCTATCTACACGCCCAGTGTAGTATAGCAGATACAGTATCTGTTAAAGGTCTCATATCAAGCTCATTTTCTGGACATACTACTAGAAACTACTAGACTACTACTACTATACTACCAGATATGTTCTACTAGAACATATGCTCTGTTTTAGCTGGTGAGGGTCCATGTCTAATGCAGCGATATGGTGTAGCATCAGATGTCCAAAAGATGTCCCCTCAAAGCTATGCTCTCATACTTTCTGTTCATTTCACTTCAGGATCAACATATTGAGACTCTACTCATTTACCACTGCACTGCCGAACAATGTTGATGTAAAATTAAAGGCACACTGCAGACAGATGGCTCCCAGGCTCAGGTGTGCTATGTGAGTAGCTGCAGAGGTCTACGCTCACTTCTCTGGTATTTCTGCTGATTCAGACACTCAAGAACCCCCCTCCCCCCCAAAAAAGTCAGTTTTCTATGGTTTTCATAAAGATACTATCATAAGTACCAGCAATAACCAGCTCTCTGTGAATATCAACAAAGAGGATGAAGGACCTGCACAGGAAAACCAGACAGAAAGAAAAGGCAACATGTGAATGGATATGAGAACGAGGAAAGAGATTCATTGTCTGAATGATGGGAGCTGCCTCACTTTGTTATTAATTCAACAGAGGACTCTCTGTTAATAACTAGGTGAATACAAAGGATATATTTGTTATTTCATCATACAAACATACAGCAGAATTTAGGGATGAGAATAAAAATGGGATTAAAAATGATCAACGATAACAAAAAACAGCAGTATGTTCCAGTTAATATGTTCACTATGAACTGTTTTCCATAGGAACTTTTTTATAACAGCAGTAAACAGTAGAAACTGTCCAGACCTGGACTACAGGCTCTCACCTCTTGGCCAGCAGCTGTGACCTGGTTCCAGATGGAGAGATGAGGTTGATCTCCAGATCTCCTCGTCGTGGGTGGACGATCAACACCTTGACCACCACATGCTCCAGGTAACCCACATGCTGCTCAGGTTCCTCTGAACACCCAGAGGTGGTAAAACTGCTATTCAGACTTTGGCCAACATGGATATACCTGGGACAGCCACGAACATTAACATTATGAAAACAACAGTAATAATAGCAAGCATCTTTTTTGGTTTGGTCTGTGAATTTGTATTTCAACCATGTCTTTTTTTTCTTCATGCTGCTGTAAGTATATACATTTACACCATAGCTTCTTCCACTTGGTTATTTTCTACTGATGTTATTATTCTTAGTTTTTATAGACCCTCCTTGTAATGTTGCACTATCCACTATACTACTGTAACGACGCAAATTTCCCCATCTGTGGGACGAGTGAAGGATTATCTCTTATATACAGTATGTATCATCTAAGAGTGAGAGATACTTGTAGATATCTCAACAAATGAAAGAGTCCACTTTTAAAGATATGCTCTACCTGATGACTGTTATTGATTGACATACATTAAAGCCAACAAACATTGAGATAAAAAATCATTTTAATGAATGAACTTAAACATAGCTTTTGGATCAGGCAGCTATTTGATCCACCCAAGACACATGGACTGTCCAGTCCAACCTGAAACCAGCTGCACACGACACCTGGCTGCAGTTTAACTCACCTGGTGCGTCGCTCAGGCATCTGAGTGCAGGTGTGCTGGGGAGGAACAGTCCTCCACCTGGTGGCCTCCAGCACCATGGCCTCTGCATCCACCAAGCCAAAACCATACAGGTGACTAACTATGACAAGTCACAACAAATTTGAAGAGAGATTATACTGAGACTTCCTATATTATCAAAGACTCAAGTGTGGTTGAAAGTATTTCAAGTATAAAACAGTCAGTGTACTATGTGGAAAGTATTAGTATGCAATGTGCCTCTGAGTCCTGCAGCATTGGTCTTCCAGTCATCAGCCTTCAGGTGGACTGGTCTGGACGTCCTCACCAGCAGATGTTGCACATCCCTCCATGTCAGCAAGAGGCTGCAGGAACCAAAGATCATCTCATTTGACCACACAGAGCGACTCATGACCCTGTTTGTTTATGTGATATATGCTTTTATTGTTATCAAATCCTATTGACTGGATATCAAATTAACTGGTGTCATACGTCGTCCTGCAGGTAACTTTCATCAAACGCATGAGTAACACAAAATATAACGGCATTACTTTCTCTAGAGAGGAGTCTGACCTTCACAGGAAGCAAGTTACATCAAAATTTCTGTTCACAAATTCTCACACAGCTCAGTAAAATAAGTCCTAATCATTCAGTATGCTCGCTACTTCCCAAACAACATGTTTCTCAGCTAAAACCTTACTATTCAAAAGAATTCACATAAGCAGTCTCAAACTGTGCATGTACTGTTTATGTAGAAGTGTTTTAAATGATATCTTTCATGTTTTCCAACCTGGACCCTATTTTCTCATGTTTTTGTGATTACAACAGAGTATCAGGGCCACATTGAGAACTTGAGAACACAGACTTCGAGAATTACGTCATTATTTACAAGAATTAAGTCATTATTTGTGAGAATGATTTTCATAAATTTGCATGTAAAGCATACAACAGTGAATCTGGATATAAGATCCTTAGTAAATTTAAACAAAATGAAGCTTGTATGATTTGGGTATTTATTAGAATAGTATATTACAGTAATGACGCATACAATATCCTTATACTTCTTTTTATTATCTTGTATGAAAAGAATGCAAAAATGGCCACTTTCAAGAGTAAATCATATACTATTCATGAATTTCAGTACATTTTTTAAATATTTTTTCTCTTTCTTTTCTGTATGGGATGATGAGCTACAACCTTATTTATTCCAGAACAATGTGCCCTCTGTGCTCCCATAGACTGTACATAAAGGTTCTCCATGTTTTTACTGAAAATAATAATATGTATACATTACTGAATATTACTCCCATAAAAATCAAACAATAATCCATAAAAATTACATAAAATCACTTTTTGTCAAAATCAGTGTAGTGTTGTAATAGCAGCAGCATGAGGTGAGATGCGTCTAAGCTGAATATGGTGATGCTACAGGTTATAATGTAGAAGTTATTGAATATTTGTGATCTCTGGGCTGTCTCCTCAACAGCATGTGCTTATCAGGAGCAATCTTTTCATCATTCCAGTGAAAATACAGTCGTAGCTCATCATGTGCCTCACCAACACTGCAGAAATACATCGTTTGCATCTTTGGAGCCTACTATATTTAACATATTGATCCAAGAAGTTGGAATCTGTCAATATTAACTTTAGTTTTTACCAACTCCTCCTCCACAACAACACGTTAGAATATTATGACTTAATTCGCATACAATTATGACTTTAATCTCGTAAGACTTTATTCTTGTAAATAATGACTTTATTCTCAAAGGCTGTAAAAAAATCCTATTACTGGCACTATTACTCCAGCGTAATGTGACTAAAAGGGAACAACACATTTTGAAGTGGTTCAGTTTTGAAGGGGAATGATGAAGCTGCTAATTATAATGTTATATTTCCAGGCAGTTTAATGTTACATCCAGTAAAAGCGTGAAGTGGAAAGGAGAATTTACTTCAATTCATCAAGAATTTCTGTGTTTACATTCTCAGTTTTCCGTGGAGGCCAATATACGCATTTCTGATAAATCTTAATATTTTCTCGGAAAATCTTGAAAATTCAATAAATTCAAGGTGACACAACTTGGGTTATTCATGTACAAATGATCATTCTGGGGGTGAAGCGTTCCTGTCGTGTTTATTGTGACGTGTCTAAAGAGCTAAGGAATGAAAGTACTAATCAGGACAGAAGCTCTGAAAGCAGAGAAACAACAACAAAATATGTATTTATAGAAATTATATTTTTGGCTGTATAAATAAATAGTTTATAGATAAGAACAGCCTGACAAAGCACCCAGAGTTCAGATGTCAGCAGAGGAGCTAAACAGACAGAGGAGGAGGAGGAACAGAGTAATGAGATGATTAACAGGAAACAACAAGACTCAGACTTGACTGACTTGGCCTCCAGGGCGAGAGCGATGACTCCAGCCACGATGGGAGCAGAGACAGAAGTGCCTGTGTGGCCATCAGTGCAGCGCTGCCGGAGGTCAGTGGTGACCTGCAAGGGAACACAGGCACTTCCCATTTACTTTTCTCTTTAGTTTTTATAAATATATATTACTTTATTAGGACACCAGACAGAGCTTGCAAATTGTGGCTGTGTTTATGGCTGTGACAAACCCACACTCACTCAGAGAGTCCATGCTTCATAGTTAGAGGACAGGAGGGAGAAGATGCTCTCCACAGGCTGACCTCCACCTTACACCTCATCACTCTGGCTGCCTTTACACAAATGAAAGCATAATATTTACCGAGGTCACAGTGTGTGAGCGGACCAGAGAGAGAGCGGGCTGGTAGCCAGAGCCGAGATGGACTCATCTCGTTGTGAACTGCAGCAGGACCACCATGACATGTTGTGTGGTGTGAACGTAACATCGTCTCTTCACTTGGTTATCTTTCTCTTTTAAATCTACTCTCAATATGATGTAAGAGACACGTCACAGTGTAAACAAACACAACCTTCACTGATCTTTGGTCTTCTCCCACACACACACACACACACACTGTGCCCACTCAAATACATACACATTTCTGGCTACCACACACACATATCTCTAAATCTGTAAATCTATAAATGTCCCAACGATCTCATCTCTGTGGTGGAGATATTGTCATAATAATGAGATCGTGAAGTAACAGCTTGGAGAAAAAACACTTTTGAAACAGGTTATATCATGGTCGTGGTTGGCCAATTTACGAGTCAAATGACTTGAACATGAATCCTAATGTGAGTCATGGGTTCAATGATGTGGCTTGTTTGCTCCATGCTAACAACCTAGCAACACTGCCATGCTCACAGGTTAGCACTTCTCGTTTCTGAATGGCTGCCATGTCTCAAGAGGGAGTTTTACTTAATATGAACACTACGTGTTCTGTGTGAAACCAAGTCAACATTGATTTTTACTTTACTTTTGTAAGAGAACTACTGAGAACCAGACAGAACCAAGAGAACCCAGAGAGAACCAAGAGAGTACCAGAGAGAACCAGAGTGAACCAGAGAGAACCAAAGAACCAGAGAGAAACAAAGAGAGAACCAGAGTGAACCAGAGAGAACCAAGAGAGACCCAAAGAACCAGAGAGAACCAAGAGTGAACCAGAGAGCACCAGAGTGAACCAGAGAGAACCAAAAGAGACCCAAAGAACCAGAGAGAACCAAGAGTGAACCAGAGTGAACCAGAGAGAACCAAAAGAGACCCAAAGAACCAGAGAGAACCAAGAGTGAACGAGAGAGACCAAGAGGGACCCAAAGGACCAGAGAGAGCCAAGAGAGAACCAGCGAACCAGAGAGAACCAAGAGAGAACCAAAGAACCAGAGAGAACTACTGAGAACCAGAGAGAACCAAGAGAACCCAAATAGAACCAGAAAGAACCAAGAGAGAACCAGAGAGAACCTAGAGTGAACCAGAGAGAACCAGAGGGACGAAGAGAGAACCACAGAACCAGAGAAAACTATTGAAAACCAAGAGTACCCAGATAGAACCAGAAAGAACCAAGAGAGAACCAGAGAGAACCTGAGAGACCAAGAGAGAACCAAAGAACCAGATAACCAAGCAAGAACAACAACAGAGAATCTGAGAGAACAACAGAGAACCAGAGAGAACCACAGAAAACACCAGAGAAAACCAAGAGAGAACCCGAGAGACCAAAACAGAACCAAAGAACCAGATAACCAAGAGAGAAGCAGAGAGAACAACAGAGAACACCGGAGAAAACCAAGAGAGAACCAGAGAGAACCTAAAGTGAACGAGAGAGAAGCAGAGAGACCAAGAGAGAACCAAAAAACCAGAGAGAACCAAAGAACCAGAGAGAACCAAGAGAGAACCAAAGAACCAGAAGAACCAAGAGTGAACCAGAGTGAACCAGAGAGACCAAGAGAGACCAAAAGAACCAGAGAGAACCAAAGAACCAGAGAGAACCAAGAGTGAACCAGAGTGAACCAGAGAGACCAAGAGAGACCCAAAGAACCAGAGAGCACTATTGAGAGTCAGAGAGAACCCGGAGCGAACCAGAGAGAACCCGAGAGACCAAGACAGAACCAAAGAACCAGATAACCAAGAGAGAACAACAGAGAGTCAGAGAGAACAACAGAGAACCAGAGAGAACCACAGAGAACACCAGAGAAAACCAAGAGAGAACCAGAGAGAACCAAGAGTGAACCCGAGAGAAGCAGAGAGACCAAGAGAGAACCAAAGAACCAGATAGAACTCAGAGACAACCAAGAGAGAACCCACTCCACCACAGGGGGAACACAGACTCCACACAGAAGGACCCAGGTCAGACTAGAACCTGTAACCTTCTTGCTGTGAGACAACACTGCTAACCATCACTGCAGCCAACACTTCTTTTGAAAAACCACGGTATGCATGGTCACGTCCAAAACTGATGCCAGAGCTAAAGACAAAACAACAACCTAACATTTGCATGTTTTTCATTGTTTCATTCCAGACATTCAGTAGTCAGATGCTACTGCCAGACTAACCTGTCTTGATTTTTCTTATGAGTTACACTTCTTTTATAATGCATGGCTCACAGTCCGAGCTGCAGTGATGACCTTTACTCACGATCTTCCTCTCGTTGAACTCTCCACTGCTGTACGTTGTGGCCATGATGGCGCTACAGACCTCCAGGTACCAGGGCTTGTTTCCATTCTCTGTGGTGCTGGAGATAGAAATGGTGTAGATACTGCTGGTGTAACCGTCACATGAACAGTGATCACCCTGACGACCACCATTGCCTGACGCCCAGACAAAAATGGAGCCCAAGCCTTTCCGACCCTGTGTGACACACATAGTGACGTGGTGCTGGGATTCCACTCAAACAGAGAAGTTCTGTTTTTGTGACTGATCAAACCTTCTTGATGCCTTTCTCAAAAGCCTGCTTAGTTAGCAGCCCTGGGCCGTCCACTGTCTTGCCGTCGTCTTTTGGCCCCCAGCTAGCGCTGTAGATGTCAATGTAGTCAGGTCGGATTCCCAGGGATTTGGCCTCGACCAAATCAGTCACATCACCATCCAGCATCCGAATCCCTGTCCAGGTAACATCAGTCCTCATGCATCAAACTCAATTCAAATGGAATGAATGTGCATATCCTGTACAGAGGCACATTTGTGATTTGTCATATTTGGCTATACAAATTGAACTGAATTGAACTGAAAACCTTCCTTGCATTTTCATGAATTCACACAATGAATATTTTTATAAATGAAGAACAAAAGGCAGCATCTACAGAAAATAAATATAAAATACAAATAAATAATAACAGTAAAATCTTTCTCTGACATCATCACATGTAGCCACTTGATTTTACAAGTAGATACATCTGAGAGCAGTCAATAGAGCTCCGGACGTCATGTGACTCTGTTTGTTTATGCCTCCATATTGGCAGGAAAATCTGCATCAAAATGAGTGACGCCGGCAGTGAATTTACGCCGTCACAATTTTAAATCACAAGATATGACACAAGTAAACTAGAGAGAGACTAAATATCTCTGACATTTATCATGCCCCAGTATACTTTTCATTAATCCTGAAAAGATTTGGTAGTTGTAAATATTTAAAAATCTCTTCTCTTAACATGAATCATGTTACTAGAAATCACACCATGCTCTTTTCCTCACTGTAATCACCAGAACAGACATGCAAACAGCACACCTGCAGACATAACGTGCATTGAGTTTTATCTGAAGGAAGACTGAAACGACTCTGCAGACAAACATTTTTATGTTGTGTTTGCTTGTTGCTGTGTGAGCAATGGGAAGCACCATAAAATCCATCCCTCCATCATGTAAAACAAATCAGATATAAAGTTTGGGGAATGTTGGATTCTGTACCTGATATAAAGTGGTCGCTGCTGGTTCCCATAGCTGTGATTTCTTCTGATCACTTCCTGCTTGTTTTATAGCAGTTATCATCTTTGTCTTTGTTCAGGATCTTTGGGAATCCTGTAAAATGATCTTCCCTTTACTCATCCTCAGCTGTTCTGGCATCCCAGAGCACAACAGCTATCCACCATATTTCTGAGAAACATTTATAGGTGTTTAGCTGCAAGCAGTGAGATCTCTGACAGTAGTTTAAACAGAGCACTTTACTGCCAACATGGTGGTGCGTTGATTTTGACAACTGCATGCCGGGATTGTGTGACATCAACTACCGGAGCTCTATACATTATGTATTCAGAAAAAGGAAGGAAAAGAATCAGGACTGTAAAAACTCTGACCAATCCCTGCCATTCGGTCTGAATGGAAAGAACCAATCAGATGCCTTCATGTCTCGTCCTGCTCATGTCCTCCTCTGTCCCTCCCTTCTCCCCACTGTTTCTGGAAATATGCAGCACACTCCTCTGCAGAAATACAGAGTTAGAAGGAGAGGGGGCATGGCTTTGTTTGATTCTTGGTAGAGTAACAACATTTATAAAAAAGTATAAATGACATCTTTGTGTGATTTGATCCAGTAAACACTGTCAAAGACTATATCATTAATAAGTTTGCTGTCCTGCAATACAACACAATTGAAATTTTAACGTGATTAATAGTAAGATCAAATCATGAGGCAGTTTTCTTAACTGTGGATATCTATCACAAACTTTGTGCTGATCCAAGTAGAAGATTTCTAGATGTCACTGGATAAGTGAACTTTTGACTGATGATGATGGTGCTAAATGGAAAGTCAATCAGAGGCACCATCAATATCTGCCCCACATTTCATGACAATTTATCCAATAGCTTTTATAGTTACATTGAGACACAGTGGTGGATTAACAGGCAGAAGTATTGAGAAAAGGACAGAGAAATCTACCTCCAATGTGAGCATTATAGGCGATCCCAACGATACAGTGGGAGTTATTGGCCACTGCCGCAACTTCACCTGCACACCGAGTCCCATGTCTGCTGGCCAACAGAGACAAAGAGAGCAAACAGAAGCACATAGCTGTGATCAAAGACAGATTACTGTAAACATTTATTGTAGGAATATCGACAATAAAGTGAAATTTTGATGAGAATGCCTATTTTATAAACTGCACCCATTTGTTATATCATTCACATCACCACACCAACTCATACCCCTTTTCCACCAAAAGGAACCTGGTGCTAATTCAGTGCTGGTTCTTAGTTGGTTCAACCTGCATTCCTCTTCATCGATGGTCGTTTTTTCCACTGGCAAGGAGTCCAGTCAGCGCCACTTCATTACGTCACTGCAAAACGTCAGTACGTCACTGTATTTTCGTTTTCACCCGGCAAAGCTTGTGCAGTGAAAACAAGGCTTTGCAAAAAATCCAGAGCCGACAGAACTGAACTGTATCTTGTTATATTTGTGCTACATTCCTGAGCGAACAAAGACAGATTGTGACCGAGCAAATGCACAAGCAGGAGAAACACTGAGACTCAGCAGTGATTATGACACGTGCAAAAATAAATTTAGCGTATGTGCTCAAAATCTGTCTTTGTTCACTCAGGAATGTGGCACACATAAAGCCATGTAACTGTTACTGCCTACCGTTGTAATCGCTTTGAGCGGCAGCTCCGTTTGAGAACAGATTGTATCGCGGCTGCCAGCGAGACGGAGGTCTCTTATTGCCTGGATACATCCACGATCACAGTACTGGTGGAACACTATTGTTCTGGATTTCAGTGAGCAACAGTTTGTGCAAAACTTCCGTGTTTCCCAGAGTGTTTACAATACATTTGATTTGCGATCAAACCAGGAAGTATTTACTCCTGTCTTGTTGGTCTCAGTAACCCTGTCCCAAGCTCCCAATGTAATTGGTGCTTAGCTCTGGACCAGCAAAGACTTGATGCTTGTCTGGCCCCAGTTTTAAGAACCAGGAGCCGGTGCTTTGGCTGTGGAAACACAAAGACCTGGGCCCATGTTAACAAAGTAGTCCTCCGTGAAATGATGGGCGCACAAATGCAAAACTTTGGGAAGTTCTGGTGGACCTTGAGTAATTAATATCAGGAAACATTCAACATAAGCTCTGTGAGCACTAGGGCTGTGATTCACTCACTAGCTACAGACAAGAGCAAACATGTCCAAGAAGTGATCAGATTATTTGAAATAGATAAAGGTATTTGTGGCAATCCAGCCACGATCAGGGAAGGAAGAAAATGTGCCACGTTATTCTTACTGTGTGCGTTGATTGTATGTGACGTTATGATCAGGGATTTAATATGTAGCCGCAAGCTTTCCCTTTTAGAATAAAAGCTGTGGCGGTGTTTAATATCGTGTTTATTTATTGTATTTCTGCACTGATTAGCGGAAGAGTGGGGCTGCATTGTCGTACCCCCCTGGCCGTCCAAGCTTCGAATACAATTTGTTTGGAGCTTGAATGTCAAAAAGGAGATCGAAGGTCAGCCCTAGTGAGCACAAGACTCATTTGAAGCTAGCGTTATACACTTATTTGTAATTTAGGTGACTGTGACTACTGTTAACAGTACTGTCCATGCACTGCAGAGTAACATTACTAGACTGTTTTGCCAGTACCAGTACGCATCTAGAAGTAAACAGGAGCTCACAGTAAGGGGAGAGAGAGCCACTTCCTGTCTCCAGAGAGGGTGCGTGGTCAGACACAGCTCATGAACATTTAAAGGTACAGACACAGAAACAGCCTGTTCTCAGCAGGGCTCAATACAGTGATTTTTAACTGGCTGGAATTCAGGACCAGGGCTGAGTTTGGGGTAATACACTTTGAATACAATATTGTTGGATGTCTGAGACCTATATAAAATAGCAGAAATAGTGTATAATATGTCCCCTTTAAAGCAGGTCATGAAGCAGAACTCCATTCAAAAAATAAAGGAAACTAACAACACAGTCATAACGAACGATCAGACATGCTGAAAATTTGATTAGCATCTTTTCTGAATCTGTCCAAGCTTCTCATGTAATTCAGCAAATAAATAATCCACTGAAGAGCATCCTGTCATCTGGAAGTAGTGCTGCATAGTGGCCTCATACTAAAGCTTTAGATTTTAGTGAAATTGTTTCTTACATGTTTTCATTGTGGGAATCGTAGCGTGGTGTTGGGTCATGGTCATTCCCATTGACATCATAACTTGCTAGATGGTCCTTGGGAAATGATGAAGGATAACAGAAGAAATGGCAGCAAATAGTTGAGACAGAGAAACAGCTCATAGTTACTGAAGCCTCTCAGCTCTTCTGGCTTGTGGATGAAATGGAGCCAAACTTAACAACCTGAGATGTTAAATGTGAAAATTAAATCCATAGGATATATATTCATTGTGAACTGTAAATTTGGAGATGGTTGGATGAAGAGCACATACATAGTTTTGGACCAGATCAGGATGGTTCCTCTCAATGCCATCATCTAATATGGTGACCACCACATTCTTGCCGGTGTATCCCCTCTGCCAGGCTGCCAGGACATTCATCTCTGAGCGACAGACGCTGCTCTTGTCATTGCAGTGCTGAAAGAAACATGGACGACAAGCACCAACTTCTTCTTCTCTTCTTGTGAAAATGGAAACGGCAATGTAGCGTACTTACAATGTACCACATGTTGGACCATTTAGGGTCATTGAAATGAACAAAGCTTGGATCACTTTGGGCAAACCTCTTGACTCGTTGTTTCACTACCTGCTGCTGAGCCCAGTCCACCTGAGCGTAGATGCAGAAATACATTTTCAATGCAATTATACTGAAACCTCATCTGATGTAGAAGTAAAGACAAAAACTTTAATTTTTCGAAAACTATCTGTAGTCTTAGAAAATGGATTAATTACAATATTGAAATAATCTCTGCAACCACAATGCCAGATTCTCTTTGGTTAACTTCTGCTTGTTGGCTCATTGGGTCAGTGTTCTCCATGGCATGTTTCCCAGAAGACATTTGATATGTCACAGTAGGAAAAGCACAGGTGCTGTAGTGACCAGTATCAGTCAGTCACTAAGAGGCTATGTAGACTCTTGAACATACACTGTGGATTTTTTTTCTCCCATCTAGTGGTTAAATTTGACTTTGCATGCATTCCAAAATGGTTGGAACTACGGTAAGCGGAATGGGTCAACTCCCGGGTGGCCACTATCACCGTGGATCCCCAGCCCGGAGCTCCGGTCATTTTGTGGCTTTTTTGGCGATGAGGATTCTTTCTCCTTCGGCGCGGCATAAGTATGGCCTTGTATTGTGACCGAAGTGCAGTGCTGGTTTTAGTTCAGCGCTGGGTAAGTAAAACCATTGTCTCCATGCTGCTTCTCCGTGAAACGTGAATCGTGAAAACACGTTTTGTCCTATAGGTACTAGCAGGTAGTGCTTTATGTCCCTCTTGGCAGTTCATAGTTTTTGATAGACCAGAAAGACAGACCTGCTCTATGTAAAGACAGATAACTGATTCTTCACCCAGGATTATAAGTCAGATTGTTGGCATATGTAATTTTACACCAATGAGGATCTATTTATGAATGAAGACATTGATTTGTAATAAAATAGCTAATTAATTACACAGTGTCCCTTTAACTGTGACACACTCAAAATAATCCATCCGACAGTCAGTCCAGATGTTTTATGCTGTTTATGAAATGAAAAATACTTACAAGCAATAACTGTACTGAATAACTTGGACCTGAGAGTCAACAGATTATATTGTCTAGATAACCCTTGTTGTCTGAATCCTGCTGTACAGGAAGTACATGAAGTGACAGTAACCAAAAAGGATGTGTGCATCCTGAGCAAATATTAACAAGCAACAGAGAATAAAAACATATTTTGGCTTCCACAGTTGTTAGCAATAGCAATATTTATGACTGTTTAACAGTGAGCCAGCATGCACAGTACCAGAACCAGCCGCTAAATGGACCTCAGTTCAGTATTTACACCTGTACTGTTCCTACTATCACATGACAAAATGCATTCTGTGAAGAGGGAACGTATACATTTGAAGTTTATACATTTACTTTCACAGGCAACCGTATTTTATCATGGACAATCCTGTCTCTGTGCCTTTTTTATTTTTGTCTTGTGCTGTTTTGTAAATAAAATTAGACAGAACGACTGTCAAAAGGCAGAATGCCATTCACCTGAAACTATCCACCACTAACAGGAGCAAACCTGTTTCCTCCTCTGAATCCAATTTGGATATGAATTTTGGGTATGACAAAACTGTTTGTATCATTGGGGCGACACAGTAGTATTGTGGTTAGCACTGTTGCCTCACAGCAAGAAGGTACCGGGTTTGATTCCCGGCCCGGGGCCTTTCTGTGTGGAGTTTGCATGTTCTCCCTGTGTCTGTGTGGGTTCTCTCTGGTACTCTGGCTTCCTCCCACCATCCAAAAACATGCATGGGGATTAGGTTAATTAGTTAATTTAAATTGACCGTAGGTGTGAATGTGAGTGTGAGTGGTTGTCTGTCTCTATGTGTCCTGTGATGAACTGGAGACTTGTCCAGGGTGTACCCTGCCTTTCACCCTAAGACAGCTGGGATAGGCTCTAACCCAACAACACTGTGAAAAAAACTCGTGAAACAGTCTCACCTCTGGATCCATGTGGATGAAACTGTGGGGTCCCTTCAAAGAGTACGCAGCTCTGCGAACCACCCTGCTGTGGTGGAAGTGGTAATGGTCCTCCAGAATTCCTATCTGACCAGACACATCCAACAGAAACATAAAGACCATGACAACAGGTACACTGAGATGTGCACATTGAACATAAAACATATCAAATATTATCTCTCTCTGTCTAGAGCTGCTGTTATCTAATGGATTTTGCCCTGATCTGGTGTGACCTTTTAAAATGAAAACTTTTAAAATGAATTCTACATTCAAAACACATTCAGGCCATCTGTGTATGATGTCACTCAATAAATATGCATGCTCTCTCTTGACTCGAAGAATCTGCACACATGTGCACAGCTGGCACACTGCAGTCATGGTTTTCAGATTGCTGTCTGCTCTGTCTCTAACATCTGTCTTCCTCCTCTCCTTCAAGCACACTGGTCTGGTGTACTTCTCTTTTACAGAGAGTAGGCCCATCTAGTCCCACTCTCTAATCAGGGTTAAGAAGATAAATTCAGGGGCAGAGCTTGCAGACAGGCAAGCCAGTCAGTTGCTTGGAGCCCCAGCCAATAGAGGGTTCATCTAGGGCTTCTGAAACATCAAGGGTGGGGTGGGGGGCCCAGGGATGTCTTGGAGCCCCAAGAGACCCCAGCAACACCACTGGATAAATTGCAACATGTAGTTTAACTAATTAATCAATGAATCATTTACTGTTGGTTTATAGATCACTGTAAATCACCAGTAAGCAAATAAATTTATATTTTTTGCACAGCTAGAAAATTCAAATGATGCAATGTTTCCATCAAAAAGCAGGCTATGAGGAAACAATAAAACACAGCCCCACCTAAAGTTAAAAGATCACATGATACTAAAGTACACCCATCATACCAACATACCATACTCTGCACATAAAGACCACCTAAAGCACTGTAGCCTTGTAGCGCTGCACCCCATACAAAGAAAAATTTAACAAGGAAGGTAGAGGAGCCAAGCAGGAGTGGTGGGAAAAGGTGGCACTATATTAACAAAAGAATCACTGAAACGAAGGCAAAAACAAGACCCAGGAAAATAATTAATATCCATGTTTGTAGGACAAATAAAGGATTTTCTTATCTTATAAAATAAATGAAACTGAAGAAAAAGAACACAGAGCAAAAAGACCTGCAGGTACACAAGTAATGTGTAGCTGCACAATGATGAAGAGAAGATCTCTAAGATACTGCTGACATCTCAGTCTATCTGTGGACATCCATCCATAAGCAAATATCACAGATTACTGCAGAACCATCTTCTTAGTCCAGCTCAACACTGCTATGATCAGACTTAATGAGGAAAACCTGTCTCTACTGTCTTTGACAGCTGCTTCACCTGAATATCCCAGACAGAACAACACAATCCTATAAACCAATAAAACAAACATGGGTCATTTGTGTGTGAGTGTCAAATGTAGGTCATTTATAGGCTATACCTTGATCGATCATACAATATTTTGCCAAAAGTATCACTCACCTGCCTTGACTCGCATATGAACTTAACTGACATCCCATTCCTAATCCATAGGGTTCAATATGATGTCAGTCCACCCTTTGCAGCTATAACAGCTTCAACTCTTCTGGGAAGGCTGTCCACAAGGTTTAGGAGTGTGTTTATGGGAATTTTTGACCATTCTTCCAGAAGTGTATTTGTGAGGTAACACACTGATGTTGGATGAGAAGGCCTGGCTCTCAGTCTCTGCTCTAATTCATCCCAAAGGTGTTCTATCGGGTTGAGGTCAGGACTCTGTGCAGGCCAGTCAAGTTCATCCACACCAGACTCTGTCATCCATGTCTTTATGGACCTTGCTTTGTGCACTGGTGCACAGTCATGTTGGAAGAGGAAGGGGCCAGCTCCAAACTGTTCCCACAAAGTTGGGAGCATGGAATTGTCCAAAATGTCTTGGTATGCTGAAGCATTCAGAGTTCCTTTCACTGGAAGTAAGGGGCCAAGCCCAGCTCCTGAAAAACAACCCCACACCATAATCCCCCCTCCACCAAACTTTACACTTGGCGCAATGCAGTCCGACAAGTATCGTTCCCCTTGCAACCGCCAAACCCAGACTCATCCATCAGATTGCCAGATGGAGAAGTGTGATTCGTCACTCCAGAGAACACGTCTCCACTGCTCTAGAGTCCAGTGGTGGCGTGCTTTACACCACTGCATCCGATGCTTTGCATTGCACTTGGTGATGTATGGCTTGGATGCAGCTGCTCGGCCATGGAAACCCATTCCATGAAGCTCTCTGTGCACTGTTCTTGAGCTAATCTGAAGGCCACATGAAGTTTGGAGGTCTGTAGTGATTGACTCTGCAGAAAGTTGGTGACCTCTTCACACTGTGCCTCAGCATTCGCTGACCCCGCTCCATCAGTTTACGTGGTCTACCATTTTGTGGCTGAGTTGCTGTCGTTCCCAAACACTTCCACGTTGTTATAATACAGCTGACAGTTGACTGTGGAATATTTAGGAGTGAGGAAATTTCACGACTGGATTTGTTGCACAGGTGGCATCCTATCAGTTCCACGCTGGAATTCACTGAGCTCCAGAGAGCGACCCATTCTTTCACAAATGTTTGTAAAAGCAGTCTGCATGTCTAGGTGCTTGATTTTACACCTGTGGTCATGGAAGTGATTGGAACACCTGATTCTGATTATTTGGATGGGTGAGTGAATACTTTTGGCAGTATAGAGATACATTGTCCAGTCTGAAACTGGACTAAAAGTACTCAGACACAGAAACACAGCTAATTTTGGGGAACATGGACAGTGAAAGAAATAAAGGCACTTCTATCAGATTTATAAATCACTCATTTAAACATGCATTTTGTATCATGTGCTCTGCTAAGTATGGTTGGAGCTGCTATCATGTCTAAAGTTAATCCATTAATAAGAGCAGGTTTGAGACCACATTTATCAATTAATGTGGCTTTCACACCAAGTTTCTGAATATTAATAAATCATGAGCAATTGGATTTTGTTAAGTTGATTTTGAGAGCAAGGTCCATACATGATGAACCAGATCTGAATCAAAGTGAAAAAAATCAAGTGTCCTGCTGGATGATAATCACCAGCAAAATGTTATTATCTCAAGCTGGCAACCCAGAAGTTCAAGCTAAAATGAGTTATTAACCATAAATTAAAAAAATCCATTACATTTAGCTCACATGTTTAGCTTTCTTTTTAATGAGTTCAAGTTATGATAAATCCACTTACAGTCTATGAGGTTGGAAAATCGTGATAAATTGTTATGGTCATTCTGATCACAGTTTACTTTCATTCTTTTCTTTCTTTCTTTTTTTAAAAAAAGTCGTTCACAGCTCTTTCACTCGTTCACAGGAAGGAGTGATCATTGCTTCCTACCATAATGTGTTACAACATCAGAATAAGGAATCAATAAGCAGATAAACAGGGTCATTACCTGTCCAAAGTTGATATATCCATATTTTGCTGCTATCCTGTCTGCTTGTTCCTGACCACCTGGGATCCGCACTGCCCAGTGGTTTGTGAAAAACATCCCAGACACCAAACATGGACCCGGTTCACCAGTTAAGATGATGAAAAACAAGAATATAGTCATCCTGCCTCTCGAGCTGGACCATCAGAGACGGATCTGTGGTTCAGTGAGGAGCACAGCTGTCATCCTGTTGAGGATCAGATCACTCTGCACTGAGACAAGCCTGAGTCAGTCTCACAAATTAGGCTGCCTGCTGCTCGTTTGACATGGTGTATTCAACAACAAAACTATATTTATATATTAATATATTTGGAACAACACTTAAAGATGTAGAAACGTTTGACAATCTATCATTATTATAAAATACTAGGCTACTACTACTACTAAATAATAATAATAATAATAATAATAATAATATATGGTATAGTATTTTAGTTTCAGTCTGTATATTTTTGGAATTATGTCAGGATTTTTATCTATCTATCTATCTATCTATCTAACAGTTCAATCATACATTACAGTTATAGGCAACAATAAGCAAAACATTTTTGACTGGAGAGGGGCTTAAACTTGAAAATCAAACTTATAACATAAATAAAGTATTTTATAAAAAAAAATAAAAGTTGTGTTCAGTAATTAGTTTCTACTGAGAGCAGATAGAAATCACTATTCCCAACAACAGGTCATCATGAGAGGACCAACAAAGTTCAAACATGTTAAGTTCATTGTTGTTGTTCTGCTCACAAACTCATGGTTATACGCCCTCATATGAAATCATATACAGTTGTTTCAAAAGTACTTTATTGAACTTATACATCTCTCTCTCTCTGTATAGAAACCCTGTTTGCAATTTGCAGACAAAAAATACAGCAGAGTAAAAAACTGACTGTATCCTCTTCTTCTTAAAATGTGTCGGAATGGAGGGAAGACCAGATTTCATAACACTCTCCATGTGGCTGAAACACTGGTGCCATCTAGTGTAGAAAACAAACACATAGTGACAGAGTGAATGAGCAGCAGTGATGAGATAGATAGATAGATAGATAGATAGATAGATTGATAGATTGATAGATGTTGCCTGTTGTTTCCAGTGAGGGCTTCTTCTCATGTGGTTCTTTGAAAGAAACCCTCTGAAAAGAGTCTAATGATGACTAATGATGGTTAATACAGCATGATGAACTACCCTGTTGATGATACTGACACTCTGAAGCTGGTTTCAGTTCTGCCTGTAATTAATTAATTACAGTTTACAGCCTCCTCCCAACTGTTTTATTAGGCTACAGGCTTAAACATGTTCATACAAGTTCGTCATGAATCAGATCAGGAGCGTCCCTTTGAAAATAACATGTTATTTATACAGCTGTAGTAAATAAATTAAACATGTCTTTGTCCCCCTTTGTCTTTCATTCTATGTCCTGTTTCTAAGATTTGTTAGAGGCACAAACTATTATTATACCAGTATTTTGCTGTAAATAATAATAATAACAATAATAATAACAATAATAATAATAATAATAATAATAATTAATAGCATTTACCTTGGGGATATTTAAATTTGACATCAAAATCAATATCACAAAAAGCCCAATGTCACAAATTAAAAATTTGCCTCAGAGGGCTTTACAATCTGTACAGGATATGACACCCTCTGTCCTTTAGTGACGACCCCTCACATCTACTAAGGAAAAACTCCCCAAAAAAACTTTTTAACAGGGAAAAGAAATGGTAGAAACCTCAGGAAGAGCAACAGAGGAGGGATCCCTCTTCCAGGATGGACAGACGTGCAATAGATGTCATTTGTCTGGTGAATGACAAAAAATATCATCATGTTCATATCGTTTATTAAACTGTAATATTATGAGTAGTAAGGTCTTGCCGTATCAGTGAGCTGCTCACACTGAGGGCTTTTTCATTGTTGCTGGAGATCTCCTCCACTCTCCACCTGAGCCTTGCCCACCTGGAGGAGAAGAACACCCATGTGCAGACTTTGTTCCTGGATTTCAGTGCAGTGTTTAATGCCATCATTACAAGACCTGCAGCTAGACCAACTTGGACACCTGGGCTTTAACACCACCCTGTGCAACTGGCTGCTAGACGTCCTCCACCTCCAGTGTCATCACCCTCAGGCCTGAGCACTCTGCTGTTCACTTTGGTGACACATGACTGACCCCAGGTCTGCCACCAACCACACTGTGAAGTTTCCAGACAACCCAACAGTGGTAACCTTCGTGAGGGGCGACAACAACCTGACCTTCAGAGCGGAGGTGGAGCTGCTGGTGAGCTGGTGCAGAGACAATAACCTGGACATGGTCGAAGAGGTCACTGTGGACTTCAGGAAGAAGCAGCCCAGCCACACTCCACTTCTCACCTGTGGAGGTGGTAAACAGCACGAATTTCCTGCAGGTGCACATCACAGACGATCTCACCTGGGCTGTATCCGAAATTCCATACTAGCATGCTATTGAGTATGAGTACTGAGTATTGAGTAGTAATATAATCGTTTTTCTTCTACTCAGTGGACACGGTGATTCTCTTTTCACTGACGCTCCGCTACAACTCGATATATCGCGCGATTATACGTGAATTCACGAGATCTCGTTCTCGCGATTTCAGCTGTCCGGCGGAGCCGCAGCAGGCGCATCTGGTGGGTATTGACAGACGACGGACGACGGCCGACGTCGGAAATTCGGGGTTACTCTGCCAGTCTTCTGTTTTTCCAAGCTAACTAGCTGCTAGCCAGTTGCTGCCTAGCTGCTGCCTTGACATTCGGTTGCTATGCAACAGAATAACAACGGTGAGACATGACACCTACTACGGTGGAAGGACCCGCCCTCCTCTGTCTCTGAATGGCTAGTTCTTGCTGTGCTCTTTGTTTGGATTGGTCAAACTAAAGCATGGGCGTGAGATTGGTTTGGTTTAGCCAATCAGCGGCAGGGTGACTTCACCATGGTAACTAAAATATCACCAACTGAGCAGGCATGGCGGAGAACAAGCAAAGTACAGGTGTGTATGACTTAGCTAGTCATTTATCCACTGGTTTAAATGCTCAATAACAAAAATACATTTACGTGGTGCTTCTGCAGCTGAAAGTTGCTGAAGTTTTAATTCATTGCAACCGGTTGTATATACTGTATATATTTACACCTGTTTATTAGATTTATCTATTTATTGCACTTTTTATCTCACTCAGTATAAGTTATGTTAGGTTAGGTTCAGTTGAGCTGCTGCTAGTTTGTTATTTATCTTTGACATATTTTATTATTTCTTTACCTTGTGTGCTGCTGTCTGTCACTCTGTATTTTTTATTTTTTTCTTATTCTGTGTTGGTATATAGAGATGCTGTAAACCAGAGTCAAATTCCTCATAAGTGAAAACATGCCCGGCTAATAAAGCTGATTCTGATTCATGAATGGGCTAACTCTTGTGTCTCCCAGAGGCCACAGGGTCAGATGTCCACAAGAAGATCAGAGCAGCTTTTGAAGCCTTTGACTACAAGTCAAACAACACAGTGGATGTCAGGTGAGCACAGCTCACATCATAGGTTTATTCTACAAGACACCAGCTCTTATCTTAGTCCATATCTACATGAGCTCTCTTTTATATATTTATACTATATTCCCATGTGCTGGTTTTGAACCTCTTACTATCACACCATCATTTATTAAACAATATTTAATGCTGAAATATAATCGTTATTGTTATCCAGGAATTTTAAAATTTACAGTTTTACAAAAACATGGGGCAGGTGCTCTAAAACTGTATCTGTCTGAAGTTCATTGAGGGGAAACTCCCATGTGGTCACGTCATTTTTTATAAAGAGACATTTGAAAAGTGACAACAAGCTAGGGGAATAAAATATGCCGTATTAATCTTTATACGTGGTAATATTGTTGGTCTGATGTGAAGTTTGTTTTCCAGGGAGATCAGCACCATCATCTATTCCCTGGGCTGCTTCCCCTCTCAGGCAGACCTGCGTGAAATAATAGCTGAGGTCAGATCAGTGTTCACCCTTATTGGTTCAACAGAACAACTGGGTTTCACTTTACATATATGAGTCATTCAACAATATCTACCAAGGTGATGTTATGATCAGTTCTCAGCTTGTGTGTCCTGTCCAGCCAGATTGAAGAGGATCATACAGGTTATATCCACCTGGACAAGTTCCTCCCAGCCATGACCAAAGCGCTGCTGAAGCACAAGTAAGACAGTCCTCTGGCCTGATTTTGTTGTCAGGTTGTGAAGAAGGAACAGGTGGTGGAGGTAGTTACTAGTATATTCACATGTGGCGTGGTGTTAAAGTCTACAAAGGCAAAAACTTTACACTCTACACTTTGATCATTATTCTTTCATGTGATGTATTTTTTCACCACCCAAGTGAATACCGTTTCTTCAGACGGCTCTCATTAAGACTGTTACTGTAATACATAATGCCACTTTAATTTGGGCTAATAATATCCATCCATCCATTATCTACCTCTTATCCTCTCATAGGGTCGTGGGGGGGCTGGAGTCTATCCCAGCTGTCTTAGGGTGAAAGGCAGGGTACACCCTGGACAAGTCTCCAGTTCATCACAGGACACATAGAGACAGACAACCACTCACACTCACATTCACACCTACGGACAATTTAAATTAACCAATTAACCTAATCCCCATGCATGTTTTTGGATGGTGGGAGGAAGCCGGAGTACCAGAGAGAACCCACACAGACACAGGGAGAACATGCAAACTCCACACAGAAAGGCTCCGGGCCCGGGAGTCGACCCCAGTACCTTCTTGCTGCGAGGCGACAGTGCTATATAATATAATATAATATATCACACTTTCAGTATAAGAGTATTAACACAAATTGGTCCTTATGTTGGCCACATCTGACTACATTACAGCTTCACCTACTAGTTACTAATAGGGGCTCTGATGTTTTCATCATTTTTTTGTGCCTAGTCATCATGTCAGTCCTATCAGGGAAGTTCCACCAAACCACAAGCAACAGACACAAATAGCAATAATAATAATAGCAGTGTGTGTGTGTGTGTGTGTGTGTGTGTGTGTGTGTGTGTGTGTGTGTGTTAGGTTCCCTCCCATCCCTGAGGATCTTCTGCTTCAGGCTTTTGAGGTGAGATCAGTTTCCGTTTGCTCATATTTTGGTGTCACAGTGTGAACGCCAGGCTGTAAACAGAGTGACTCGTTGGTTCCAGGTTCTGGACAAAGAAAAGAAAGGCTACCTGGAGCCTGAGGAGCTGACAAAGTACATGACACAGGAAGGTGAAGCAGAAGCTTTCAGCTCTTACTGCGTCATGTTTATGTTGATCGTCTGTGATATAGATGTGTGAGTCTACTGTTTTGTGTTTAAATCAGGTGAGCTGTTCACTCAGGAGGAGATGGACGAAATGCTGACGGCTTTTGTGGACCCAGAGATGAACCGTGTCTATTACAAAGACTTCATCAGTCAGCTGACCATCGGCCCTGACCTGTAGACCACGTCACAGTGTCTGTGTGTGTTCATGTCTGCTTGTTTCTAATGGGGGCCAATAGTTCTTAAATGGTATAGCAAATAAATGTACATACTGTGTTGGAATTCTGACTTTGTGTGTCCAGAATAGTCTTTTAATTCAGATGAAATACTATTTGCTGAAATTGGCAGAGTTGAGAAATGTATTTTTCACAGTCATATTACAGTATGTTCCTGTTTCCTTGAACAAGATACCTAACCCCAAACACTGTGCATTGGTGTATGATACAATACACTTTATTGTCACGTTCAGGGAAATTTGTCTTGGAGTCAACGGCTGTGCCACAGATGCCTTGACAGCCATAATGACAACAAACTATACGTCATCAACCATACCATCACTGACAAACACATAACAATATTGCACATATCCCATAACATAACACGTACATACATACACTATACATAAATAGTACATGCTAAAAAATCACCATAATAAATTCAGAAATGTTTCAACATGTTTCCCTGGTGGGAAACTGACTTGTTGAAAATCAACAAGTGTTAGCTAACAGCGGACACAAAGCAGTAATCAGCATTAAAAAATTAGAGCTGTGTTTCTGTCAACCTGATGAATTAAAAGCATAATAATAAGTCTGTTATTATTATCATTATTAAGTCTGTGGTCGTTTCTGACTGTCAGCTCTTGTGGTCTGTGGTCATTCACTGTTTAATTTAGTCTTTTATACCATCATTGATCGCTGACCCCTCATTCCTCTTAACCAGCTGCAAGTAATCAACAACTGGCTCAGCAGCAAACATTGGTCTAAGTTTGAACCAGTGCATCTATAGATTAATCCCATACAATTAGGCACAATGTTTGTTATTGTCGAGGGGAGAGGATATCATAGGTTGGGCTTCAGTAACTCTGTTTGTCTTTTTCCTTTGTCCTGGTACAACATGAGCTCCTCTAAATGCAGCTGGTTCTTGACTGAGGGTACAGTTCTGGCTCAGTGGGGAAGTGTCATCCTGGGTTTTAAGAGCAGCTCTGCTGATTTATTTAGACTAGATGGAAAGATACACTTCTTGTAACCATCAACTGAATCATAGAAGCTGGGTGCTGTTACAACATCTCCAGACTGTGAAAACATATCCATTTTCTTCTTTAATTGCTGTTAAGTGTTTCAGTGCACCAGTCCACTTCCTTCCTGAATGAAATGATAATGATAATAATGATTTTGTGGTGAAACAAAATGTGCCTATTGGCCCTGCCTGGTCTGCTGTGTGTCCTCTAGTTCAAACGCTTAAAATTTCCATTACTTTTGACTGCCACAAGTAGTTCATGTCTCTGCACAGATTAATCTTCTACTGCTGCGCTCAGATACCTACAGTACTTATTGCACTGGGTCACTTACAATTGTGGCATCATTTTGCAATTATAAATGTAGCTATCATTTTTCTCACATCAGTAAAAACCAACAACAAGCAAGAAGCAAAAACAGTTTCAGTTTCTGTGTACTGCTTGAGCAAGACTGATGTTCAAAAAAGCAGTCTTCATAAAGAGGAAGTGTTGTGCAACCACAATGTTTTGAATGTGACACTTTCCAAGCCATAGATTAAGACACGCTGTTTCCTTCTTGTTTATCTGAAATCTTGGTGTTTAAACTAAGTGAGAACTGGCTCTCCCCACAGGCTCTTATACAGTATACACGCTTTATGTTGCCATGGAGTCACAATATTTGACTCAATAAAAGTAGTAATACCACAATATAAAGATGCTTTGGTTCATATAAAAGCCCAAAAGTCAATACTTTAATAGGGGATCTCTACTACTGCTATAGTACATACTAGGATATAAAAAGATGATCTCTGTGTTCAGAACAATCAGTTTCTCATCTGTTTCCAGAGAAAGACTAGTCAAACAGGTTTACCAACTCTTGTTTTTTTCCCTGGGGTAAAGTTTGTTTTTTTTACCGAAGTGCATCAAGTGTGCAATCTCTAGACAGTCTGGGGACTTTTTGTTACAGTCATTTAAGGTTCAGTGAAAACTTAACACCATTTAGCACCATTCACTGCTGGCAAAATGACAGAATTTCTCGTTACTCTATGAATTTAGATAGAGCTCCCGCCCCTTCACTTCTTGAGAACTGGGTTTGTTCCACAGCTCATCTTACTTTGGGAAGTCCCTTGCATAACCACTATACGTCACCAGGACCTGAAGGCCTTTATAAGTGCTCCTGCACAGCAGCTCGTCTCACCAGACAGACACACTCATGACAACGTCTCACACCTCCAGAGGCGTGGAGCTACCAGCTAATATTCACTGCCTGACAGGACTCCTGCTGCCTTGTTACATATAAAAGACACCATGATGGACCGGCTGACATTTGCCCGGGATAACCAGAACCGGATCCACACTGTGGAGAACTCATTTGGGCTGTGTGGGAAGCCCCTGTCAAGACCAGGCCGAGTTCTGATCGGAGAGGGCCGACTGATGAAGATGAGCCGCCGGGGGCCACAGCCTAAAGTCTTCTTCCTCTTCAGTGACATGCTGGTGTACGGCAGCATCATTCTGAACGGCCGATGGCACAAGAAGCAGAAGATCATCCCTCTAGGTGAGCAGCTCCTCTGTTCCTCCACAGCTCTTGATCCAGATACACAAAAACTCCCCAGATGAGAAACATGAGGCTGAAGTGTTTCATGAAATATTTCATCATTTTTAAAGCCAGCCGGTCGGTCGGTCGGCTGTGGACAGGGACACTCTGATCACATCTGTCTATGCAGGCTTGCAGTGAAGACAGACACAAACAAAGGATGGTGTTGTCTTTTAAAATCAAGGCTCTAAACCAGGAAGTTCTGTCATGTCTCACTTTTCCTGCTTGTTAACTATCCAGTAGTGTCCATATCTTCTTTCATTTGTTAACGTATCACTTTTTTTCATAATTTCAGAGGACATGCAGCTGGAGGACTTGGAAGACGGTATGAAAATGAGGAACCAGTGGTTGATCCGTACTCCACGCAAATCCTTCTACGTGGCAGCCGGCTCTTATCAGGAGAAACAAGCCTGGATTGAACACATAGAGCGCTGCCAGTCCAGTCTGCTGCAGAGCTCTGGCTTTAGGCCCAGGTCCACCTTCGCAGTCACCTGGATCCCTGACGAGGTCTCAGAGGTCTGCATGCGCTGCTCCAGAAAGTTCACCGTGACCCAGCGTCGACACCACTGCCGAAACTGTGGCTTTGTGGTCTGCGGGGCGTGCTCCAAGATGCGAGCGGTCATCAGACACATTCACCCAACAAAGTGGTTGAGGGTGTGCACCATGTGTCACTCCAGTCTCTCCTCCACAGAGGACCAAGAGGCCTGCTGTTTGAGGGGAGACAGCACAGGGAAGATGGGCTCCTATGAGGACGTGGTGGACGGATCCAGTGAAGAGGAGGAGACAGAGGAGCAGGTGGAGGACCATGGCCCCAGCAGTTGGATGGACTCTTCAATGGACTCCTGGTCCCCCTATGTATACTTCAGACCAGAGCATGTGAGGCCCCAAACATAAAGTGCTGGACTTTGGACCTCTCTTCAACATGGACACAATACTGATGCAGTGTTGGCATTCGGTCTTGACAATAATGTATTAAATACAACATTTTTGTACATACTATATTTATTGATGTGAACAGTGAGTCATTTCATATGATGTTAGCCTCTGACTTTGATTATTATGTAAGTCTGATTTCACTCACTTGTATATACTGTATGTCAGTGTTTGTGTACATGGGAGCAAAGCCTCACAATAATATGTTTTTAGTTATCAGTCTTATACACACTATTCAAGATTATACAACAGATGGTTCCTCACTAGTAATGATCATGGATTTAATAGGACTCTAGCTGTAGTACACTAAATCAATAAATGTGGACAGAATAAATCCTACTTATTATCAGAATGCTGTGTATATTATTGCAGCCACTGCAGACTTGAACAGACTTTTTTTGGTACTCTTAGCAAAGCTCAGTCCTTGATTTTAAAGTTCTTGCAACATCTGACCCCTGTATATACTGTATAGCCATGCCCCCTGGCTTTTCCAATGAATCCATCAAGTGCAGTTTGTAAGTGTAGCATGCCATTCAAGTACAACCCAAAAGTATGAAAAGTAAAAGTGGAGTATGTCTATAAAAAGAAAAAGAAAGAACTTTAAAAGTAGTATACCATAAGGCCATAAAATATGTACAGTATTATTAGTATTATTTGTAAAGGACAGAGGGTGACATATCCTGTACAGATTGCAAAGCCCAATGGGGCAAATTCATAATTTGTGATATTGGGCTATACAAATAAACTTGACTTGACTTGAAACTTGACTATTATGTCATAAAAAGATCTTGAAAAGTGATATAAAAATCAATGTTTTGTATTTCATAAGTATTCATACTAAGTCATACTAAAGTATGAAATACAAAAATCCAATAGAAGTTAAAAAATATCATAAAAGAGAATGTTATCAATAAATGTCATAACAAGTTTCATATAAGAAAATAATATAAGAAATAATATGAAAAGTTCATTAAAACTGATGTAAAAAAGAAAGCCTGTCAGGAAATCTGTAGAAACTAAATAATAATGAGCCAGACACGTGACTGGTCAAATCAATCATTACACCAGATCAGTACATCCACAGACAGAATCAGCTTTATTGATCATATACAGTACATGCTGAATACATACATACAGTAGATGCAACTTCAGGGGTCAGTGTCTGGCTCAAGGACACAACGACTTGTAGACAGTAGGAGCAGGAGATGGAGCCCATGACCCTGGGGTTGAAAGGCGACCACTCTTCCCACTGAGCTGCATCCAGCCCCAAAGAGAATTTAGTGAGTTGAACCCACGTCTCTGTAGAGAATGGAGCCTAAACCCAGCGCCTCAGACCACTCAACCACACTCAGTTAACCCAAAATCCCCCACAGGTGTTCAGCTGGGCTGAGACCTGGTGACAGTGAAGGTCACTGTAGGTTGATCCTGTGGATGTGGCTATCATGATGCAGATTTCTCCATTTATTTATTTATTTTACTTTGTTTTTTCATACATCTGTAAATGATCATTTATTCTACTTATATACTGTAGCACTTATATAGCAAGTACATGGATCAAGATTTTTTACTGATATAAAAAGCATCGGGGACGGTACCTCTAGATTGGCAGACCAGGGTGGTGGTTTCCCTTTTTAAGAAGGGGACCAGAGGGTGTGTTCCAACTACAGGTGGATCACACTCCTCAGCCTCCCTGGTAAGGTCTATTCAGGAGTTCGAGAGAGGAGGGTCCGTCAGGAAATTGAATGTCAGATTCAGGAGGAGCTCTGTGGATTTTATCCTGGCTCTACATCCTTGGCAGGGTCCTGGAGGGTGCATGAGATTTTGCCCAACAAGTTTACATGATGACCGTGTCCCTCAGGGAGTCCTGTAGGGGGTGCTCTGGGAGTATGGGGTACCAGACCCCCTGATACGGGGTGTTCGGTCCCAAACCGAACCAAACTGGACCCCCTAAACGCCTCAGCTGCGCCTAGAAATTCTGTCCAACAGTCCAACTCTCACTGGAAATGAATCCGGCTCCATGTAAAATATAGGGATAAAATATAAAAAAATATAACAATATTTAAAAGTCCTGTATATTGTATATATTGTATGTATTGTGTCCATGTTGAAGAGAGGTCCAAAGTCCAGCACTTTATGTTTGGGGCCTCACATGCTCTGGTCTGAAGTATACATAGGGGGACCAGGAGTCCATTGAAGAGTCCATCCAACTGCTGGGGCCATGGTCCTCCACCTGCTCCTCTGTCTCCTCCTCTTCACTGGATCCGTCCACCACGTCCTCAAAGGAGCCCATCTTCCCTGTGCTGTCTCCCCTCAAACAGCAGGCCTCTTGGTCCTCTGTGGAGGAGAGACTGGAGTGACACATGGTGCACACCCTCAACCACTTTGTTGGGTGAATGTGTCTGATGACCGCTCGCATCTTGGAGCACGCCCCGCAGACCACAAAGCCACAGTTTCGGCAGTGGTGTCGACGCTGGGTCACGGTGAACTTGCAGTAACAGCGCATGCAGACCGCCGAGACCTCGTCAGGGATCCAGGTGACTGCGAAGGTGGACCTGGGCCTGAAGCCAGAGCTCTGCAGCAGACTGGACTGGCAGCGCTCTATGTGTTCAATCCAGGCTTGTTTCTCCTGATAAGAGCCGGCTGCCACGTAGAAGGATTTGCGTGGAGTACGGATCAACCACTGGTTCCTCATTTTCACACCGTCTTCCAAGTCCTCCAGCTGCATGTCCTCTGAAATTATGAAAAAAAGTGATACGTTAACAAATGAAAGAAGATATGGACACTACTGGATAGTTAACAAGCAGGAAAAGTGAGACATGACAGAACTTCCTGGTTTAGAGCCTTGATTTTAAAAGACAACACCATCCTTTGTTTGTGTCTGTCTTCACTGCAAGCCTGCATAGACAGATGTAATCAGAGTGTCCCTGTCCACAGCCGAGCGACCGACTGGCTGGCTTTAAAAATGATGAAATATTTCATGAAACACTTCAGCCTCATGTTTCTCATCTGGGGAGTTTTTGTGTGTCTGGATCAAGAGCTGTGGAGGAACAGAGGAGCTGCTCACCTAGAGGGATGATCTTCTGCTTCTTGTGCCATCGGCCGTTCAGAATGATGCTGCCGTACACCAGCATGTCACTGAAGAGGAAGAAGACTTTAGGCTGTGGCCCCCGGCGGCTCATCTTCATCAGTCGGCCCTCTCCGATTAGAACCCGGCCTGGTCTGGACAGGGGCTTCCCACACAGCCCAAATGAGTTCTCCACAGTGTGGATCCGGTTCTGGTTATCCCAGGCAAATGTCAGCCGGTCCATCATGGTGTCTTTTATATGTAACAAGGCAGCAGGAGTCCTGTCAGGCAGTGAATATTAGCTGATAGCTCCACGCCTCTGGAGGTGTGAGACGTTGTCATGAGTGTGTTTGTCTGGTGAGAGGAGCTGCTGTGCAGGAGCACTTATAAAGGCCTTCAGGTCCTGGTGACGCAATAGGAAAAAATCTATTTATAGGTACAGGAGCTTTCAGAGGTGTGTGCTTAGTTTGTGTGGAAGTATTATGGAGAAAACAAAAATAAAAAAAACATAATGCAGCATAGCCTTTCAGGGAAATGTGACCCATTTGCTGTCTGCAATTTCAAAAATATTGTTTTTCTCATCAGGCTCAATCACCACTTCTTCTCCTACATATTTACAGTTTGGAGACAATCCCCACAACAGGAATGCTGTATTACAGCTTTTCTCCATACACACAAAAATGCACCACCATTCTGAAAACATGAGGTATGTTTTTTATTATTTTCACTATAACAGAACATCTAAACCAACCAGGATACCTTATATAGAAAGATTGCCACTTTGAAACAAGGGCTTTTCTGGTTAATTACACTTTTCACTTTTAACGTGCTGATTTTACACACAAGTCATGTCTACTGAATCTATATAATCTATAAACATTCTGACTGTGGAACGTGATGAATGCATATTTGTATTTCACCACGCACTCCACCACCAGCTGTCAACCTACAGCACTCTACAACACAGCTGGAGTAAAACTGTCCTGACGAGAGCTACTGATTCACGAACAGATGGAGCACAAGAACAAAAAAAAAACGCCACAAGCTGCAAGCTTGTTTGTCTTTAAAATCAGAACATTGTGCAGCTTTCATGCACGTTCATTAAATTGTTCTTCCTTTCAGATTCATGCTTTTACTCATCACATCCAGGTCAGCACAGCTACAGGAAGTAGTAAGATGTGAACTGTAACATACATAAACGTCTAATACAGCAGACAGCTTTAACTTGTCACAGAAACACAGATAACGATACTAATAACATTAACCAGGACTCAGTTCTGCTCCAGTGCTCCATGCAGGAGCCTGAATCTGTTAAATCATATTCAGCCATCACCTGTTTCACTCTTTCTATGACAGGTCAACATAAATCTGCTGTGAAAACACTTCAAGTGTTCATGTATGGATCATTTTAACCACCCAGGAGGTAAAAGTGGAAATAGTGACACATGTTCTCTCACAGGTCTCCACCTATGATCAATCAACAGCTGCATCCTGTACTCATTATGACATCAGTGATGCTGACTCAGTGCGTTTTTAATTATCCTCATAACTGAGTCAAATTGTTAATATCTAATTAGTAACTCCATTACTGACTGTTCTATCAATATTTAGTGCCGTGGTGTTCCTCACCTCTCACAGGTAATGGTTCAATTAGGATAATTCACTCATTTTTCATCAAAAATGTTCAAATTATTGTTTTTATGTTTCACCACATTATTAATTTTTGAAAGGCCAGCACATAAAACACAACATTTTTACATACCATTTCATTTTTTTAAAATTTTTATTCCATATTTAGCTGGTTGGAAGGCACGTATTGCCTAAATGGTCAGCGACCCCTGAAATCCACCAGCCTTTCATCCACCAGGGCCTGGGTTATAGTGTAGTGGATGTAGTCATGGTTATAGCAGTAGTAGTCTGTTCTGGTCGTTTCCTGAATGATTTTCTAGATTTAAGCTCAAACCTGACTTGCTGTCTAGTGGGCCCCTTACTGTCTTTGTTATTGTTTCTGCAGACAGTTATGACTGATGAATGTTCAGGATGAAGAGCACTGAGCACTGACATAAATATCTTGTTTGGAGGAATAGGAATAAACACCTTGATCTGGTTCAAAATCAGGATCATTAGAGCCAGAACTGAGCACAGGATAGTCTCCATCTTCAGACACACTGCCCTCTATTTCCCACAGCCTCCTTGAATGTCATCTTTTAATTTCTGCTGTTCACTTTCTAAAGCTCTGACTGACTGTGTTTAATGTTGGCAGGACTGAATATGCAGAATCTTTCCCACTTTCTAATACTTCACATGTTGAGAGAAAAAGAGGACATGGGTGAAATTGTGTGTGAGAGAGAGGGATCAGGGTGTTTTACAGCTGCAAGGAAAGAAGAAGTTTGACTTTTCTGACAGCCTTTACTTGCAGTTTGGCTGCAAATATGTGAGAAGAACCATTTCCATTTTATATGCTGATGACACTAATTAAGGCAAGCATACTAAATAAGCACTTTGAAACAGGTCACTTTGAACACTATCATGACAGGAGGGTTAATAATGTGTTTCATTGACTTCAGTCACAGTGGACAGAAAGCTTACAGGTGAACCAGAAGCAAACCTGAAAGTCAGGATCAGGAAAAAGTGTTACTGCTACAGTTCGACACTGTCAAAGCACACTGTGTCCCAGGTCAGCAGTGTCAGTCTCAACATCAAATGTCCTGGAAACGGTTAAGTTATCCTGGAAAATAATTTATGCTCCCCATGCCTTGTGAGTGAATGCAAACGGGTCAAAAATTACTTTTAACTTATTTGCATAAAGATGTTTCCAGGGTAACGTAACCATTTCCTGGACATGAGCTTTTTTCCTCATCTTCCTGCAGGTTCATGGGACTGCAGCTAGGTCACAGACTGGACTGGTCCTCCAGCAGTGACATCCTGTTCTCTACCTCCTGAGGAGGACTCTAATAAAGTGACATGAGGTAAAGAAAACAGCAGCCGTTCTCTCCTCCTGGCTCTTTTTTATCACTTCATAAATATATCATATCATCATAAATGAGAGCTAAAAAATATAATCCTCCTGTTCTCCTTTATCCACCATGAGCAAACCTCTGAAAAAGAAATATTACAACAGTCCAGGGCTGTTTGAAACTAAGGATGTTTGAATGAATGAATGTTTTCGTATTTTAACAAAATAAGAAACTTCTTGAATCTGCATTTCACTTTTGCCTGAACAAATGATGGAAAACGTGCATTTAATTCAGGAAACCTCTGATCAGACACGAAGTTATCAACAATAAATAAGAGCAGGAAGTAGATTCAACCTGTCTGTTTCTAGAAGAAGCCGCTCCACTCTGTGATCAGATCAGAGATGATCACGTCACATCAGTTTCAGGAGTCCTATTCTTTCATTAACAACATATCAATAGTTGAATCCTATCAGATTGATGCTTTTCAACCTGAACAATCAGTATTTGGATCTTTTGAAAAGTAAGATGTGTCTATTTCACATATAAATTTGGTCAAGCAGATATCCATAACCAAGTATTGGACTGGGATCAGGTCCAAAAAAAAAAACATTTCCATTGACTGTTTAGTACTCCACATGACTAAAACTGACGTGATCCCGTTGAAATTAAGTGGAACAGAAATATTCTCCTTCAGGTCTAGTTTTTTTTTCTCTTTTCTGTCGGTGCAGGGAGCAGCTGAAGTGTTTCTGTGCAGTCACAGGTCGATGGTTCCTCTCACTTTAAACTTCTTGGCGGATCGTTCGCTGGCTCGCTGCTCAAACTTGCTTCCATAGATATGAGACACAAAGCCGTTGATCTCCACTGAAAACACGCTGTTCCTCTTAGGAATCACTGTCACACAAGTGAGGATGAAGGGGGGAACAAAAAAACAGGAATGGGTTAAATCTGCTGTCAGACAACAACCTGGATGCTAAACATCATAATACTGCGATTTGAAAATGTTTGAATATGGTGCTTCGAGTTGATATTTTTTTTACTTTTTACCATATACTTTTACATATTCTCTATATGAGCGTTAATATAGCAGCAGACAGCTACTGTCTGTGTCAGGCTCTGCAACCTTCACTATCAGAAGAGCAAACCATCAAATAATATTTTAAAAACATAACACATCTTCTAAAGATTTATACAAAGTTACACTTCATATGAAAATTATATTTTTTTTTAATTAATTTTACTTTATTATATATGTTTTCACCAGGGTTTGTTTGTTGGTTTATCTGTATGTTTGTCGGTTTGCAAAATAACTCAAAATGGATGATTATTTTTTGGTGGTACCTTTGAATCAGATCCGATCACCACCAAAAATTAATCAATTTAATCAAGTTAGGCCACTTCTGGACAATCCTGAAGGCCTATTTGAGTGCTCCTCATCTTTGTGGAAAAACATTAAAATATAACGTAGCTCACCTTCTCTTTGTCGCCACATATCAGGCGTAGAGGTGAGCCATCATTTTCAGTGAAGAGAAAAAAATGAATCTTCCTGTTTTCCTCTGGGACTTAAGTTTTTTTCAGGGTTTATACACGTTAACTTATAAAAATCAAGATTAGCTGCCTGCAGGGGAAGGCGTTAGCTATAGACGTAGAAAGTGACGAAGATTTTTAATGACAAAATATTTTTAAAAATGTTATTATCAAATGCAGTCTGTGGTTATGACATTATAAGATAATTGAGCAAGAAAATAAAGAAATATTTCCATGTAATTGTTCTCGAAGCCAGAAGGAGACACTGCAGAGGAGCAGAAGAGCTGCACGTGGCCCCAGAGCCACGGGTTGGACAGCCCTGGTCTATGTGAGGACATGGCAGTAATGTGTGTGGTTTGTTGATGAAGCCTCATATTTGACCTCCACTAATAGTTTCACTTCTTCAGTCTGAACCTGATCAAATGTTAAAAACTGAACCACAGAGGCTTTATTTTTTATTTTTTTTTTACCCTATCATGGAACTGTTACCATGGTTACAGCTGTTGCGTTCATGAGTCGTCACATAAATAACACCCCCCCTTTTTCATGGCAGACAGTTTGAGCCGTAGCAGAAAAAACACATTTCATTAACTAAATATATTAGTAGTTTGTCAGAACACTAGCTTATATGACCTCTTATTTTCCTTTATTTATGTATTTCATAAATTCATGATTTGCTGCTCAGTGTTCATGGTGGACAGTAAAGGACGTATTTCATTGTGCAGAGAAACACGTTTCCTTACTGTTCACATGACAATAAACACTTTGAATCTTGACTCTCTTTACTAACAAGAGTGAAAAGAGAGCAGCTAGGGGGAGTTTTACTGAGTGAGACACGTCCAGCTCTCTAACCTTTCAGTTTGTCTTCTTTGGTGATGATCTTGAAGACGTGTTTGAATTCCTGGACCAGAATCCCTGTGGTCCCTACGTACGACGGGCATTTAGAACGCACCACTAAGAGAGAGAGAGAAGAAGAAGAAGAAGCGGCAGATGTTAGTGCAGCACGGTCACAGCCCACACACTCAACCCACAGCAATTATCAGGAACAAGAGTTTCACAATAAAAGCGCAGGTGACATCTATCAACATGTCCAGCAGGTTGCTTTTATCACATGGCTCAGTCTCGTCACATGTCACTCAGCTGATCCCTGCTGCTTTTACACTGAACGCTGGAGATCAAGACACGAGGCCAAACCGTGGCTCTTTACAGCTAATCTGGCCTCATATGAAATTCAAACACTGGGCACTGATACTGACGAAAGTAACTGGGAGAAAAGCCACCTGTGATGATGGCACCGTGGAAGTCTGCCTTCAGCAGCTTCTGCTGCACCAGCTGTGGACTGCTGTGAAAACACAACGAGACACCAGAGTGATGAGACCTGCTGCAAATGAGCAGTTAATGATGGAACATTCTGGTTTTTTTTTTTTTACAAATTGGATCTTATTTCTGGGATAAAATACTGCCATTTACTCACCCATTTCACTTTAGAGTCATTTAGAGTATTTCTGATGATACTGATGATATCTACTTAACAGGAGTGAATGGGGCACAAAAATGCAGCCAGTAAATGACACAAACTTGACCATTTCTCAAATAACAGACATTTAATAAGATGGGCTACACTATTACTATTATCATTTGAGTCAGGAGTTGTCCGTAATTTGAGAAAATTCAATCTGTAAACAGACTCTACTTTATCATAGTTTACTAAGGACCCCTAGTGCCCACCTGTGTGTCCTTCACAATGCCTGAACTAAAATCTAAATTTCTAAAATTTGTGATGTTGTCACATATGCATACATGCTTTGTTTTCATTCAGATTAATTTTTTTCAAACGTCTGTTATTTGAGAAATGATCAAGTTTGTGTCATTTACTGGCTGCATTTCGGTGCCCCATTCACTCCTGTTAAATAGATATCATCAAAATATCGTCAGAAATACTCCAAATGATTGCAAAGTGAAATGGGTGAGTAAATGGCAGGATTTTATCCCAGAAATAAGGTCCAATTTGTAAAAAACAGCACTTCCCCTTTAACGAGGGACAGTCACATGAGCAGAGACAGGAAGTTACCTTGTCGGCTTCAGTCCACCACACAGGTCAGTAACATACTGTGTCCAGAGTTCATGCAGAGGCAGGAAAAGCTCATATCTACAATGAGAAAGACAAAGAGGGTGATGGTGGAGTGAGACCATGAATGATCCAGACTGTTCCCTCCACACTGAGCTTAATGCCTCAGCCACCTCTGGTGCTCAGGCTTGATCTGGAAGATCTTCATGGCCCTCTTCTGCTGAGCGGTCAGCCCTCTGGCTCTCTTGTTGCTCCTCTTGGAGCGGTCTTTCTTGGGCCTGGTGTAGCCCAGCACCACGGCCTTGTGACTCAACATGGTCTTCAGGTTGTGGCGAGCGTCATGCTGGAGGCCGTTCTTCAGGAAGGCCTGAGTGAAGGCCTCCGCTTTCGACGTGCTCAGGGACTGGAAAGACACCGAAGAGATGTGACACACAGTTTAGACACCTGGAGCATCGACATAAAACACAGAGTAGACATGGTCGACCTTTCTGAAACAAGCATTTCTCACTAAATAACAACAACTAAAGGTGACGTATATCAGATGTTCAGGTTCTTACTGGTATTATGGTTCTCTACTAAAGCTTTAATGTTAAAAAAAACAAACATCTGAATGCATGAACCTGCTGTATTCACTGTGTGTGAAACACTCTGCTGCTGAAAGGAAGTCCTCAAGCTGTGGGTGGGTCCTTTATTATTATTGTATCGTTACTGTATGGGTAATGCAAATTAATTCAGAACAATTATTGGTACATCTAATATGCATCTGTGACATGATACACTAAGTATGTATTAAATGTATATTATATATACTGTTATATATTATAAATACATGTGACATTTCTGTGCAATAATGGGTATCAAACAAATGTGCAATAATTTAATTTCAGCAAATGTGCAATAATTGTTTAGCAGCAATAACTGTGCCTTACTGCTGTAAAGATTAGCTTTTTTTGCTCAACTATGTCTTACATTGCACTGAGCACCATGTGGAGCAGCGCTCTTAATTTCATTGTACACTGTGTGCACAACTATTAGGCAAGTGAGGATTTTGACTGTATTATCATTTTTATGCATGTTTTTCAACTCCAAGCTGTGTAAACGTGAATGCTTATTGGATTTAAGCATATCAGGTGATGTGTATTCGTGTAATAAGGGAGGATATGTCCTATAGAGAGCAACACCCTATATCCAGGTGTGCATAATTATTAGGCAGCTTCTTTTCATCAGGCAAAATGGGCCAAAAAAGAGATTTGGTTGACTCTTGAAAGAGCACTCTTGAAATAGCAAAGTTATTGGGTCGTGATCACAGAACCATCAAACGTTTTGTTGCAAACAGTCAACAGGGTCACAAGAAACATGTTGAGAAAAAAAAAAAACGCAAGTTAACTGCCAAAGACTTGAGAAGAATAAAACGTGAAGCTACCAGGAACCCATTATCCTCCAGCGCTGCCATCTTCCAGAACTGCAACCTACCTGCAGTGCCCAGAAGCACAAGGTGTTCTGTGCTCAGAGACATGGCCAAGGTAAGGAAGGCTAAAAGCCGACCACCTCTGAACCAGACACACATGTTGAAATGTAAAGACTGGGCCAAGAAATATCTGAAGACAGATTTTTCAAAGGTTTTATGGATGGTGAGATGCGAGTGACTCTTGACGGACCAGATGGATGGGTCAGTAATGGACACAGAACTCCACTTCGACTCAGGCGCCAGCAAGGTGGAGGTGTGGTACTAGTATGGGCTGGTATTATCAATGATGAGCTTGTTGGACATTTTCGGGTTGAAGGTGGACTCAAAATAAACTCCCAGAACTACTGCCAGTTTTTAGAAGACACTTTCTTCAAGCAGTGGTACAAGACAAAGTCTGCATCTTTCAAGAAGACCATGATTTTTATGCAGGACAACGCTCCATCACATCGAAGTACTCCACTGCACGGCCCCCAGTAAAGGCCTTAAAGATGATAGGCTAATGTCATGGCCTCCCTCCTCACCTGACCTGAACCCTATTGAGAACCTGTGGGCCCTTCTTAGACAGGAGATTTACAGTGGAGGAGAAGAGTACACCTCTCTGAACAGTGTCTGGGAGGCTGTGGTTGCGTCTGCACAAAAAGTTGATCGTCAACAGATCAACAAACTGACAGACTCCATGAATGGAAGGCTTGTGTCTGTTATAGAAAAGAAAGGTGGCTATACTGGTCACTGACTTTTTCTTTTTGAAAAATGCCAGAAATTTGTATTTGTAAATTTTGAGTTATTTGTTTATTATTCTCACTTTGACAGATGAAAATAAACAAGTGAGATGGCAAAATCATTTAGTTGCATGATAATTCTGCACACATAGATATTCTCCAAAAATGACAAAACATCGCGTTTGCTTTCTTTAATATTCAGGTTTGAGGGTTGACCAACATTTTGGATGGACCGAGAGCACTGTAGTAGTTCAATAATGAAATTAATCCTCAAAAATACAGCTTGTTGAATAATTGTGCACAGAGTGTATGCTGTCACATGATGACAATAAAGGCTTTTGATTTGATTTCATTCAAGGACCTTGTTTTTTTTTTGTTTTTTTTTTTAAACATCATATTGCTGTACATAGATGTCTATAAAATCTCACAAAATACTGAGTGGTGAAATGCTTGTTAAGATTTTCCAGTCACAAATAGCATTCTGCATCAGACTACCAGCCCAAAACCATCATTACTACGACCATCCAGTCAACTATGGCATCAAACCCTCATCATTTATAGGGTAGAAAAAGCATGTCCTAATAAAAAGAAAAAGCATCATTGTCTCATGAATTTACTGTTGACTAATTTCAAATGAAACCGTTTGAGTCCTGTCCTCTGAGCTGGACCTGCTCACCTCCACTCCAAGAAGCTTCACCAGGTCCTGAGGGATGGAGGTTCGAACCAGAGCCTCTGTGGAGCAGGACAAACACAGCTGGAGTTAAACACAGCTGGATCCATCCCCTGAGGCTCTGGACCAGGTCCAGGGGTGGCTGTTGGCCCCAGGATCCAGCGCTTCATCAACAACAACCATCTTATTACTAGCAACGATATGAGGATGCAAAAAGTACATTAAAGCACTGATTATAATTCAAACTATGTTATACATTATACAATGACATAACAAGGAACAAACCTGCACATTCGCTAAGCAGGGGGACACTGTCTGACATATTGATTCAATTATGTGGTGTCTCTTTTAAAGACTGCATAACAATAAAATGATATAATTGCATTACTGATGATTATTTGTCAAAAATGCCATTGTGTAAATATTAGTAAAAGTACCACTGGTCAGCCCTCCAGCACTGACTGACTGATTGACTGATCCATATCTACACACTGTGTCAGAAGAAATCCAGTCAAACTCTGTGCTGTCACTGACGCCACATGTCCAGCTATAAGACGGTGAAAAGGTTGATGCTGCTACACTGGAAAAAAGTGAGACAGATTGGTGAGAATGACCTTGAAGGCTAAATGTCTGAATGTGAGCTGAAAGTTTCTGTGTGGACTGATTACAGTCAGATGAAGACAGAAACGTCCCTTTGACACCGATAACTCCTGTCATGGATCAGAAAGACCAATCTGATGACGTGGATTACCACTCCACACAAACCTGATGAACCTGATCCTCCTGTGAAGTTCAGCAGTGTACTGTGTCACGGTCTTCTCTCGTGTCAAAACTTTCCCACTCCTTCTAGGAAATGACCACTATTTAATTCTGTCATGACACTGAAAGCAGTCACTGAATATCTGGACAGATTTATAATCTAGGTTTCTTTCTCTGATCAGAAAGAGGATTGAAGTGACTTTGAACGTGCCAGATGGTTCTGAGTATTTACAGTTTAATTTGCACTATATTATAAATAACGGGTCATAATTATAATTATTTATCTATGTATACATCTTGATGTTTTTATATTACTCTTCGTATACTGTAAATAGTAATACTTTTTCTGTTTTACATTGCTTTTTCTGTTTTTCATATTGCTTAATTTCCCAGGTTGGGATCAACAAAATTATTCTATTCTATTCTATTTCAGAAACTGCTGATCTAAAGGGATTTTCACTCCTTGTTGATGTGAGAGGTCACAGGAGAAAGGTTCAGACTGAGTGTAGATGATAGAAAGTCAACAGGAACTCAAATAACAACTGGTTCAAACCAATGAATGCAGAATATCATGTGTGAAGCTCAACACTGGAGCCTTGAAGAAGATGGACTAGAGCAGCAGAAGAAGAGCACACCTGGATCCACTCCTGTCAGCTAAGAACAGCAAACTGAGGCTACAGTTCACACAGGACCTTCTTCAATAGAAGGAGGAGAAACGGTGTCTGGTCTGACCAGTCTCCATTTCAGCTGAACATTCAGATGGTCAATGGTCAGAGTTTGGAGTAAACACCATGAAAGCATGGATCCATCCTGCCTTGTATCCACTGTTCAGGCTGCTGCTGGTCTAATGATGGAGGATATTTTCTTTAGTACCAACTGATCATGGTTTAAACTCTGCTGCCTACCTGAGTATTGTTACTGACCATGTCCATCCCTTTATGACCACACTGGACCATCTTCTGATGGCTACTTCCTGCAGAATAATGCTCCATGTCACAAAGCTCAGATCATCTCAAACTGGTTTTGTGTGAATGTAATGACCTCCACAGTCATCAGATCTAATAATCTAATAGATCCTTTGAGATGTGGAGGAACAGAGATTCTCATCATAGATGAACAGCTGACAAATCTGCAGCAACTGAGTGATGCTGTCATGTCAATATGGACCAAAGACAGTGAGGAATGTTTCCAACACGTGACTGACACCAAGAATTAAAGCAGATCTGAAGAAAAAGAGGGTCCAGTCTTTTACTAGCAAGGTGTACCTAATAAAGTGGCCGGTGAGCGTATTGCTCTTTAGCAGACTAACGCTATAGACCTGCTCTTTTACTGCATTGGCGGGTACTTTTCCTTTATTATCACTGTGAATGCAGGGCTTGTATTAGACACGTATTTCTACACGGTATAGTTACTTGTGTTCAGTCTACTGGCAGCCGTTCAAAACAAACAACTAGCCATGTAAAGCAGGGTTAGCGTGACAAATGTCCTGTTTATGTGTCTCACTTTACTCTGAAAGTTTACTTCCCTCTTAGTAATGGAAACTCACCGTCCATTTCCACTTTTTCGCTGACTTCCCGAAGAAAAACAACGTTGAATACAACAGCTGCAGAAAACCAACTCAACACATGTGTTTGAACGCACCACGAACACTACTTCCTCTTCCTGCTTCTTCTTCTTCTTCTTTGGGGTTTTACGGCAGCCGGATATCCACCGTGTCGCCTTGCTGCTCCCTAGATCTACTTCTTTTCTGCTCCCTCAGGATTTATTCCTCTTTTTAGTCCTTTTTCCGGTCCAGTCGCTCTTGACCATTGTCTCTAAGCTCCAGCAGACAGTTCACATCTCATCTTTCATACTGTTGAGGTTCCTGTGTACAGTTCCTAACTTGCTTATTATTCTTTGCTCCTACTTTGCCATGGGTTGAGTGTAACTGTCTCTCTTTTGTTGCATTTTCCTAATCGTTAGACAAAAAAGCTAAAGATCCTTTATTTGTCACACATATCTATATGAGTGTATTTCTTCTGCATTAAACCCATCCCTGGGGGGGATGCTGTTGCCTTGCTTGTTTTACTTTTCCCCATACAACACTTCAACTTAACATTTATTTCAATAATCCTTTTTTCAAACTCTTCTTGTGACAGTTTATCAGCTCTCGTTCCGTGATGACTGAATGGTGAGACCCATATGCGATCTGTTGCCAACATCCTTGAGTAGGTAAACAATATTTCATTCATTCAATATGTTCATCCTGGCTTCTAGCTGAACCTGGTTTACAGAACTGACTGCAGAAAAATGACAGAACACGAGCATCACTTCCTGATCCTTCTTTCTCCTTCTTCATATATTTACATTAAATAACACAAAGATGATTTATTAGAATCTGATATCTTCTGCTCGGGTGTCGGTGAAATTAACATGATTATTAACATATGTAAAAAGCTGACCATGGGCATTAGTTTCCTCATTCAACTTTAGTTCCTCCCCACGCCCATGACATCCAGCTGAGATTAGGATCAGCAGTTCAGCAGCACCAACTATAAACTGGGAATTTCCATATATAAGGAAACGTGTTTGAATGTGTTAAGAAGGGGGGAATGACCACACATGACAGTGAACTGGCTCATTTAAAACTGAAAGGAAGGCGATTCCCCCCAGGTGAAGTGATTCTCTTCATAAAAACAGACAAAATCACATATTAAATGTTGGACTCTTTTTTTTTTTTCAAAATATTTAAAATCTGTAGATATATTTTTATACACAACTTCCCTACACATCCAAACATTTTACGAAACAAAATTTCCCTGTTTTTTCCCCACAGATATACTGCATTTGAACTGTATTTCTATAAATACTAAGGCACATGGAAATCTAGTTTAAATATCGGACTAGACTGGCTTTATGGCAGATGGCTCTCTGCAAACACAAAACATTTGTTCATATATTTTGGCATCTGTCAAAGATAATAATCCAGCACCACCAACATTCCCAGGATATCAGGCCTTTTTGTCCTTTAAATATGACATGGTGATGTTTCAGACGTGAACAAACAGCAAAGCACATCAACAGATAGGAAACACCACACTCACTTTGAGCAGAGAGTTTGGTTTTGGCTCCTACAGTTAGCAGGATGTCTCACCAACCTGAGATCAGATTTCAGTTAGAGCTTCAGGCCAATAAGGAAGTAAACGGTATCACTGTGAGACAGGAACATATTGAACATTTCCTTATGAAATGCTGCACAACCTGATTGATAAAGTACGATCAGATCCCCTGAACTGAAATGTTTTTTCGGGCAGAGTGAGAACACAGAGGTTTACTGTGCTCCACGTGAGCAAAACAAAAGTCCCCCAGCAGAGCCAGTTCAAGTTAAATAAATAACAACTAAGCGTACTGCTGACACATCCATGAGCCACTTTCTGCACAAGTGGTTCGACCTGTTCGATGTTACAAAACAAGAGATTTCTATGAGACAGTGAACATCATGAATCCTGTAGCATGAGGATATCCACTGCTCTACTGATACTACTACTGATGAGACACTGAGCTAGAAGTGTTTGCATACAAACACACGTTTCAAAAGGATTAAAGTGGTTAAACCCTTAAGTGACAAAGAAGACAGCTCTGGAGGCTTCAGTGGTTCTACAGGGAGGATGGCTCTGAGAATAAAATGTGGGTAGACCAAACCGGTGGGGATGGTGCTATGTGTTCTGAATACATTCGGTTATGTTTCTGCATACTTCATCTCTCACTCGAGTGAAACTTCTGTTTGGTGCCACAGCTCTGCAAACTAAAAGTAGTAACCTTTGGAAATGTGGATGTGCAGTTTCCACATAATAAGGGGAAGCTTTCTGCAGTCACAGCTGGATTCATTTCTTCTGCACTTATTGCCTGGACACTAAGGCTCCATCCACACGACAACAGTAGGATACGATGGATACGATTACAATAGGATGTAATACATATTCCACGCCGATAGGTGGCGCAGCGAAGAAACACAGAGACACCCACGAAAAGAACAAAAGAATGCAATGAGCATGTGCATGAAGTGTTTTTACAACTACTTCTGGTCATGTGATGATGTGACATCATCGTTAGCAACAACGCCAGCTACACACTGCAACTCCGAAATGGCATTATCAGATCTTCTCACTCTGGAACCCAATGTCAGAAAATACCGTTTTGGGTCTCCGACAATACCGGAGCTGTCTGTACGCGAGGCGGAATCTGTATTAAAATTTGTCAGATTTACAGAATTCCATTGCCAACTCAACCTAAGACATGATGTCTGCCTCCACAGAGCCTCTGCAGCTCACAGTAACAAGACAAATAACATCAAGACGTCTCCTACTTGTTTCAGTAGTGGAAATTAATTACATATTACAATAACCCAAAATGATAATACACTAGTAGCACACAATAGACTCATTCGGTAGCAGTCTCTTCACTCCTAAGTGCATATAGGTGCTGGTGCTGTGTGTGTCACCAGTGTAGCTGGAGGTGGGGGTGCTGGTGTAGTTGACATAGTAACTCCTCTTCGGTTGGCTCCTGGATCTGCTCTCTGCAGACAAAGAGAACTAGTGATGGAGAAAAGAGTTCGCAATGACTTTTAACTCATACTGTACGACTTCCAGCCTACCTGAACATGAGCTGAACAGATGTTTCATATCTGATCCTCTCCACATCTGTAACAGAGCAGCTGTGACTGCGGTCCCACTTATAGATGAAGTTCTGTCAGAAAACAAGGAACAAAGTGTGTTTGTGACTCAGTCCTCCTTCAGAGTAATACTTTTTAAGACCTCAACAAATATCATTTAAGACCCAAAATGTCTTTGGTAGAAAATAGTCAATTTATTGTAGGGCTTGATCAATATGGAGTTTTTGAGGCTGATGCTGTTATTGATATTTAGCAGGAAAAAAATCTGATCATTTTTATGATTTTTTTTCAGCCCAGAAGGCATAACACTTAACTTTCTTCTACAACTTTAATTTCATAACTTTTGAGAACAAAGAAGTGAACTTTGAAAACAAAATAATGTGCAAAATGGCAGTAAATCCCTGAATGCTGTGTTTTCCTATTGGCATTAAACGCATCATCTGAAAATGTAATACAGCAAATTTACAGTCAATTTAAGACAATTTAAGACCTTAATTACCCAGATTTCAATTTAAGACTTCTTAAGGAAGCGCAGGAACCCTTTCTGTTTATCTCTGTTCTAACAAGCAACTCTTATGAAGAGCAGTGTAGAGTGCACAGAACTACTGCAGGCCGATTTGAGAGCTCCTCATAATTGTGGAAAATTAATGAACTAAAAATGATCCCACAGACAAATGAATTAATCTATTTTCCACTGAGACCTGACTTTTTATGGATTTATCCAACTCAAGATTAGCTGCCTGCAGGTAAAGGCACCAGCTATAGGCGCAGTAAGTGATGCATACTTTAAATGAATGTAACAAAAATAAATGCATGAAGCTCCAGAGCCACGGGTTGCACACCGCTGCACAACAGTGACTGAGCCTGAAGCCCAGTTATGAAAGAACTTTTTGCGTTTGCAGTGTTTTGAACTGATGTGCATGTACCTGTCGCTCATGAACTGACCTCTAAGATGAGCGCCACAAACATGTTGACCCACATGACGGAGGAGATGAGCCACCAACACACAAAGTAGATCTTTGACCACCTGTGGAGAAATAAAAGACACTCATCAACATCACCTGTTCAGCGTGGACCTTATGATATAATACTACAGATGTTTTATTAATCTGATGCTTGTATTGTTGACTGTTGAATTTGTTTGTTCTGATGATCTTATCTGTTATTGTGCACTTTGATATTTGTTGTCAAATGTCAAGTGCGTTAAATTCCTGCGTCCGGAGAGGATGAAGAGGCTCTCCGTCAAGCTCTCCGGCGACACAGAGGGCTCTCCGTCTCAACGTACGGCACTTTACAGAGTACTATAAATTGGCCTTTACAAATAAAATTGATTATTATCATTATTATTATTATTATTATTATTATTATCATTATAATACTACAGTTTTCTTACTCAGAGGTGTATCTGCTGTATGCATCCAAGAAGGCCTGCCAGTTGTTCACCACCATGACGTCATACAGCAAAATGATGGATGCCTGAGACAGAGGGAGGCAAAGGTACTCTTCTTTTACTTTTAGGTCTGAAACAGAAACAACTGAAACCAAACACGACCAGGGTTCCCACGCTTCCTGGAAAATCTGGAAAATGACTGACCAATTGACATATGGAAAATGAGAAAAAAGGTCAGATGTCCTGGAAAATTATTCGTCTTCCCCATGCCTTGTGAGCGAATGCAAACGAGTTAAAAGTAATTTTTATCCCATTCCAGGATAACTTTCCAGGACATTTGACCTTTTTTTTCATTTTCCATATTCTCCATGACTGGAACATTGTGTTATGTTCTTAGGGGGCTAAAGTAGAATGATCATGGGAAACCAGACTGCTCTTCACAGGCGACTATATCAGCCAAACTCACACACTTTCCCATCATACATGCTCTCCTTCCTCTTCTCTTCTCACTGTGCACCCCAGCAGTACTATGCCATCTAATGGCGGACACAACATATTGGTCAATCATTTTCCAGGTTTTCCAGGATTTCCAGGACACCACTGGGAACCCTGACCGCAATGAGGATCTGACTGGTCTTGCTACTCACAGCAAAGTCGTCAAAGTTATTGGGCCAGTAGCCCAGCTGCTCATAGCTGCCACACTCCATGCTGAAGTTGGAGGTGATGTTCTCCATGGAGGTGTTGGAGATCACACTGGAACACACACACACACACACACACACACACACACACACACACACACAGCTACAGATGAGCTCAAAGTGCAGATGTGAAGGGGAAGATTTCAAAGTCAACAGCAATTCTGTATAGATCTAGAGACATATTAAGCGCACAATAAGACATACCTTATGTCTTATTGTCTAGAAATTTGGGGATCAGCATTTAAAACATAAATCCAATAATTGTTCTACAGAAACGAGCAGTAAGTATTATGAATAAAACTGGTTGTCATGCCCAAATCCATTGTTTTTTTCTTTTGCAAAATCACATATTATGAAACGTAATGATTTGTTCCATTATAAAATGATGCAAATAACGTTCAGAGCAAAATTTATGACGATTCAGCCTCAGTAAAAACATATTTTCAACACGTGAGAGCAAATTTTAAGTTTACTGTACAAAAAGCAAAAAAAAATGTATTAAAAGGAGATGTATTTCTATTATCGAGGTAAGGTTATGGAATGACGTCAGCTTAAATGTAAAAATATGTAATTAGTTTGGGGTTTTAGAGAGTCATTAGTGTATATATATATATATATATATAGAGAGAGACTCATTAGTGTATATATATATATATATATATATATATATATATATATATATATATATATATATATATACATATGTATATATATCTGTTTGGTGTTGAAGTTTATGACTTCATAATTTATGATACCCCTAAAAAGACATCCAGCATGTGGATCATGTATCATGCTCATGTCATTTCCAGGTGTTAGTGTTTCTGTTTTCTTCTCACAGATGATTTCATACCTCATCTCTGGAGGAGGTTTAATGGCTCCCTCAAACAGCCAGATGCCAAACAAAGCAAACACATAGTACACCACCTGAAGAGAGAGAGGGAGAGAGAGAGAGTGAGACGACACCATCAGCCTGTGTCAAGTGAAGCCATTCAAGTCAAGTTTATTTCTACAGCAGCAGGTTTAGTCTGACTCTTACTCCCTGAACTGCTCTGTTGTTCATGATTTGGGAAAATGTTTTATAAGCAAAAGACAATGGGTCTCATGTCACCATTCAGCCTTTTTAAAAGCACGAGAATGACCAAAATAGAAGATAAGAGGCTAAACATACACAGAAAAAATAGAATTACTTTTAATTACTTTTTTCAGATTAATAATTAGAAAGCTCACCTGTGCTAGGAATCCACTGACAGAGAGTAACTCGAATAGAATGATTATGATATTTTTATGGTGTGGATCAGTTGGTTTAATTGACCAGTGGCATCTAGTGGTAAGGTTACAGAGTGTGACTAACTCAGTACTAAAAACAGTAAAAACATGAACAGCTCTCTGGAGCCACAGTGTGGTTTGTCCGTTCTGGGCTACTGTCGAAACATGGAGGAGCAACATGGTGCACTCCCTGTGATGTGAAGCTAACAGTACACAGTGATTCACAGGTCATGTGATCATACATTATTGGAAACATACTGTAGTACTGAATATTATGTTCCAGTTCTGCTCATAAAGTCCTGACTCACCAGCAGAATCCCTGCAAACGCTCTGAGGTTTTTCACCAGGTCCAACAGCGTACTTGCAACCAAAGCCATGAGCTGGACAACAAGATGGAAAAATCAAGAAAGACAAAAAGACATGAAGTCAGGAGTGTGACTGTGACGAGGCTCCGGTGTCTGGAAGAGAAGATTTGTGTTGTGAGAGGGGACAGGGCATTGAAATCCTCTGTACCTATGACTGCAAAGTTTCACACATACAGTAGACCTTTTCACTGTTCATTCATTCATCCTAAGCAGAGTCTCTGGGTCTGGATCTGATCCAGCTTCACTGGTGAAGATGGTTCACTCTGGACAGACCAGCAGACCACCAGAGGACCAACACACAGAGACAGAAACCATTAACACTGACATCCACACCTAGAACCAGTTTAGAGACACCAGGTAACCTGAGCTGACTGTCTTTAGACTGAGGGAGGAAGCTGGAGAACCAGAGAGAACCAAGAGAGAACCAAGAGAGAAGCAAGAGAGAACCAGAGAGAATCAAGAGAGAACCAAGAGAGAACCAAGAGAGAACAAGAGAGAGCCAAGAGAGAACCAAGAGAGAACCAGAGAGAATCAAGAGAGAACCAAGAGAGAACCAAGAGAGAACAAGAGAGAGCCAAGAGAGAACCAAGAGAGAACCAAGAAAGAACGAGAGAAAAGCAGAGAGAACCAAGAAAGAACCAAGAGAGAATAAGAGAGAACCAAGAGAGAACAAGAGAGAAGCAGAGAGAACCAAGAGAGAATAAGAGAGAAACAGAGAGATCCAAGTGAGAACCAGAAAGAACCAAAGAGAGAACCAGGAGAGAATCAGAGAGAAACAAGAGGGACCCGCAGAGAACCAGAGAGAACCCACTCTACCACAGGGAGAATATGCAGACTTCTCACAGAAAAACTCAGACTAGAACCTTAACAGTGCTAACCATGTGACGCTGTGTTCTACCTTAATTTCTGGGATTATGCGCAGGAAACGGAACACGATCAGCATGTTGATGAGACGAACCAGCTCCCATAGAGACATGACACCGTGAGAGGACGGATCCCTGTGGGGACACATGAGAGACATGAGGGACACCTGGCAGGTGGGTTTAAGGAGACATGGCTGTGATTCCTGAAGACTCTTGTCCTCCAGCTATGGAGTACCAGAGAGAACCCACGCAGACACAGGGAGAACATGCAAACTCCACACAGAAAGACCCTGGGCCGGGAATCGAACCCGAATTCTTGCTGTGAGGTGACAGTGCTAACCACTACACCACCGTGCTGCCCAACGTTTTACTTTTATATTTTCTGTATTTTTTCTGTCTGTATTGGACATTGTTACCTAAAGGTGACACGTGAAACATGTCTTTTGATATATTCCTGTGTCTTAAATATGAGTCATCATCGCAGAATATGAAAACAATAATTACCAGTGAGAACGAGGAAGTCTGTAGAGGACAAATATAGTGATCTGTAGGATCTGATAGAGACAAAACAACATGTGATCAGTAGTGAAAACAGCAACAAACAAAATGTTCATGAGACATTTTACTTCATTAAACCTGCGATAACTGAAATCCCACTGACTTTTAAGTTGATATGATGACAGCTGGTTATTTATGGAGCAATATCACCATTCATGTGTCAACCAGGGGGTTATTCCAGGTAGGAGGTTCAACAAACTCTGAGTCTAATCCTGAACTCTGAGTTGACTTACCCTGAGATGGAAACTCTGTTTATCTGGTTCTAGAACAGCTGATATGAATCAGTTCAATCAACTCTGAGTATGTTCAGCACATGCACCTACCACAACAAAAACCATCATCAATGGAGCCCTGATACCTCGATTCACCATGGCAACCAGAGAGAAAAAGGCACGACCAACATATTACATATTAATCTGACACACCACAGATGTGCGTGCTCATATATTTTCTATATATATACACACACACACACACACACATATATATATATATATATATATATATATATATGAGGAGACAGGGCACACTCACTATAAACTCAGGATAAACTCCTATATATATATATATATATATATATATATAGGAGGAGACAGGATAAACTCAAGGTTTCTGACAGAAAACCTGCCAGTGAGCAGGTTAGCTTCACAGAGTCAGTTGTCATGGTGATTGACTGAAGTTTTACTTGAGATTCCCTCATTTCAGGGTTAACATACTCAGAGTTTTCACTTAACCTGCTTTCTGGAATACCCCCTGGTATGTTGACCAACACCAAACAAAGGTGCACACAGACACTACAGACTGAGCTCAGTGTTTGCAGAGTGTCTGCTCATTGTATTTGCACTGAAGGGAGGATCATGCAAATAACAGGAGACGTGTTAGTGTTGAGGGAGGTCATAGTTAGTGATGGTGAGCTCTGCATGTTAAAACAGGCTTGATAATAGCACAGATGAGCTACTCCATGGACTCAGCCAAATACTATGACGATATGAAAAGCACATGGTTAAAGGAGCATTTCACATTTCACGTCTTAATGAAAAAGTTGAAAGAAACCGCTTTAAACAACCACAATATTCAACAAGTTTAATCATTAATATATGATCAATGATTCGGATTGTGAAGAATTGCTTTATAAAAATAAATGGGCTTTCAAATATGCTCATTGACTTTCCCAGCTAAGGTCTCAGCTGGTTGCAGCACATAGCCACCTGTAGCACCACAAGCTCAAAACAGAGATACAACCTGTTTCTGAGAGCGCTTCAGAAGTGCTGGTCGGCAGAGTTATCACTCATGACAATGCTTCACTTGTAAATACTACTGTAGGGCGGTCAAACCAGCCAAAACCAGACAGATCATCATTACAGAAAATATGAAAAACTTGCTGCTTGTGCTAACACCGTGTGGAGGGTGTCAGAAAAGCCTAATAGTGAGTGGCTAGAGCAGGGTTACCAAGAGCAGGATGGTGAGGAAGCCATCAAAGATGTTGTTCCTGTAGGAAAGGTACCCTCTCCAGCCAAAGGCAAAGATCTTCACGCACATTTCCAAGAGGTAATACAGGATGAAGCACAGGTTGATGATCTGACAGTGGGACACAGGAAGAATGAAATCAGTTCATTTATGAAGTAGCTTACGTTCACCGCTTCAACCAGACTGTCACCCCCAAAAAATATTCCTATTTTTCAAGACCTTAATATTATACATGTTTGAAAAAACACCTAAATGTTCTCATGCCAGCTGTGCTGCAGCTCTTCTTTTCACCCTCTGTCTGAAACAGTTTGAGCTCCTGCCGTGTCCTCAAAAAGCAGAGTCTGCTCTGATTGGTCAGCTGGTCTAAACTCTTCAGACAGCTCCGCTCTTGCTTGTTTTGTTTGTTTGTTTGAAGGCGTGTCAAACTAGCTGCTACACATTATGTAAATATGTTACTCGGTGAAATCACCATGTTACAAAAGAAAAGGATGGACTTCAATTGAGGTTTTCTCAGTCAGTTCAGGAGCAGTGTTTCTGCCTATGCAAACTTGGATTATATTGTGATTTGTTTTGACCTGATGGATCTCAGACACATCAGGATTCAATATTCATGCACAATTTCAGGCAATTTTCAGAGACACTTTGTCATGATGGTCACTTTGTTAAGTGCAAGTTATGGTGTCTTTTTGATGGTGGGAGTTGAAGAGGAAAGGTCGGGGGGATAACCAAAATGATTAAGAATCATCCTCTGTGGGCCATGAACACTGTTAAGACATTATACTGAATGACTGTGTTCACCTCTATGATGAAGTTGTCTCGCTCTGTTGTGGCCTTGTCAGAATTCAACACCAGGACAGTCTGAAACACATAAAAGTAAATTATGGCCATGAGGTAAAATGCTTGGTTAGCAGATGATGATGTCTGACTCTGTCCAACTTACACATATACATATAACATTGGCCACTGCCACTGCGTTGCCAAATATAGTGAGATAGAAGTGACTGAAGATGGTCTGGAGTCTCTGCAGCACTGGAGAGCTGTACTGGGGCATGGGAGGGTGCTGGAGGAACGAACATAAAACAGATGACAAAGTGAAAAGTAATGCGCTGATAGTCTTTGGAACAGCATAGCCTGTGGGCAAAGCTCTACCTCCTTGATGTGATCTTTATCCAGTTCATCAAAAATCTTCCTGAACTGCTCTCGATCCATGTAGCCAACATCTGCGTACTGCTGCGCCTCCTGAACGATGACGTAAAGGACAAGAGGTCAAGGTGAAGAAGTGAAGGTTGCATCTTCTCAGCTGAGTGTGATCTAACCCCCTCAAAAACAAAAACATTGCAACTTAACCCCTGGGCATAAAGTATTTATCGAGTCCAATATGAGCTCCACCAACTTTTGAGAAAAATATCTAAATGTAATGTTTTAGTAAAATCTGTGAAAAACTGCTGCTGCTGGACAAGAAGTTCAAAATATGTTATTCTGCTCGAGGCTTCAAAACAGTGACTACATTAGGGCTGGGTGCCAAACTTGACTTGATATACTTTTTAGCACTGACCGAAAAGCTCCAATCCTGTCAGGTATCAAAAAAATTATCATCTTTCGGTGCCAATTTCCAATACTCAAGTGTCTGTGAGCCATGCTCTCAGATGTCTCTACGGACGGGAGGACATGTCCCCTTCAGATTCATAGTGACACTGAACCGTCCCTCCAACATAAAAAGAGTACAGCTGACCCAAAAAATCCAAAGATTTGAGCGATGGCATGAGATTCACATTAAAAAAATAAAATTCAAAGCTTCTGCCTTTTTTTTTCTATGGTTTCTATGGTTTTCTACGGTGGCATGGTTACTGACAGTAAACACTGCCAGTAACCGTGCCTGTAAGGCTGGAAGAGCTGGGAGCACTAAACTTTGAGGTTAAGATGATTAGAGCTCCAAGTTCTGACTTCCAGTGAACACACCATAAGGCAAACTCCCCAGGGTCCTAAAGAGGAACTGGTATCAGTCTGTGTCTGTTGATCATCATCAGAACATTGTCTAGTATGTCTACCATGATAAAAACCACATTACACAAAATTAAACTTTTAATTAAAATCTTAAAATATTATTACTACTACTACTGTCAACAATAATCGATTCGGCGATGCATCGCAATGCGGGGCATGCACGATTCCACATCGATGTGACAACGTGCCAAAATCGATTATGTCACTGTTTATTTTCTGGCCTCGAGTGGACGACAAAGTTGTGAAGTTACTTCCAGGGGTATTTTCGGCGCACCGGAAGTGCAGCAGCACTAGCTAGCATAACAACAACATAAGAAAATGAAAGATGGCTGAGGTGGAGGGATATGACCGCGATAGATGGGTAAAAAACGCACCCAAAGTTTGGAAAGCGGACATCTGGGCACATTTCAGCTTCTATGAAGTTAATGGAAAACTATCTTCCTGCTTGTATTGCCTCATGACTGATGAAAATTTGCCTTGTGTGCAGTAGAATTTTGGTGCATCTCAGTGCATCGTAGAATTGAATTGAATCGAATCGTTACCTGGTGAATCATAACAAAGGTACTGAAATCGTCACTGTATGAAAAAACATCCACTTCTTAAATACAGTCTATACACTGTACAACTCTATGGTTCTGAGTATGTTTTTCAGATCTTTAAGTATGTGAACTATATAGATCTGAGGGCTTGTAAGAGAATTTTAGAAAATAATGGTTACATTCAGAAGTGTGCAGAAAAAAGGGTATAGATTATTACACTCAGCTGGTGCAGGTATGTTTTAATTATTAGTGTCCTCTTGCATGTAGAATAAAAGTAATCCTAATTGGTGACATGGCCCTTTAAGTAGAGTAGCTGTTTAAGAGTGTGCTGTGTAGAGTGGTCTGACCGTAGTGATGGCTGCTCTGTAGTAGCTCTTCATCTGGACCCTGGACATCACCTTCAGTACCACATCAACCTCCACATGCTCCCTGACAGGGAACAGAGCACAACTCTCATCTTACATTGGTGGCAGGATACAGCGAGCGGCTCTCACCACCTCAGCACTCTGTTTGCTGTAAACTGTGCAGACGCTCTCCAAGCAGCAGACAACACAACTTTGTGAGGTAAAAATAAAACGTGTGTCTCTTACTCAGCGGCCCGCTGGGTTCCCTGGCAGCCGAGGACTTGGAAAGCAGCTCGGATCCCCAGTCGCCTCCTGATGATGGACGTCTGGACCGACATCTGGACCAGAACATGAACAGAAAGCAGTTATTTTCCTGTTGTTGTGTCTTTGTCACTTATGATCTAGAGTAAGTCAGACTTGAAATCCTCTAAAGTTCTAGCAGATGGGAGTATACTGCATTAAAGTACAGATAATGTTATTACACTGTACAAAAACATAAAATGCAACACTTTTGTTTTTGCTCCTATTTTTCATGAACTGAACTCTAAAGCCATGTTGTTTCCTATGAACCCAAATTAATTAAGTTTCTCTTAAATATTGTTCACAAATCTGTCTAAATAATCAGAATCTTGTCATGGCACACAACGGAAAAAACAATGCCTGCCATCTGCCCAGTACAGTGAAAACCAGGATTCATCTGGATCTGGGCAAAGGAGAAGTGCTCACTAACACAGATTTAGACAGATTTGTGAAAAATAATCCATCTATTTTCTACTGCTTATCCTCATAGCGTCGTGGGGGGGCTGGAGTCTATCCCAGCTGTCTTATGGTGAAAGACAGGGTACACCCTGGACAAGTGTCCAGTTCATCACAGGACACATAGAGACAGACAACCACTCACACTCATATTCACACCTACGGCCAATTTAAATTAACCAATTAACCTAATCCCCATGCATGTTTTTGGATGGTGGGAGGAAGCCGGAGTACCAGAGAGAACCCACGCAGACACGGGGAGAACATGAAAACTCCACACAGAAAGGCCCCAGGCCCGGGATTCGAACCCGGTACCTTCTTGCTGTGAGGCGACAGTGCTAACCACTACACCACTTCAGTTATATGACGACCTAAAAATATTAGGGTTGTTGAAATTAGCACGTTAAAGCGATTAATCTGTGTTAACGTGCTAATTTGTGCAACGGTAACTCTACTTGGACAAACTGCGTTGACAGAGTTGTGCTGGCAGGTCATGAAGCAGAACTCTATTGAAAAATAACAAGTAAACTAGCAACGCAGTCATAACTAACGATCAAACATGCTGTTAAAATTAGATTAACAATCTCTTCTGAATCTGTTCAAGCTTCTCCTGGAATTCAGCAAACAAAAAATCCACCTAAAAGCATTGTTAAAGTATTAATTTATACAGAGAAATAGATGAAAAGGAAAAGAGAAAGAAACATTCTTTTCATGAACACAGAGCTTATTAGAGCTAATGTGGTGTCTCTTTGATTTCAGCTTGTCAAAATCAGAACGTCTCTGGTAACAGTTTGTCCAAATAGAGTTACCAACCAGGCTTTAATGTGTTAATGTAGATTAATTGTGTGAACACGCTAATTAAGTCAACTTTGACAGCCCTGAAAACACAATTTATTTTGTTTTCTCAGTAAAGATTTATTTATTCCCATGTGAGGGATGTTATCAGAGCTTCTCTGAGTGTTGTTAAAAATGACAACTATTTAAAAAAAAAAAAAAAAACATAGCTAATATAGGCCTAACAAAGCCAGACCAGCTGTGTGTGCATTTTAGTGAGCATGTCCCACTGGCTGGTTCAGTGCTTTAATATGTCACTGGTGAATCCTCCAACTGTAATGCCACATCTCTGGAGTACACAAGTGATTTAACATTGAAGTACACCTTAGGATGAGTAAAAGTGCCGATGCTGGCAGCTCAATGTAAATTAAGTTAATTATCACTCAATGCTGGGCATATGCTGTGACATATGAAGTGTGTCAGCTGACTATCTCTCACATCCTGTTTTTCCTGTTCCTGCTTTTCAAGCCTGTAATAAGTAAGTGACAGCCGTCATGATGTGTTTAGTACATTAAAAACCTTCTCACAGCCTCACATTAATGCTGTCTGCCACACACTTTATAATCAAAAAAAAGTGAAGAGCTGGAACTGTAAGAAAACTCCATGTGTGCTCACTGCATGTGTGACTCACCAGTAAATATCCCCTGAACTGGTTATAGATGATGGCCGTCAGCAAGTTCATGAGACAGTAGGTACCTGTCAGAGGCAAAACAACGTCCCTCTGAACCACTCCATTCAACACATTTACATCACCTTAACACCAACACATTAACTCTTTGAGTGCCATTGAGTTACGCTGTCAAAGTGGGGTTTTTTTTGCGGCGGGTCGCTGAACGCGGTCTCACACAGCCTGTGAGTAATTTCAGGGCTTCTGTGATTTGTAGTCGGAGCATAAACAGACGGTATACGCCACAGAGATCAAAACAGGAAGTGGAGACAATCGAGATTAGAGAGCAAAACAGAATCTGGACAAAAAGTGGTGATTTTGGTGAAAGTGTCCTCTACTCTACCTCTGATAAAACAAGAATGGAACAAGGTAAAAACAAATATTTTTTTCATGATGAAACAGAGAGTCTCTTCTTTCATTTGAGCTATTCAGTGTTTTCAGAGACATAGTACAAAATATTCTGTGGGTCTAGAAATATGAATGAAATGGGCAAAAACACTGGTATAAGGCACTTTCTGTTTAATAAAAGAGTTGGCACTAAATGAGCTAATGCACTGCCACTTCCAGTCACTTAAAGCCATAGTTGTGTTGTTTTTAAGTCAGGTGATGCTGCAGACAGAAACACCAGCTGTAGCGCTGCAAACAGGCCAAGAAGCAAACAATTAACCTAGTAATCTAGAGCCAATCTATGCTCTCTTCAAAGCCACCAAAAACAAAACCCGAACAATGCTGCCTCAATCAGTTAGTTTGTGTCATTGTGATGACCTGTGGGGTTTTTAATTCACCAGTCACACAGTGAGGAGAAATCACTGTTTTACTAATAGAGCCTGGTGGCTTTGAAGAGCATAGATAAAGGTGTCAGCTGCCTGACAGCAAAATAAAGCTGTGAAAATATTCTCAATAAAGCATACACTTACACTGATATTGATTCTTTAAGTGTCTAAATCTGTTAGCATTGCTTTGCTCCTGTCCTCGTTCTCCTGTGTGTTTCTCTAAACTGGGGCAGTGCTGACCATCATCTACTGAAGGTCATACACTGACCTCATGCAACCCTACCATAGATAAAGAGTGGACGGAGCTATCATGACATCACTCGTCACCCGTGGCAACGAAGTCCATACTGAAGTAACTTAAACTTCATTCTCTCCACCAGCCAGCAGGGGGCGATACTGGTGGTTTCAAAAAGAAGTCAGTTTGTATTGAAGTCTATGAAAAATGATAATTTTCTCTCCTGCTGTATTACCTCTGTAAACACTATAAATATGTGTTTCAATGGTTAGTTTAAATAATGTTTTAATAGATCAGGATGTTCATTTACTGAATTATGGTCTAATATATGGTGGAAATAACACATAAAGCTTTGGGGCGTGGCTACAGTGTGATTGACAGGTCTCTGCTGTCATTACATCCTGAAGAGGAGCAGCACTGATGGTCTGAACTCTCAGCTCATCTTTCCTTCATCTGAGGAGACACTGACACTATTTACTGGTAAGTAACATTATGTTGAGCTACAATTAGCATTCCAGAGCTATGAAGCTAGCTCGCTAGTGCTAGCATTAGCTGATAATGTAGAGGTTGCTATGCTACACTGTTTACAGAGGTAATACAGCAGGAGAGAAAATGGTCATTTTCCCATCGACTTCAATACAAACTGACTTCTTTTTGAACTCACCAGTATCGCCCCCTGCTGGCTGGTGGAGAGAATGAAGTTTAAGTTACTTTAGTGTCGAACAGACGCTGGTGTTTCCCACTGAACCCTCCTGAGAAGAACTTGAACTATCCCTTTAAAGCTTTAGCGCTGACACAGACAACAATAATCACTGCTTACCAATCACACTGAAGGTGACAAAGAAAATGGAGTAGCCTCTGTTGAGGGAATAGGCAGGAATCATCACTGTGACAAGACAGAAGAGATGCTGAAAAGAGCTCCATCACACAAACATGGCTTGTTGTTTATACTGTGACTGATGCTGTACCGTCTGGGTTGTTGGCTGTGGTGAGCAGCACCAGCAGAGAGGTGAGAGCATTGGGCAGGTCTCTGAAGTGTAACCTCCACTCCCCGTTCTCCTTAGGGTCCTGGACAGAAACACAGGGGGTGATCCACAGTGGACAGACACCACATGTTGTCCTCTCTGCACTGGCTTTAACATACTACTGACATAAATAAAAAATACAAACAAACTGAAGACATTACTTTACCGTCAGATGACTTGAGACAAGTCTTTTCTATTAGTTTTGAGAGAAATAAGTGATGTAGGCTTCTTGAAAAATAACTTTTCAATCAATATTTTGTGTCAAAAATGTTTTTAATAAATAGCAAATTCTCTTTTATTGTGGATTTCGTTATTTCACCGGTACGACCAAATGATGGTCGTACCGGTGTGGTATACCTCATACACCTTTCACACCTTTCATTAAATATTCCCTGTTGCAGTTTTAATTTTCTTTCCTGAATTATCGAGATACTTTGAAGTCCCGCAAGAACATCCAACCTGCAGTACAGGAGGGTGATATGGACAAAAAATAATATCTTGATATTTTGGGGGATTTTGGCGACAACGATAATCAGTCGATATCCTTTAAAATGTGATTGGAAACGCATTTTTTTGTGCTGAGAGTGCTCAGAAAAACTCATTTTCCGAGTGCTCAGCGGTGTTAAAAGTTGAACAGATTTCAACTTGAAGCACTCTGAGCACTGCACTAAAAAAAAAGCGTTTCCACTGACAGATTTTTGCTGCTGAAGGCGTGAGTCGGCACTAAACCATCTTAAGTACCGGTAGCTTCAGGGACTGGAGGCACCTGCATTTTCTCTCTGCCATCACAACGCACTGCTAAACTGTTGATGCTAGCGTGTGAGTGAATCCTGCCATGCTGCAGAGAGTGATGCTACACCGTGTAATATGTGGATGTGAGGAGTTTCTGCATACATTTCAATATTTTTGGCTAAGTAATTTAAATACTCGATAATGGAAATTTGCACATTTTTAAAACAACAATGACGATATTATCACAAACAATATATATCGCCCACCTCTACCTGCAAGTGAATCGGTTCTATAGAGACTGCTGCCCTGTACAGTGATGCCCTATCTTCAATTCTCTGTTGTCCCAGGTCAATAAAAGTAAGGCGTGGAATTAGTTACACACAGGGTATGATACTTCTGCTATGTTTTAGACTTTAAAAATAATTACTCAGAAAAAAATACTTTGAAAAAAATCAACCATAAAACTAAAATAACTATGAAAAAAAAGAAAAAAATTACTCATAAAAACAGAAACAATGACCCCGAAAAACAAACCAAAAAATAAATTACTCAGAATCTGATTGCAGTACGCTTCCGTACCATCTTGAAAATATTGTACACAGTTCTGGTTTTCCTGCTGGCAGCACTTAGGATCCGTAATAAATATTTGTCTCTACCAGAAGTATTTTACTGAGTAAATAAATGAGTATCTACTGCAGCACTAACAGGCTTTATGCCCAGCTCCACTATTCCCTGAACTTCAGCCAGCTCCTTTACTTCCTCTCTTACATTATTGGACAAACCGATTAATCCAGGTGTGTCTGATTATTGTTGCTGTGACTACTGAGTTCAGGCAGACCTGGATTAATCGGTTTGTCCAATAATGTAAGACAGGAAGTACACTATATTGCCAAAAGTATTCGCTCACCCATCCAAATACTCAGAATCAGGTGTTCCAGTCACTTCCATGACCACAGGTGTATAAAATCAAGCACCTAGGCATGCAGACTGCTTTTACAAACATTTGTGAAAGAATGGGTCGCTCTCAGGAGCTCAGTGAATTCCAGCGTGGAACTGTGATAGGATGCCACCTGTGCAACAAATCCAGTCGTGAAATTTCCTCACTCCTAAATATTCCACAGTCAACTGTCAGCTGTATTATAAGAACGTGGAAGTGTTTGGGAACGACAGCAACTCAGCCACGAAGTGGTAGACCACGTAACCTGATGGAGCGGGGTCAGTGGATACTGAGGTGCATAGTGTGAAGAGGTCACCAACTTTCTGCAGAGTCAATCACTACAGACCTCCAAACTTCATGTGGCCTTCAGATTAGCTCAAGAACAGTGCACAGAGAGCTTAATGGAATGGGTTTCCATGGCCGATCAGCTGCATCCAAGCCATACATCACCAAGTGCAATGCAAAGCGTCAGCAGTGGTGTAAAGCATGCCACCACTGGACTCTAGAGCAGTGGAGACGTGTTCTCTGGAGTGACGAATCACACTTCTCCATCTGGCAATCTGATGGACGAGTCTGGGTTTGTTGGTTGCCAGGAGAACGATACTTGTCGGACTGCATTGTGCCAAGTGTAAAGTTTGGTGGAGGGGGGATTATGGTGTGGCTTGTTTTTCAGGAGCTGGGCTTGGCCCCTTAGTTCCAGTGAAAGGAACTCTGAATGCTTCAGCATACCAAGACATTTTGGACAATTCCATGCTCCCAACTTTGTGGGAACAGTTTGGAGCTGGCCCCTTCCTCTTCCAACATGACTGTGCACCAGTGCACAAAGCAAGGTCCATAAAGACATGGATGACAGAGTCTGGTGTGGATGAACTTGACTGGCCTGCACAGAGTCCTGACCTCAACCCAATAGAACACCTTTGGGATGAATCAGAGCAGAGACTGAGAGCCAGGCCTTCTCATCCAACATCAGTGTGTGACCTCACAAATACACTTCTGGAAGAATGGTCAAAAATTCCCATAAACACACTCCTAAACCTTGTGGACAGCCTTCACAGAAGAGTTGAAGCTGTTATAGCTGCAAAGGGTGGACCGACGTCATATTGAACCCTATGGATTAGGAATGGGATGTCACTTAAGTTCATATGTGAGTCAAGGCAGGTGAGCGAATACTTTTGGCAATATAGTGTAAAGGAGCTGGTTAAAGTTCAGGAAGTAGTGGAGCTGGGTATAAAGACTACTACTATTAAAACCACAAATGATTTCAACAAAGTTAAACCAATATTATACTTATTCCATGATATCCACCGAATCTCTCTTCCAGTTCTAAAGCAGAAATATTAACTATATCCAGCCTTCCCAGAGTCAGTCTGTGACATTATTATGGAGACTAGTGGAATCTTCTGGACAGTGAATCTCACCGTCTGAGACATCCAGTCACAAACACACACAAATACACAAGCCACAATGTCAGCCAGTCAGCATTGTGTTGTGTGATTAACTGTGTGCGGACGTCACCTGAACTCACCTCACTTTTAGCAAACAGTAGCATGCCGATCATAGTGAAGAGGCAGAGGTGGAGAGCCAGCAGCAGGATGACACTGCACACACACACACACACACACACACACACAGGCTGGGAGTTAGTGAAGAAATTACAGCCTTCCTATGAATTAAAGATGTTCTCCATGAAAACAAACGAGTGTCCTAAATGACAAACTATTACAGGCTGATGCAATGGCCATCAGTTTCAATCATTTCAACCACATTTCTGTAAGCTCAGTGATCTGAAGTTCAGTATGGTGGATGGTTAAATGAGCCTCATGCCCACCAACCGTCTGCAGACTGTTTTATGACATTTCAACAAACAGTGAACTTCTGCTTCTGCACAAACAAAAGATTTTAAAGCTACCTAGCATTGTCTTTTAACATTGGTGCCTGAGCTACAATATAGCAACACCTGTAGTACTAAACACACTGATACTGTTTTAGATAAAACTATGCATTTTAATGATATTTTGGGCTACCATGCCCACATTAGTGAAAAAACAACATGACAGTTACTTGGTAGGTGAAGCACTGAATGAATAAATCCAGAGTTTTCTTTAGAAATATGAGCTAATATGGGGAGAAAAGCGAGCTAGCTTATAAACTATGGACGAAGCTAGGAATAGCTAACAGGCTAATGTTCCAGAACTTTCCATCACATGAACCATGAACAGAGCCACCTTACCTATGAAAGAACTGGGTGACAAATTGTCGACCCTTCACTTCTTTCTCGTGTCTGAACTTTGTTTCTTTTCTTTTTTCCTCCCTGTGTTTTGAAGCATCCTGTCGTCTCCTCCTCCACTCTGTCTGAAAAGTTAGCTCCTGCAGGCTCTCTGATGGAGCAGCTGGACTGAACCATTTTACTAAATATAGAAAACTATACTTTAAACTGTTTCCAAAAAAAAACTTAGTGTAAACTCAGGTCGCTTTCACACCTGACCAAGCAGACTCGGTTTACTTGGGGGGCTGAAAATTGCAACATTGTTACATTTATCACTTGGTTTGGTTCTGCTTTCACACTGTAATACCTGTAATACCTGTAATAACCACACCACACTTTCTGAGCATCAACAGTCAGGTATGTAACGTCACAGACTACTAACAGGGTGGACTGGTTATGTTGTATTGTGCTTCGTTACATTATTTGAGGGAATGATACAACGTTAACGTTGCCTACCTACATACTAGTGAACGTAACCGTCACTAATGCTAACGTAGTTCGTCAATGATTGAAGCTGTTAATTTTCTAACTTTGACAATATAACATGTGACAACACATCAGCAGAGAGTTTAAGGACTGTGACTGTTGGTAGTTGTGATTCATTTTATTCAAACACGTCAAACTGTGAATTTATGGGTTATGTTGTTCAGACGATTGAGCTAAGCTAGCTAACTGCTAATGGTGGTCACTTGTTGTTTGTTTTGGTCTGGAGTGTACGCTGTACATGCACTACATGTACATTTGGTCTGTGTTTGGTCCGGTGAGCTTTCACCCTGCATACGAACTGCACCAGGGTTCACTTGGAAACAAACCGAGACCCCCATTTTAAAGCAGGCCAGAGTTCGTTTGTTTGGTCCGCACCAGAGTTCGTATGAGCTTTCACACCTGCGCAAATGAAGCGGACTATCTGAGGAAACGAACTCTGGTCCGTTTAAAGCGGACCAAAGGAGGACAGTGTGAAAGCGACTTCAGTGTCATATCATTTTATCAGTATTATAATTGTATTAGGGGTCTCTCTGTGCTCCTGTCAATCATGGGCCCCAAGAATCCATGCTGATATTTATCTTTGCGCTGTTGTAGTGGTTATACAATAATTCAGGTTGTTTTCTCGTGGGTATATACGGCATATACCTGTGTATCACTTAAACTATATCACTGCTCCTGACACTGTAAGACAATCAGAGAGTGAATGATGAAGTAGAAGTGAAGCAGTCAGAGTATATCATTATTAGTCTGTGGCCACATTATTAGGAAGCAACGACCCACTGACAGAAGTGAGAGAGTTAAAGGAAGATAAGTGAGGCAGCTGCAGGTGTCACTGTAGTTTCACTGCACTGGAGTCATCATCTAGGCTCTCCAAGCAACCAGCCTCAGTTGCAAACAACAGTAATTCTACCTCACAGAACACAGGTATCTCTGGTCTATTGCTGCCTCAATCGCTCACTGACTATAGAGAGATTTATATCAATCGATGTTGGACAGACTAGTAAATGAGTCAGATACCTGGCTATCTCTGGCAGAGTCCTCTTGATGCACTTGAGCGTCTTTTTCATCAGGGAAGAGTTCTGCAGGAGGAAGAACGGCCGCAAGAGTCGCCGTACTCTGAGTTTCTGATTGACAGAAAAGACAGGATGATATGATATTTTGATATGATTGATCATGGTTCATCATCATATTCATCATATGAAACCACTGAGAACGCTGGAGCCACAGGCTGCTTCTGAAGCGTTTTCAGGCTAACTGAGAACCGTGCTTGTGCCGGTAATCTGGAACTGACTGATGTGTTCACACCAAAAATCAGAGCCAACCGAAAAGTTGGTTCTCAATGGGAACTTGTAAAACTTGTTTTTTTTCTAAGCCAACCATGACGACAAAGTAGAAGTCAGCAGGTTCATCTGGGTCACACGTAAAATTAACTAACTAACAAAACTAACAAAGAAAACGTGCATGGAATATGGCGGCAGCAGATGTTGTTGTTGTTATTTTCCTTGCTGTGACATCTGCTTTCGTATGGCCTTGTTTTCATTTGGTGGCAAATCAACACCCTCTGTTGATGATGCATCATGGGCTCACTTAAATGCTACGAACGCAGGTTGTTCACCGGTAAGCACTTTGGTTCCCAGTGAAACTGGTGCAGAAGCCAGCACCGCTCTGGCCGCCCTAAAAACAGCAAGAGAGTGGCATCTGCAAAGAGCATTGCTTTAATATTTGAAATCCAAATTTGAATTTAAGTAAGGTCTCAGGTTCTCTTTCTGGTTCCCTCTGGGTTGTCTCTGGTTGTCACTCGGTTCTCTCATGGTTCTCTCTGGTTCTCTCTGGGTTGTCTCTGGGTTGTCTCTGGTTCTCACATGATTCTCTCATGGTTCTCTCTGGTTCTCTTTCTGTTTCTCTCTGGGCTCTTTGTTGGTTCTCTCTGGTTCTCTCTTGGTTCTCTCTGATTCTCTCTGGGCTCTCCGTTGGTTTTCTCTAGGTTCTCTCTTACACAGCACAACTTGCTGAGAGAAGCATGGCCTCACCTCATCACACACCATGCTGACAGACAGCATCCAGTCGATGACAGACACTGAAATGACCACTGTGTAGCCGATCAGCCATTTGCTCTTTCTGAATTCCTCCCAGCCAATCAGGTAGCTCTGAAGACAAAACAGACTGTGTGATAAAGTGACTGAAATTAGAAGATAACAAGCAGTGACATTCATTGATCATCCACGCTGAAACCCTCTTTCAAACAGACAGCTGCATTGCTGACCTTAACAGCGAGATCGAGACAGAAGATGACGAGGCAGATCATCTCGATGCTTTCGGTCAAACCGCAGGGAGGATCCAAGGGTGCGGAGCGATGCCGGGGGTCCGAGGAGATGGACAGGGAGGACGGGCGCTCCACGAACGCCAGCAGCAACACCACTGCGATGGATAGGCCCAAGAGCCTGGTGCAGGGGTAAGGGTGAGTGGATGGACAAATGGATGTTGGGCTATGGTAGAAATATGGCGCACGGAAACCTCTAAAAAGTTAATGAGTTAAATCTCGAAAAAGTGTTGAGAAAAAAAAATAGTGAAGTTTGCTTTCAAGACAGAATTTAGAAGTAAAGAGCTAGCCTGACGCTAACAAACACGATCCAACAAAATCCACCTCTCAACACCTCTATAGCTAATTAAAAAATAAAGCACTCTGCTGGAAACCAGTAACATTACTGTTGAGCTGTGAATTTGAAAGCAGCACTTGTCCTTTCATTTTCACAGTACTAGAATACTTTTGACTGCATCCATAGCTGAAACTGCAGCTAAATGGTAAAAGTAATTACTCTAAAATCACTCTTAAAATCAGCAATGCTAGCATAACAAACAACCACTAAAACACATTTTTCTGTTCAGGAACGACAGGAACATCTCAATCTGAAAATATATATACTAAGAGACATTAAAAATGCAACAAAGTCAATGTAAAATAAAATTGGATACAACTACTTTGTATACAAAAAAATGTATTGTTTACTACCACTCGTGGCTATTTAAACTATGGAGCCACATTTTTCAGCTCAAACAATAAATTAACGTGGCAGACGGTACCAATCCCTGTTTTTGCATGTGTGATTCGTTAGGACATTGTTTGAAAGCTTTCAATGAGTTCTTTTGGTGATTTGAGCTCAACTGGTCAAGGCTTTAAAAACCCAGAGGAAAAATGCAAGCTGTCACAGACGGTCACCATGCCACGCTTAGCAGCAAACATGAGGGAGCAGGCCATTGGTATGCTGAGATCCAGAATGACCGAAGCGAGGGTAGCCAGGCATTTTGGCGTCCACAGATGCACTATCTCACGCCTGCAGGCACGTTATGCACAGACATAATGTGCAGGTTATGGACTGGCCGCCTTATTCCCCGGATATGAATCCGATTGAACACCTTTGGGACAATCTGGATCGCCGTGTACGGCGTCGTATTCCACTGCCGGTGACGGTTGCTGATCTCCGTACTGCACTCTTGGAAGTGATTCCAGTGGCCGAAATCAACGCGCTCATCATGTGTATGCCACGACGAGTGCAAGCATTAATGGATGCAAACGGCGTTCACGCAAGATACTAACATTTGTAATCCATGTTGATTAATTTTTCTATTGTTGCTTTTGTTCATTCATGTTCAGTATCATACCAAGTGAAGTCGCCCAATTTAATAAATTCAAATTAATATAAAAAAAAAATACAATGTTGCGTTTTTAATGCCTCTTAGTGTAATAATATGATTTGATATTTTTTTCTGCTTTTTTTGTGAAACAGTACAGTTGAAAATTCATGGGTAACAACAATAGTAATATTTTAGCATTAAAGATATAATTTTGATTAAAGAGCTTGCACATACTGGTGGATTAACCACTACAGAATTCAAAATATTCTGGTTATCAGCAATACTGTTGGTGGAACAATACATTAGTTAATCACAGTATATTTGGGTCACAGTGAGTGATCAGAAGGTAGGTTTACCACTGGCATATCCTGGAGTAGTACCATCGATACAAGCTGAGTGAGCGAGCATCCACCCTGTGGTTGATGGACCGATACTTTAAGAAAAACAAACAAAGGAAAGACGACCAAAGCTTAAATTTCACATAAAGCTCAACATCTATAATGAGCATGAAGACATAAGAAAGACATGTAAAAAGCAAAAAATGCTCTGGTGCTGACCTGTATGGCATCCTCGATGAAAACAACAGCTTGCTGGATGTAGAGGTCCTCATCACCTGCGAACGGTGACACAAGTGTTTTCAGCAGGACCATCTGAGCAACAGCAAAGTTCTTTAGACGTCTCAGAAATGCTGGCAGCATTCTTCACTCTCCTGAATCCCACACAGAAAACAACTCGACATGGTTCCTGAGCAAAAACAGAGCGATTTCTCCGACTAAAGCAAACAGCAGAACTGGTCGGATCAGAAGCTGATCTGCAGGTTTGTTCTTTCTTGAGGCAAAAATGGGAAAAACTGGAAGTGAAAAACAGGAACTGGGATGAACCTCAGTGTTCTGGTGAAGGTGTGGTTATTTTAAATTAGAGATTAAAGGTGGTCCTTTCTTTGTTTTCATATAGTCCAGCTGTGGATACTAAAGATCGCCAACAGGACTGGAGGCGGTGTCACAGGATGTTACACAGCCTATCTGCTAGTTATTAGTAAAGTTATTATCTGTTATCATTTTTTAAATTATTACTCACTTCAGTGTTTGACAACACTCTGAAATAATAAAGCCAGCAAGTTTTCTGCAAGCAATAAAGTCACATGAATAGATATTTATAATGGTAAACATTTTATTCAGAATAAAAACATTTAAACATTTACTGTTTAAAGTTTTCTCTATTCAGCTCTGTGCTTGGTGTAGCCATATCACCCTATCTTTAACATCAAAATCCAAAGTATATATACAACATTAACTGCTCTTAAGGCCTTTACACACCAGGGGCCTGCAAATACTACATGTCTAGGGGCTTTTATTGTGAAAGGTAAGAACAGAAGGAGCAGAGCTGGTCTTTTGTCAAGGTTTAAAAGAGTTCTGAAGTTGTTGTTTTATAATCCTGCTTTTATTTGGAAACAGGAAATGCTGGGAATGAACGCTAAAAACTGATATCGGCCAATACTTGAGGCTGCAATACCGATATTGCAGCCTTGACTATTGGCCAATATCAGTGCGATGCGATATCAGCATGAATCACACACATTTTTATTACTTATTTTGTAGTATGGGGTGTTAGAAAAGGTTTGATCAAGTGATATTACTCAAACAGAGAACAATAGTCACTAACAGTAGGCCCCATTAATTATTAACCAATGGGCTAATAATAAATGATTAGACCCTGAAAATCCTCCTGCTGTTTTTAGTGATGCTGCTTAAAATGAGGCTGATGAGGTTGGTCGTGTTAAACTTCCTGGTTCTGTTCCACCACAGGAAACTGATTCATGACCAGTGGAGTGGACTGGAGTCTGGAATGGACTGATGCCATCAGAGGGATTACATCAGGGATTTTAGATGCAGGCCCATGTAATCTGATGTTTTGCTGATATTGAGCCGATATCTGGTATTAATATCAGATCAGACACCCCTGGCAGACACAGAATCAATGTGTGGGTTAGAACACTTGTATAGACACATAGATAATATAGACATAGAGCAGCAGTATATAGAAGCTACCACTCACCCTCCTGAGAACCAAGGGGAAAAGTGTCTTACCATTTCTTATGTATTTCCTATGTATTTGGGCCTAAACAAACAATTTTAATTTTTTGAATATATTTTTTATTTTAATTTCACAGCATGTCTACTGTAGAGGACAACAGGAAATAGAACTACATTTAGAAAATGAGACAAAAATGAGCAGATTATATCTTAAGAGTGATATTCACCCAAGATCACATTCAATTTGAACAAAAACAATAAAATTCTCTATCACTCTTCTGTTACTTGTTGCTTGCAAGGAAAAAATGTATGTAATGATACATTACAATGTAGTGTAAAACATGTATTGAACTATAAGTGAACTATATGACATAGAACATAAGTAGTTCTGCTTTCTGGGCAGTAGTATTCAGTGACACCCATGTAGTTTGCAGCTGTCTTTGATTTGTAAAAGATTTTGTCATGTATTGTGAAAAGTACTGGTTTGGACTCCAGTATTCACTTTAGGGTCATCTTGATAGGCAGGAAGCTCAGGTAGCACAGGTGTGAATCTGTTATGATGGATGGGAAAAAATCACAAATAAATTCAAGGTAATAAAAGGTGGAACAGTTAATTTTTTTCACATCAGTCTGGATTTAAGCAGTAATTTCAGTGTTATGGATGTGATATGACTCCCTATTGACCAACTTTTATAAGCATATTTGTAGGAAACGTACATATCTTTAACAGCATTTACACATAGCACAAATATTACAATAACCTAACATGATAATAAAATGTAACACTCAATAATACATTAATTAGCCTGAAACCAAATAAAACAGTCCTGGTCCACAGAGCACGATGACTTTCCTGCTCCCTCTGCCTCTGTCTCATCAGATTCTCCTGCATCTTCTTCATCATCTTCACCTATCACAGGCTGATACTCATCCTCCTCATCCTTTTCCTCATCTGAAAGCTCCAAATCTGAACCTCCCTCTACTATCTCTGCTTCACTTCTTTCTCCTACAACAATGTGCAGTCATTAAATACATTAAATACATGGTCCTGGTGTCCACTACAGTTGACATTCATTAAATGCCTGTTAGGTCAAAACAGAAATAATAAAACTGTTTTCAGATGGAAAAATACTCTTACATGTTTATGTTTACAAGAATATATATAATTATCATGGTAAAAAATGCAAATAGATAAAGAATATTTGTCTTGCCTCTCCTCTTTGGTATGGCAGCCATCTTGACAGAGGAAAAAAGTAAAGTTCCCTGCATGCAGACCCATCACATGACACATCACTGGTAAGCCCAGGATGTCCCCTACAGAGTACTATAGAGCTTGGTAGGGTAACTCCAAATACTTAAGGAAGATACAAGTCAACTAAATGTCCACTATAATGGACATAAATTAATGGGGTGGGTCAGATCAGGACACCCCTAATGGAGCCTGGCTCAGTGTGTGGCTTATAACACATAGATAATATAGACATAGAGCAGCAGTATATAGAAGCTACCACTCACACAGCAGCTGTCAGGTGACTGAAAGTTTTCCATGCATCACTGACACAGACACACACTGGGTAGTGCTGACTCAGCGCTTCTCAGCAGGATGTGTCATGGTGGTGGTGGGTGTCACTGACAGGACAACACACAGAAACCACAGCGGACAGACAGCCAGAGTGAGCTGTCCAACACTACCAACTGCAGCAGTTTAGAAAAGGCCAAATCCTGGACTGACTGTCAACACCATAGACAGAAATTATAGTAATTAATACTACAATTAATAAGAACAATATTACTTTCCTTTACGAGGTTCAGTGGTCCACAATACGGTATATGCCAGAAGTAGCCCAACAATTTATTAAGTCATTTCATATTTTAAAGTTAATTAAGCCTACAATGCCAAGCAACTCTTAAAATCTTTATTAAATCACTGTTAACATCTTAATATTTAAACGGATACTATCTAATTTTTTTCCTCCCATCTAGTGGTTAAATTTGACTTAACATGCATTGCAGCATGGTTGGAACTACGGAAAGCGGAATGGATCAACTCCTGGGTGGCCACTATCACCGTGGATCCCCGGCCCGGAGCTCCGGTCATTTTATGGCCCTTTTACGCTTTTTTGGCGATGACGATTCAGTGCAGCATAAGTATGGTCTTGTATTATGAGCAAAAGTGCAGTGCAAGTTTTAGTTTAGTGCCGGGTAAGTAAAACCGGCGCCTCCACTAGAGCTGTGCAATATGGATAAAGTTCTATATCCCAGTATAGCCAAGTTTATATCCTGATAATGATATATATTCCGATATAGTATTTTTTTCTGTTGTGTTTTTACTTTCCATTGCGCTCTCCTCTGCGGCGTAATCCCTTCTATGCTTTTATTCTGAAGGCTTACTTTGAGAGTGACCGGAAGTGCGGCTTTGTTTGCACTGTATTTTATTATAAAGTTTGGCTGCTAATAAAGATGTGTTTTAAATGATAAAAAAAATCATTCACACGCAACACAACGTCCTCCATGCTGCTTCACCTCTGTTTACTTCCTAAACTACAACTGCTGCAAACCTGTCCTTACAGGTGACATAAACATGCTACCACAAAGCAGTAGCGTTGCTGCAGTTACAGTAGCCATCATACTATTATGTCTATGCTTCATACAATACACATTTTGAACTCACATGATACATTTGGATTAACCAGCAGTCATTCTGACTTTGAGTTGTACTTTACACGGTGTATCTAAACCACAACCAGAGTAACGTTTATGTTAGCGTAGCAACAGAGCTAACTAAGTAGCTACATGTTAAAATTACAATGTAAACAACAGAGGTTTATATCGTACGGTAGACATTTTTATACCACATTACGATATATATCGTAATATCGCACAGCTCTAGTCTGTCACTCTTGGTACTTCGTAGTTTTTGATAGACCAGAAAGACATGGAAGCCTCCGTATGAGCGACCCGCTCTATGTAAAGACAGATAACTGATTCTTCACCCAGGAGGATAAGTCAGATTGTTGGCATATGTTATTTTACACCAATGAGGATCTATTTATGAATGAAGACGTTGATTTGAGGTAATAAAATATTTAAAAAATGACATAGTGTCCCTTTAATGTGTACAAGTGACTAATCAGCGGTTGGATTATGTGGAAACAGAAACATCCTTCACATGCAGGAATGAACACATCCTTACATTCACTCTGATATGAAATGAGAGATGCTTGTGTGTATATGTTTGCTGTGTGTGTGTGTGTGTGTGTGTGTCACACATCTATCTCTTTCTCACTGGAGGTGTAGACATGAAACTGATCTTTTCCTCAGACTGTGTCAGAAAGGAGAACAAGACTGTTTCCTAAATCATTGCACATTTCCTTCCATAAGTCACAGCACTTCTGATCAAGCAGTTGAACAGAAAATCCCTACTAGTTTTGGGATTTCTGTACCATTTTTGCAGACCCATCCCTATTAGAGCCATCTACTGTATGTGCCCTTCAGGTACCGTAAGACCTGCTGTAGTATTCCCTACACAAACCTTAGACAGTCCCAATATTAAATGCATGACAATGAAACAGTTCACTGAGTTGCTACTCACCAAATGCGAGTCAAAAAAAAACTCTATGATGATAAAATGGTAAAAATAAATGTGCACAGTCACCAGTGACAGGTTGCTGAAATATATGACAAACTCTGCACCGAAATATCTGGATCACCTCCTGGTAGCTGGCTCCATCCCTTAAATATTTCTTTTTCCCAAAGAGGCTTTATGTCATTTCAGGAAGTTTGTATGTTCAAGAGGAAGAGGAGTCAGTCTATGCTCACTACAAGGATCTACTGTATTATGAGTGGTTCTGGTACCACTGAGGAGGACGTCATAGAAAAAGAAATCAGAACTGCAACCATTCTGCTGGTAGAGATGAAGAAATCAGCAACTCCAATCATATCAATCAGACCTTTTGTTACATTTTACAGAATATATACATATGTATATAAAGCAGACATGGTCAAGAGGTTGAGTTGCTGTTCAGATCAAACATCACGGGTGTGATCTGAGGTGTGTGTGAGTGGAAAGTGAGAATCACAGAATGACAACACTGGTATAAGATCTCTAAATGTGGCATCAACTCAAATAACAGGCGTTTACAGCATGGCTCTGATGAAGAGGAGCACCTGTGAACGCCTAGAGGAGGAAGGAGCAGCAGAGGAGCTCAGAGGGTCCAGCCCGAGCTGCCACACAGCAGGAACACCTGAACACATCAGCATCAAATAAACATGGGCATGGACAAGCTGCGGGCCCTCAGGGGCCCTGAGAGCTCCAGGCTCGTTTACAGATGTGTTTGTGGCTACGCACCAATAAATCAGTTACTATCAAACATGTGCATCATAAGCTCGTCATGTGGGAGCCACCCAGTACCAAACCAGTTCCTGAAAGTGTCCTGCTTACTGCTGTAAACACACTTAAAGTGCATCTGTGTGACAGTACAGCTTTACTTGACTCAAGTTTTCACATGGAGGACATGAATGGACAGTGCTTCCACCCCTGTCTACCGAGAGGAAAAGGACACCTGCGCTCACCTGAGCCCCGCTCCACACTGCACCACTGACCGGCCACACTGTGCGACACCCGCCTGCTGCCCGGGGCCCCTCCTCGGTGCTCCGGGCCCGAAACGGAGCCGTAATCCTCCGAGGCTCCGCTCCCACCGGCGGTCAGCAGGCTGTCCGTCTCCATCAGGAAGTGCAGCAGTGTGTCTCCTCTGTGGACAGGGACAGTGGAGTGTGGACTGAGGGACACGCTGGGACAAACAGACAGAGGACAGGCTGAGGAATGTGCTTTAGGAAGTGGGCTGCTCTGGTCTGCTCTGATCCACCTCCTCCTGCATCAAGTTTCACTTCACACCAAAAACACACACTCCACCTACAGTACAGTGCACGTGCTGCAGGCTCACACACACACAGCGTGCTGATAGCACGGTAAGAGCTGTTTATTACACTTTAGTTAGCTCTTATTTTAGTATTTCTTTACCTTCACCTGCCTATGGTTCTCACACCAATTGCACTACCTTTTTTCCTCAGAATTATTTGCACTGCTATTTTATTTTATCTCTACAGGTCATGTCAACATAACAAATAGTAAAAATATATTCTAGTCATCTAAACATGTGTTTAATTAATATTTTCATTGCAATCACAGATATATATTTCCTGCTTTGTTATTCTATTAATATTGTTATTTATTCTGTTTTTGCTGCTGTATATTGTTTTTTCCATTACTGGAATTTGTCTATGCTGCTGTGGCAAGTGACTTTCCCCCATTGGGGATAAATAAAAAAACTATTCTAGTCTATTTGTCTGTGCTGTTGTCTATAAAGTGATTAACAAATTATTATTCCTCTTCCCAGTGTCAGCAGTTTACCACCACTGCTCTAAATTAACAGTATTACTGATTCACAAAATATGTTTAATATTTATAAATTCATGTTACAAAATTTCTGTAATGCTTAATTCACCAGTATGTGCAAGCTCTGTAATCAAAATGATATCTTTAATGCTAAAGTATAATTATTGTGGTTATCTGGGAATTTTATTTTTATTTTTATTATTTTATTTAAATTTAGTGTTTTACAAAAAAAGCTGAAAAAATGTTAAACATATCATTATTATCATTTTTTGATAGAGATGTTAAAAAAACGTGTTTTAGTGGTTGTTTGTTATTCTGGATTCATTTCTGACTTCTTTCAGTGTTCAGGGTCAAATTTGGTCTGAAAAGGTGAATTCAGTTTAAATTCCTCACTCTTGATCAAAATGGTGAAGAGTAGTGAACTCAGTGAGGAAGAAAGAGATGAAGTGATGATGATGATGATGCTGGAGGATCTAATATATTTCTAAAGCTCGGTAATATATCCTCACAGAAAGAAAAGCAACTTTATTGATTGAAAAATGACGCTTAAAATCATAATTATTGTGTAACACATCGAGCTGATTTCCTGACAAAACAACAAACAAACAAACACATTTTTTTCAGATGCCCTTTGATTCTCCAACACAATGTGACAAAGTATTATATGCTATAATTATAACTCTTTATGTACAGTCTATGGTAGTTTTACAGTGAAAGATGGAGACAGGACTGTTTCCTGGATGTCAACAGTAGTTTTTTAGAACAGTGTTCTAAAAAAAGACACATTTCATAAAGTAATAGTTAGTTTCATAAAGTAATGGTCCAATGGAATAATCCAGTCTTGACACAATTAAAAAGTCATTATTTTATATTCCTCTTTATTATTTAGCATGTTCATATATCATCGCACGTCAAGATTTAGTCGTTGTCATTATCATAAGTATAATTTATTAAATATAGTAATTTGGACTTGCTATGTTGTATTTATAGTAGCTTGTAAATTGGATTTACAAAGAGGATTTCTCTTTTTGACTTTCCAAATGTTTTATTCGTCACATGATTCAGTGTAATAAATACAGATATTAGAGAGGTGTGTTTATGTGATCTCTCTGTTGCCCATATTTCTGTTTGAGTGGCTTGATCATCAGCAGGAGGCTTGAGCAGCTTCCAGGCACTGCTTCTTCTTCTTCTTCTTCTTCTTCTTCAGTGTTATCTCACCAGGGAGCCAGCCTGCTTCATTATTCATTCATCATTAGATTTACATAGACCACAGTGAAGGTTGTTTTGTTGTTACATTTTAACGTCATGCTTCAGTCAGTGGTTTTCTACTTTGACCGTTTCAAGTTTCAAGTTCTTTATTGTCATTTCTGCATATAAGCACACAGGAAGGAAATGTTGTTTCTCACGGTCCAAGGTGCTGAGTGACAAGAGTTATTCACAAGCAGACATCAACAAAACAAAGAAGACATTAAACAGAAAAAAAAAGTTACTAAGTAGAACGACTAAACAAGACAGCTGACAGAGCTACTGACTAGAACTAGAATAAACTGAGCAGAGCTACCGACTAGAACTGGAATAAACTGAGCAGAGCTACTGACTAGAACTGGAATAAACTGAGCAGAGCTACTGACTAGAACTAGAATAAACTGAGCAGAGCTACTGACTAGAACTAGAATAAACTGAGCAGAGCTACCGACTAGAACTGGAATAAACTGAGCAGAGCTACCGACTAGAACTGGAATAAACTGAGCAGAGCTACCGACTAGAACTGGAATAAACTGAGCAGAGCTACCGACTAGAACTGGAATAAACTGAGCAGAGCTACCGACTAGAACTGGAATAAACTGAGCAGAGCTACCGACTAGAACTGGAATAAACTGAGCAGAGCTACCGACTAGAACTGGAATAAACTGAGCAGAGCTACCGACTAGAACTGGAATAAACTGAGCAGAGCTACCGACTAGAACTGGAATAAACTGAGCAGAGCTGCTGACTAGAACTGGAATAAACTAAGCAGAGCTGCTGAAGTATGGAGAGTAAAGTGCAGTGTACGCCAATAGTAATAACTGAGATGTTCACAGAACAAAACAGAACAAATGATGCAGAGTAAGAATTAAGTAAGAACAAAAGCTGTGGACAAGCAACATGACTGTCATGCAGTTAATGTGGATGGGGATGGGGGGTCAGTTGCTGAGTCGTCAGCATGTGATGCAGTGTGATGAGGGGGGAGCCAGTCCTTATCCACAGCATGTGATGTGGGGCCATTGTGTGGAGAGGGGGTGGGCACAGGGCCGTGTGTGGTCATGTGTCATGTCGTGGATGGCAGCATGGTGTTTAAGAGTCGACCAGCTTGAGGGAAAAAGCAGAGCTGGTCCTGATGCTGCGGAACCTTCTGTCTGATGGCAGGAGGGCAAACAGGCTGTGTGAGGGGTGTGAAGGTCCTTGCAGGGTCCTGTGCTCTGACGCTCTGCAGTTCCTAAACCACACAGTGATGCAGCTGGACAGGATGCTCTCCACAGTGCCTCTGTACAAGGTGGTCAGGATGGGTGCTGGTCAGCAAACGTGATGATGAGGTTGTGTTCGGACTTTGCAGAACAGTCATGGGTGAGCACCGTGAACAGCAGGGGACTGAGCACACACCCTTGGGGGGCACCTGTGCTCAGGGTGATGGAGCCTGATGTTCTGCTGCCGATGCTCACCGCCTGTGGCCTTTCAGTCAGGAAGTCCAGAATCCAGCTACAGAGGGAGGTGTTGAGGTCCATCAGGGACAGTTTCCCTCCCAGCTCCAGGGGGATGATTGTGTTGAATGCTGAGCTGAAGTCTATGAAGAGCATTCTGACGTAGTTTCCTTTAGTGTCCAGGTGGGACAGGGCAGGGTGCAGAGTGAGGGAGACGGCGTCATCGGTGGAGTAGTTTGGGCGGAAAGCAAACTGTAGATGGTCCGGTGAGGTGGGAAGGTTGGATTTGATGTGTCTCATGACCAGCACTTCATCATGATGGGAGTCAGTGCCACGGGGCGGTAATCATGGAGCCTTGAAGAAGATGGACTAGAGCAGCAGCAGAAGAGCACACCTGAAGCCACTCCTGTCAGCTAAGAACAGCAAACTGAGGCTACAGTTCACACAGGATCACCACAACTGGACAATAGAAGAAGGAGAAACGGTGTCTGGTCTGACCAGTCTCCATTTCAGCTGAACATTCAGATGGTCAATGGTCAGAGTTTGGAGTAAACACCATGAAAGCATGGATTCATCCTGCCTTGTATCAATGGTTCAGGCTGCTGCTGGTGTACTGGTGGAGGATATTTTCTTTAGTACCAACTGATCATGGTTTAAACTCTGCAGCCTACCTGAGTATTGTTACTGACCATGTCCATCCCTTTATGACCACACTGGACCATCTTCTGATGGCTACTTCCTGCAGAATAATGCTCCATGTCACAAAGCTCAGATCATCTCAAACTGGTTTTGTGTGAATGTAATGACCTCCACAGTCATCAGATCTAATAATCTAATAGATCATTTGAAATGTGGAGGAACAGAGATTCTCATCATAGATGAACAGCTGACAAATCTGCAGCAACTGAGTGATGCTGTCATGTCAATATGGACCAAAGACAGTGAGGAATGTTTCCAACACGTGGTTGAAAATCTGACACCAAGAATTAAAGCAGATCTGAAGGAAAAAGAGGGTCCAGCCTTTTACTAGCAAGGAGTACCTAATAAAGTGGCCGGTGAGCGTATACTGTATATTTTTCTAACACAATTCTGTAATTATACTGAAGCAAATTCAAGATGTTGTTTGCATGTTTTTATTAAAGGTAGAAGTTTAGTTTTTTTAAGACTCTTCACACATGGAAACACTTGATGGAGAACATGTAGTCAAGTGTCAGAAATGTGACGAGGGCTGAGGTACAACAGTTCAAGAAAATGTTTTATCATGCTTGTTAGGGGAGAGAAAATAGATTCTTAGGATACATCACAAATTCTCTCTAAAACGAAGCAGAATCAGTGCAGATCAGTTAATAATGGTGACTTTAAATATTGAACTAGTTGTCCTGCTGCAGACTATAGCAACTGCATTTGAAGTCGAAGGGAAGGTGGACAAGACCTACGCTGTGTGGAAATCTGGAAACAGTACACAAATGTGGAACCACATTTTGAGTTTGGAGAACAGAGACAGTTCCTGATGACAGCAGAAGAAGAGCTGAGCACGAGGTACAGCTGCTACTGAACTCTGAGAGGACCAAACAGGTTACTAGATCCAATGGAAAATTTAAAGGGAAAACAAAGATAAGAAAGAAGAAGAAAAATCTGTTTATTTTTTTCACATACTTCCATACTGTGTTTGAATGCAAGCTGCACTTATTATTAATTGCTCATAGAAAGTCATATTTGTGACAAGAAAAGCCTTTTCCACAAGAAAATATTAGAGAAGGTCATTCATCTGTGGATTTTCTGTAGTGAACATCACAAAAGTAGGAAGTGAACCGCAAACTCAGATTGCATGGAAATATACAGTACATAAAAAACTGTTGCATACATAATCGGTTTAGAATCAAATCATTGATCATCGATCATGAATCTGAATCGAACCATGAGGTACCAAGAGATTCCCAGCTCTAATGCTTGGTTTCACAGTACAAAGTGTTTGGTATTTTTTTAAACAGAGCCTGCACAATATCACCAAACAGTCAGTGATCTCTTTGGTCTGTGATGTTGTGCTGGTTTTTCACTCAACCTCTTCTTGCTTTGGAGTGTTTGCTGCCATCTGAGACACCTGTCAGGAAGAAACGTCAGAGAGAGGAGGTTCTGTATTTAACCAAAACTCAAACAAGTATGTTAACACAATTACTAATGCAGTCTGCGCCCATAAGAGGTCAACCAAACTAAATTAAAGTAACGCTAACTTGAGAGGCGAGCCATGAGGGAAAAGCTTTGCAGAGTCTGTAATGGCTTCAGTTGCTCGTTGTAAATGACAGTGAGGTAAATAAGCAGTGGACGGCAGCATATGATGGCCACCTAGAAAAAAATCAATAGAATTTCAAAGCCTAACTTTGTTATTTTTCAACCAAAATAGAGCTGATTCAGTTTGTTAAATTTTGTAAGGCTGGTGTGTCTGGGTCCTGAGGGACAAATGGCAACAACAAAGGCCAGTGTCCGTTCATGGTGAGGCGCGACACTGGAAAGGAATTGTTTTATGGAATAACCTTCCACTAAACATTAAGATGGCAGAAACGAAAAGGGATTTTAAACAAAAAGTTAGGGTTTATTTGTGGAATAAAGTAGAGAATTAGGAGACTTAGGTATGTGTTTGTATGTATAGTATTTGTAATATGTGTTGTATGTCTTGTCCTTTTCCACCAGGGACCATGTTGGAAAAAAGTGTTTCACGCTTTCATGTGTCATCCCTTACTTACTTTTGTAAATAAGTAAAAGTAAGATACTTTTGTGTCTTTCTATATCCATAAATAAACCAAACCAAAGCAAAGGAGAGCACTGCAGATGGAAGCTGCTAACAGGCACTGCAGGTACTTGTTTAGTCATGACAGGATCTGATTGTTATTATAAGTTCACTACAGTATTTTTCAGTCAGATGTGACCCTCCTCCTGTCTTATTGCTACCTGGTTGTCGATGCACCTGAACTGCCAGGTCCAGCGTGTGTTGTAGAGAAAAGGTCGGAGGTCAAAGCGGTTGTCATCAGGGCTGTAGCTATCAGCGTGGTAGGACGGCGTCACTGTGGTCATCTTGTGGCGGTTCATGGAGTACATCCTGAAGAAGTGTTTCACCTTCTGAGCCACCTGACGAACGATAACAATGACGCCCTGTTATTTTTAAGCTGACAGTCAGTTTTTGAAAGACACATCTTTGCATGTTTCAGTGTGGAGTTGAAATCTCTCTTTCCACTTTTAAGCACATCATGTCATGGTTTTAAGCGCCTCACCTGCAGCTCTGACACCATATTAGACTTTAAGAGCTGGGAAACACTGGACTATTTTTAAGACTTATCAGCTCAGTATCAAACTTCAGTTCTATTTTATTCTGCTATATAACATGCAATATAACACAAAAAACAGCAGTTAAACCAGCCAATATTTATTAACAGAAGAACCAAATATGTAGCCATCACTAATGAATACTGTTATAAAGCAATATAATGAGAAAGGGGTATGAATGGCAGTATGTCAGTAGATTTGATCTGACTCATGTTTGGTATAGCAGTGATACCTCAAAGAGGACCTGTGAGAGCTAGGGCTGTATTCTGACCTTCTACTAGAACATGTTAACATACTGCACTGTTCACACACTGAACACATGCAGCCTGTCCCACCCTGCAGGGGTGACTGACCTCAGAGGGTGAGAGCGTCTCCTTCCACATGTGGATGACCTTACAGAACATACTGAAGGGGCCGCACTTGGAGATCTTCCTCAGTCGTCCAATCACAGATAACTCAGCGTAGGTCATCCCCATGTCTGCCTGAGGAGGGAGGGTGTGAGAGAAGGATGGAAGGAAACAAGAAAAAGAGGATGAGTAATAAAAGTAAAATACCAGGCTGATGGGCACTTTCATGTTCAGTGATTTGTGTGAATCATTGCTAGCCTCCTACTTGTCATTTGTATAGAGAAACAATAATGACAAACACTCTATATGACAACATATATTTCCTGTCTGTCCATCCTGGAAGAGGGATCCCTCCTCTGTTGCTCTTCCTGATGTTTCTTCCATTTCCTGTTCCCTGTCAAAAGGCTTTTTTGGGGAGTTTTTCCTTAGTCGATGTGAGGGTCGTTTGTAAAGGACAGAGGGAGTCATATCCTGTACAGATTGTAAAGCCCCCCGAGGCTAATTTGTAATTTGTGATATTGGGCTACACAAATAAAACTGACTTTTAATGACTGGCTGAGTAACAAACACTATGTCTCTTTGCCAGTGGAAGTCTGTGGGGAAAGATCTGTGATCTCTGATGGAAACTGTAATACCACTGTTTGGCCACTTTGTAAACTTTGCTTCACAGTTAGAGGTCCCTTTGGCCTCCCTTTGCTCATACCACACTCACCTTCAAATAAAGTCTTCATTTCAGTGTCAACTACACACCTGACGCCACCACAACGACAAAGTGGCTGCTAAGGTTTCACTGTATCAACAATATTCCCATCCACAAACTGAATCAGAAAAAGTATTTACTCTTCCCCTAACCGTAATGTTTGAACAAGAATCCTACAAGTAACCAGGTTAGTTGTGAGAAAACCGCTTCTTATTCTTATTGTAATTCAGTTCAAAAGGTCTGCAGACATATTTTCATTTGTTACCTCGTCTGTTTGCGACACCTGTCCGTCTGTCAGCGGCTCCAGCTCAGCTGTGGGTGGAGCGGACAGGATGCTGCAGAGGAAACGAGACAGGACGCACAAGGCTTTTATGAGACAACGACTGACACAGATATGACAGTGATGCTTATGTGGACACATCTGGCCATGTGGTATTAGTTTGGGCAGTGACAGTGAGTGAAACAAACGCAGCACAGGATGATGGCTTGTTAAACTGAAGAGAAGAAGAAATGTCAGCAGTGTGGTCGTCTTTCACCGTGTCAACATTTATGATGAGTTGACCAGGTGTCCCAGATTTGGATGACCAGTCCCTGGTTAAAGCTGTCCCCACAAATGTCCCCGATCTCAGCGTTTTATGACTGAGAAGAAAAATGTTTTGTGTTGACTAGAAGAAGTTATCTAGAACTAGTTATCGCTGAGCTGGAGATCTCAATTTATGATCTACACTTTCTCAGCTCTGTGTGTTCAGGGAGTTAAACTGGACTTTATTTTAGTTACATACTCGCTCCAAGTGGTAAAGGTTGATCAAAAGTAACACTGTTGGTTACTTGTGTTTTATGCTAACTCTGTAAAACATGTTTCGAAAATAAAGGAAGACATTTTCAGTCTGTACAAAATTGTGTCATCTCAGAAACTTTTTTTTCTTTCATATCGATATCTGTAAATACTAAATATTAAATTTTCGCACCACATGACTGTCAGCTGACCTCACCCTTTCAGAGCCGTGAGCTGGAAGTGCTCAGAGCAGTACAGCAGGAAGCTCTTCAGGTCCGTCTTGCTGATGCCTCCTATTGGGTTGATGTCAGCACTGGAGCAGTCGTACTTTGTGAAATAGCCTGTGAGACTGAGCAGGAGGACCAGTTTAACGGGACAGAAGTTAGCCAAAGAAAACAACATTTACCAGGTAAGTCGATGAAATAGCACCCAAGAGGGCCAGTTTGGTTTAACAGAAACTTTCAAATTCAAACAGTTTTCTAAACACTATGACAGGATTTTTACAAAGTCTCGCTGCTGCGGTCATCCTGTCCTGTTAGTGGGAAATAAAAGCAGAGTGCTTGCATGGCCAGGTTGAACGAGCAGAAACCTGAACCAGGTACAGTTTCTTTGTCAGTGAGTCACACATTTTGTCCTTTCATGTCACACTTCATGCAATGTCACAATGTCAGTTTGAGGCATGTCAGGTGGTGCTACCACATCAAAATATTCTAACAGTGTTGGGCATGTTACTTTGAAAAAGTAATTAGTTATAGTTACTTCTCCCAAAAAGTAACTGAGTTACTCCACTATAAAAGTAACAAATTACCAGGTAAAGTAACTACTGCATTACTTTTTTTAAGTTTACAGTAAAAATGTCAAAGAATTTGGATTTTTTTCACAAGCCAGGTGCTTAGAGGAGAACAGCAAAGACAGGTAGCTGCACAGAGGTTTTAATATTTATCTCACCTCAACTGTACTTCAAGTATTTTCTTCATCAGAAAAGTAAACAGTTTAAATTTGGCCACGAGTTTAGTAGAAGTGTGTGCCGTGGAGAGGTGCTTCATTAAATTGGAGTTGCTTACACCAGATGTGGACAAACTCTTTGCTCTGGGACAGAATGTCCACTCAACATGTACATTTTTACCTTTTAACTCGATGAGGTTAAAGTAGTGCCTGTATTTCCACCTCGAAAACGCTGTCCTTCCCTGTGACTCTGGACTCACCATCACTGATAGTTTGTGTGTGCTGCTATGTGCTGGTTTGTGTGTAAACATTTACCCACACGATGCCCACAAGCGGTGCTCCCAAGTTCAAATCTTATATTATTTTTATACTATAAGAGCACAAACTCCACCCCTGTGCTGTGCTTTGCATAGCACAACCACATACACAATGAATGGGTTTCTCTTGCCGCACCTGCGCCTTGCTCGTTCAGTGTGAAAGCAACTTAGGCCGTTACCTCACCCCTGTCCTCCCCCCTCACCAAAGGGAAAAAACACAAACGTTTGCAGCTCCTGTGTGAGTCAAGTCAGATGACAGCTTCAATGAGTAACTTCAGTAACGTGCAGTAACGGCGTGTTGGTAACAGTAACGGCGTTGTAACGATAGAAAAAGTAATTAGTAAGATGACCCATTACTGAAAAAAGTAACGCCGTTATTACCAACACTGCTAACAGTACTGCCTTGTGGTTGTATGTCTAAGGTGCAGTTTACGTGTCTGTCTAAAATGTCATCATTGCATAATTTGAAAACATGCTTTGGTCACAGTGACCTTTGACCACCAAAGCGTACTTCGGTCATGGAAAGGCAGCAGCAGTCATACTGTCCTGAGTCAGAGAAAAGACATGTCTGTGGTCAGGCTCTAGCTCCAGTAATACCTCTCATCCACGTTGGCTGATCCCAGCACCAGTAGTCCACCTGGCCTCCCCCGAGCCCACAGACTGAGCTGGGCAAAGAGGTAGGCCAGCACCATCCTGACTCGAGCCTGACAACACACACACACACACACACACACACACACACACACACACACACACACACACACACAAAGTCACAGCTGTGTTAGTGAAGGCTGTGGTTAAACTGTGAGCGCTGCTGACGACAGAAACAGAAAGTGACACAGTGAGACAAAGACACCAAAGACACCATGGTGATGATGACTGAAATACCTGCACATTCTGCAGAGCCAGGTTCTCTCTGTGACTTCCTCCTCTGGAGCGAAACTGAGGAATCAACCCAGTAACCATGGAGAAGATACCCAGAATGCCTTTCACAGCCATGTCTATGTTAATATTCATGTGAGTGCTGCAAACAAACAAACAAACAAACAAATGGTAAAGGAAGAAAAAACTTTTATTCCAACGCACCACAAAAGACAAACTGTAGAGAAAAGAATATAAACTAGAAGAGAAAAGCTGCACAGCACGGCCTGCTTTTCTGGGTTTAAAATTAATATTCACTATGATATAATGCAATATATTCACTAATATTTCACAACAGAACTACAAGGCCATTACTCTGCCCTACTGTACAACACTGTTTCATACCCTCCATATTAATTCATCACTCTCATACCACTGTATACTGTAGTACTGGGCTTTCTGTTTATTATTATTATTATTATTATTATTTATACATATGTAAATACTGATTTAAATACTGATCTATAAGCACATTCATGTACACTTAAATTGTTGATCAAATACTTGTTTGTATAACACTGTTTATGCAGACACACTACTGTAAATGCTTCTGTATATTTATCTCAGAGACACCAGACCTACTGTACTTTGACGTGTGAAGAGCTAAGATTGAAGTATTATTGGCTAAGCCACATCAACATCAACAGACTCAGAGTTAATAAGCAGATTTAGACCTTTTCAGCTGTCTCTCATTCTGTCTTCACTGTATGTGTGATCTTCTGGTGCCATGACTGTCAGACATTCATAATAATAATAATATGATCATATGTTTCTTCTTATCAGCCTCTCATCTGATATTGAAAACAGCCTCGTTTTAGTCCTCATTGATCATGACGTTAAAATCCACATTACCAAAGTATCGTTTTACGCAGTTTGAGCAATGGTTCCTATTCGCTCTGCCTACCTGCCGATCTGACTGGCCAGGTCTTTGGCCCTGCTGCAGGTGTCCTGTGAGGAGTTCTCGCTGGCCATGTAGCAGGTGGTGAAGATGCGACCACACAGCTCCCTTGGGTTGTCAGGACGGTAGGAGTCATCCCCGACCACCCTGCGGACATCCTCCAGCACCTGGCTGTCTGATAGAGAGGAGCTGGACTCTTACTCTTCACTAGAGCGTCATTCAACTTACAAATGTTATTATCGTATTATTTTTTTCCCCATTTCCAGCACATCTCATGAACAGATCAGAACAGTGCATGTAAATCCATACTGCCAGATTCTACAGGATACTGCAGAGTACTACCATCCTTATGCCATAAGAAGGATTTGAAGTGAAAGCAGACTGAGCTGTACTCACTGCCGTCCTCTATGGCCTGGCAGAGCAGCACACACATGGAGTGGACAACACAGGCGGTGGAGGAGCTGTCAACACCTCCACTCAAAGGCAGCAGAAAACCAGCCTGGGACACAAATCACAGCCGTCACATGATAGCCTAATAATCCAGATGTTTCTCTGTGTGTGTGGTCTTCCTCACTTGTCCACTCCTCCTCAGGTAGTCCCACAGCCAGCAGGCCGGCCCTAAACTGAACAACATGGGACAGCAGGTTTCTGCACTGCTTTCCAGAAGCATCTACAGGATTCTGGTTAAAATGAAAAGTACCTGATCTCTTCCTCTGTTGTATGGAAGCGCCATGTTAGTGGTTGGTGGGTAGGGAGGTAGACATCATCCCCACTGGACAAAGAGAAGTCTACTTTGATCCTGTGGCAAGGCTTGGCTTCATTTTCCTTCAGCATGTATGACAGAGAGAGGAAATGCAGTGACAAAGTGACACATACATATGGAAGCATATTGCTTTCACTTTTTTTTAACTGTTTTTCTGACTAAAATGTTCCTGTTTTTCAAGGCCATTTCTTTTCCTGAATTATGGTGATACTTTGAAGTCCTGCGAGAACATCCAACCTGCAAGTGACACTAATATTAATACCACATATATGCCTTAAAGACAGGTCTTAAACCCAGATCAAAATAAAACTTGATTAAACAAGTCAGTCATGTCTGCTTCCATTAAATCAAAGAAAAAAAAAGAAAAAAAAACAACCATAAAAATAAAACTACTCAGAAAATTTTTTTTTTCAAGTGAATGCAGTACGCTTCTATACATACTAAACCATATGACTTATACAGAAACTTTGCTACATTTTATGTGGAGGTCCAATAAGTGTTGTAAAATAGTCCAATGAGGCAATAAATTCTTCACTGTGTGACTGAGAAGGCAAAGCTCTCCTGCTTGTGGAGCTGTGCTGGCAGTGCCTACATGTACCATGATGCATTGCATCCAAGCGTCTCACAACCTGTAGGTCCCCGTCTGCAAAAGTCTCACACTGGCCTCAGCCTCCCACTGATGCAAGCCAAACCACTGAAAATGGATCCTCAGGCTGTGGATGAACAGCCCAAGAAAATATGTCCCAATGTCATTTCCTGACCAGGTCTCCTTGATTTTGTTGGTAAACATCATGAGGTCAATGAAAGATGTGAAGGAGAGTTCAGAAAGTCTTGGAAAAGGACAGCCATCGCTTAAATTGTTGTAGCTGCAAAAAAAAAGTCTAACAAAAATGCTGAAGGAGATGAAGGAAGCACTGAATCATGTTTAGTTTCATTTACTGTATGTGCAGACTAAGCTGCCACCTAAATACTTTTGGGTCCAAAGTACCAGTGGACTGCAGCCCAGATCAAAGAACTACAAGGGACTTAAACAAAGAAACCTCTCAATACCAAGTACCGATTACCTACCTTTCCTTTCCGATTTCCTACCTACAGCTGCATTCTAATAACAGATCTGTTTGTCACCTGGAGGAAGCAGAACAGGCACTACAGCAAATTTTATTACACTTTTTTATTATTTTATGTCTATTTTGACAGGTCACCTCACCATTTTATTTATCTAATAATTGTGGATATTATAACCCATATATATATATATATATATATATATATATATATATATATATATATATATATATACACACAGTCATGGAAAAAATTATTAGACCAATTTCAATTTCTTGTTAGTTTTAATGCCTGGCTCAACTAAAGGTATATTTGTTTGGACAATTATAATGATAACAACAAAAATAGCTCATGAGAGTTTAATTTAAGAACTAAGGATTATTCATTTTCCATGGTTTTCTTGATAATAACCAAAATTACTTAAATTCTTACATCAATAGCTATGGCATTGTACCGCCAAAAACACTACTTTTAAGCATTCCATGTTTTCTTTTCTGTTTGCTTTAAACACATGATACACACAAGAGTTAATACTTGATTGCATAACCATTGTTTTTGATGACTGCAGCCATGCGTCTTGGCATGCTCTCCACCAGCTTCTGACATTGTTCTGCTGTCACAGCAGCCCATTCCTGTTGGACAAATTCAAACAAATTTTCTTTGTTTTTGGGCTTGTGGTTCTCCATTTTGAGTTTGATGATTTTCCACAGGTTTTCAATTGGATTAAGATCTGGTGATTGAGCAGGCCAAGGCATGGTGCGAATGTTGTGGTTCTCCATCCAGGCTTTAACTGACCTTGCCGTGTGGCAAGGGGCATTGTCTTGTTGGAAAATCCAGTCATTCGAGGCAGGAAAGAGTTTTCCAGCTGATGGAAGAAGACTGTTTTCAAGGGTAGTCCTGTACTTGACCTGGTTCATTCGGCCTTCACACAATTGCATTTGCCCTGTTCCACTCAGACTGAAACAACCCCAGATCATGACTGATCCACCCCATGTTTTACTGTAGGGGCAAGACAGTCTGGGTTGTAAGCTTCTCCAGGCTTCCTCCTAACCAGTAAGTTGGCTGGAGTGGGCATCAATTCAAAATTGGATTCATCACTGAAGAGAACCTTAGCCCAATCATCAACAGTCCAATCCTTATGGTCTCGAGCAAAGAGTAACCGGGCCTTCCTCTGCCTTTCATTGATGAAGGGCTTCTTGCGTGCTCTGTGTGACTTCAAACCAGCTTCAACAAGTCGGTTTCGAACTGTCCTTGCCGAGCAAGTCACATTTCTCGACAGTGCCCACTCATTTTTAAGGTCCCTGGAGGTCTGACGACGATTCCTGACACAGGAACGGATGAGTGCACGGTCATCTCGTGGGGTAGAAAGACGTTTCCTGCCACGGCCAGGTAGCAATTTGGTAGTGCCATATTCAGCTTGTTTTTTTTTGTTGTAATGAACGGCTGTCTTGGAGATCTTTTGTTTTTTCGCTACCTGTCTCTCACTCATGCCAATTTCCAGCAGTGCCAAGATGGCTGCCTTTGTTGCTTCACATAATTCTTTTGTTTTAGGCATTATGTGAGAGCTGACAACTTCTGAGTTGTGCTACGGCTTGAATGTAAGCAGGAAACCACTCTGGGCCTTTGCATGTGCAGTGCTGCTTGTGACATGAAATGGCCTCTTATACACCCTGGGAATCAATTAAGCTTAAGAATGTCAAATAGGACATAAAGTATTATGTGACCAGCTGCATTTTTTGTTGTGTTCATTGTATTATACGTTAAGTGGTACCAGATATTAGAATGAACAAGAAATTGAAGAAAACAAGGGTGGTCTAATAATTTTTTCCATGACTGTATATATATATATATATATATATATATATATATGGATTAGGCTAATTTAAATTGTCTGTAGGTGTGAATGTGAGTGGTTGTCTGTCTCCATGTGTCCTGTGATGAACTGGAGACTTGTCCAGGGTGTACCCTGCCTTTCACCTTAAAACAGCTGGGATAGACTCCAGCCCCCCCACGACCCTATGAGAGGATAAGAGGTAGAAATGGATGGATGTGTGTATATATACACACATATTCCTTTTTTATTTATTACACATTGCAAATCTTCTATTATTAATACGTATTCTAATATTTCATTGCTGTAATTTGTCTATGCTGCGGGGGGTGAATACAATCAAACTCAACATCTGATATATTATTATGACCGAGTGAATGTGTTAGTTAACAGCGCTTTAATGCATCCAGCAGACACAGACAGATTGCTCACAGTAGTCATGCTGTCCATTACTCTCTGTCTTTTGGCTCCACTCTCCTCTCCACCAACTCTCTTTAGCTGCTAAATGCTCCACGATGGTCACCAGCTAGTGTCTGTGTCTGTCTGCTGTGTGCTGCTGAGCAGGTAGTGAATGAATAAGGATGATGAGGAACAAATCAATGAGCTGAAAGAGGCTAAGGGTTGAGGCACTGTAGGGTAAGAATTCTCTGTTGGTTTGTCACAACAAATGACCTCTTTATTACACACAGTCACTTGATCGACTGTTATTTAAAAATAATGAGTAGTACAGCATTAAGATCATTTGACCGTCTTCAGATTGTTTCAGTGTCATTCCTGGTCAGCTGTGCTGTAAATCTGTAATAATATAGTAATAACTGACAGAATTTGCATGTAAATCCTGATACAGTGTGAGGCTTGAACTTTAATAGCAGCCATGCTGAGGTGATCCTATCTTAGCGATCATTATAGTGCCCCAGGACTGGACTGGAGCTTTGTTTTTCAGACAGGTCTGTAAAGAGAGAGGCACCTCATCATGAGACCTCATCAGTCTCATTAGCTGTGATATGTGACACACAAAAGTCAGGCCTGCTATTTTCACCCAGGTTCAATAAAGACATACAGTATTAGCACTCAACTGTAAACAGCTCTCCCTCCCATACCATACAACCTAGGCTTTTCAACTGTCACAACTATCCATATATCATGGAATAAACAATCATTTTAGACTGTGAAAATATTTCTCTTTGTCCCTAAAATCAATTCTCAGTTTAGGTGTACCCTGTATGAAGAATATTTTCACTGTTTTACCTTGCTTTCTGACAGCAAGCTGTTATTTCTGCACTCTTCAAACCCTCCTCTGACACAAACAGTCATTTTACTTTGCAGAACACAGGACTTCCTGGTCTGCTGGTACTGTGTGACTTTGATTTTTCAGTTTCACAAGGGTTCAGTCCCCTGATGAAAAGATTTGTGAAAGTGGTGAAAATACTCTAAATATAGTGGACACTTAAACTGACAGTGATCCGTTGAGGTGTTTAAAATCTGTTTTTCTGCTCCTCCGTCCTCAGCAGTGCATTACTTTGCTCCTGTCCAGGTTCTGCTGTCTGGTTCTCTGAACTGTGGCAGTGCTGACCATCATCTACTGAAGGTCATACAAGATCCTCATACAACCACACAGAGAAACACCTGAACTATCCCTTTAAAATTACTAACTAGACTAGCACAGTCAAAGAGGACACTTGTTTCTGACTGAGGGCAAATATATATTAACATACAGAAGCTGCTATCACAAGGAACCATAGCAGTGGAGTTTATGCTAAATGCTATATGTGAGTAAACTCTCACTAATATAACAAAGATAATCACGAGTTAAACTGGAGGTCAAGAGTCTGATGGGAATGTCAGCAGCTATTTTGTCATAAACAGTATTGGACACAGTGAGATAACCTGGCTGTTAGTGAAGAGATGGAAGGTCCTGTCTCACCAGGTTTGGCTGGCATATCTCTCCTCTGTAGCTGCGCACATCCTCCAGGTCCAGAGTGGCTGTAATCACTTCCTACACACAGACATACTCTTTTCAGCATAAAGAAAAGCTTCTTTGCAGGTTCTGAGCCGGCTCTTTCAAAGAGCATACATACCACATCATCGAGTGAGAACTGAGCTCCTTGTGCCACGATGTCTCCGTTGATGGCCACCATGGCACAGCCATCATAGTAGACACGGTCTCCATCACAGCCCCTCTGGTTGGCATACAGGTAGATACCTCCACTCTGGAACAACAGCAGGGAGTTTATCTCAGCTTTGATTTTATGAAGCAGAAAAAGTGTGAGGATCACAGAATGACATGATGTTGACATATCCTGAGTCTGTGGTACAACACTGCCCTCTAGTGACCTCTGCTATGCATTACCTGTGTGAGTACTGATGATGAGTTTGTGGACTCCTGGATCACCCCATAACCCCCACCTTAAACCACAAGCCCCATATTTTCCCATGTTTTCCAGCAGTTTGCACTGTCGCCTCACAGCAAGAAGGTACAGGGTTCGATTCCCGGCCCAGGGTCTTTCTGTGTGGAGTTTGCATGTTCTCCCCGTGTCTGTGTGGGTTCTCTCTGGTACTCCGGCTTCCTCCCACCATCCAAAAACATGCATGGGGATTAGGTTAATTGGTTAATTTAAATTGTCCGTAGGTGTGAATGTGAGTGTGAGTGGTTGTCTGTCTCTATGTGTCCTGTGATGAACTGGAGACTTGTCCACGGTGTACCCTGCCTTTCACCCTAAGACAGCTGGGATAGGCTCCAGCCCCCCCACGACCCTATGAGGATAAGCAGTAAAAAATGGATGGATGGACTATCTTGTTTGATAATGCATTGTATCAGTGACGTTTTCACAAATGGGGGTGTACCCCGGAGGAGCTAGTAGCACCACAGTGTGAACACAAATGGTTTCAGGGCATGGGGCTTGTGACCCAGGGCTATTAGCACTGAGGCAGCCCCCTAATGGCCCTGGCCCAGCTCGATAGTGTAAAACCGGCTAATGAGGCCACAGTGATGAAGCCCCTCACTTTGCTCGGGGTTCAGAGGGTTAGAGCATACCTTGGTGGTGGTTGACTTGACCAGAGAGACCCTCAGGTTAGCTTTGCGGAGCTCGTGGTGGCTGGCAGATGAATTGGTAAAGATTTCAACTCCATCCAGACCCATCTGAATATGAGGGCTGAGCAAAAGAGTTCAAAACTGTGTTAAACAGTTTGCAGAAAACTACAACACACATGCAATCCTCAGTTGTTCTACTGCACCTCTTGGGGTTCCAGAGCTCTGCACAGATCTCAGTGCCAATGCAGGTGTCCTTTGTGGACAGCACACAGTCACCGAATGGGACTGTTTCCTGATGACACAGACAAAACAGGAGTAAAAAAAACGTTTCCTGTGGATAAACGATGATGAATGATTTTTTTTTACCTGCCCTGTCACTTCCTGTATCATCCTGGGCAGGAAATACTCCTCCACGTGCCTTGAAAAAACAAGCAAAAAGACAAGTCCTATCACTACAATCCCTGTAATTTACAACTGAAAAGTGAAATAAACTTCATTTAGTGGAAATGGAGCGCATCGGCTTTGCTCAAAGACCTTTTTCACATTCTGAACAACCATGCAGTATATTGTGTATTTCACTGTAAATAAACATAATGAGACATCGTGTTTTCAGTAGCAGTCAGCATTAGATGATCCTGCTGGGAAACAAAAGCGTGGCATGAAGTACAACCAAACACTGAAGGAGAAATTTATAGGTGAACAAAACATTACAGTTAGCTTTGAGGAGACTGAGCAGCAATGTGGTGGTGACCTGTCACTCAAAGGTTTGGAGGTATAAAGGCCAATTTATAGTACTCCGTAAAGTGCCGTACGTAGAGACGGAGAGCCCTCTCCGTCCTCTCTGGGTGCAGGAAATTTTAACTGTCGTCAGTGTGTCAAGGGAAAACGGAGACGACAAGGGCCGTGATTGGTCCTCTAGTTACACCCTGCTGTGAAATGTAGCCCCTCTCCCTGCACAGAAACAGACAGACAGGTCTCCTCCGCAGCAGCACGGACAGGACAGGAGCTAAAGTATTGATTATCCTTGTGAAACACAAGTCAAATACATTCAACTTGCTCAAAAAGTCCATTTAATTCATTTGGTAATTATGGCTGGGGATACCGAAAGTTGTTGGTTTGTGTTCGCTATTATCCGAGAAGTACATCTGTTATTTTCTCTCTTTAGAGGAGTTTTAAAGACTGAAAGCATCCAATGTTCTTCTCTTCTATCTGCCTCACAAATAATTAAATTGTAGTATTTTCCCCTGCTTTTGTCTGTGATATTAGGGCAAAATGCGAGGGGTCACATTTCATGGCAGGACTGCACAACACACATCACGACGTAGAACTGCGGGGGCTCGAGGGGTCTCTGTGGCTACGGAGTCAGATAACGTATTACGCAGTCAGAGAAGTATATTCCAGGCTTAAGAAGGTGTTTGTTTGAAACATTTAGGCACTGGCTTCCAGTCTTTGAGCTAGGCTCATTTAAACAATGTGCTGGACCAAATAACACATTTGTTAAATGTATTTCCCAGACTGGAGTTCTTGAATGGTCAACACAGCACAGCATTTCATCACTTTTCATGAATCCCGCAAATTGAGATCGTGCCCCACATTTGGTTATCAGCGACCATATCACAGCTATCGTACAGATATGATGAGTAATAAGCAGCTCATGTTTCCAGACTTTAATTCTGTAGATGCAAACAAACAATCTCATGAAGAAATGTGACTTCTGCTTCCTTTGATAACTTGTTTTCTTTAATGGAAGTGTTGGAAAAATCCATTCAAACCAAATACATTTGTTAGGTCATTTGTATTCCAACTACAGGCTCAATTCACAACCTGCATTAGTAATTCATTGTATTGATATTTGTAAGTTAATGGGTCAAATTGGAGTGTTTATTTCTTCGAGTTATATTGACTGTGTACAGACTCTGACAATCCTGTACAGATTGCAAAGCCCTCTGATTATACTGTTCAAATAAAACTGACTGGACGGTTAGTGTCATGAACATGGAGAGACAGAGCAGTAAGAAGAGTCTGTGATGAGGACTGACCTCAACTTGTTCCAAGGAGAGAACCAGCGGAGCTCTCTGTAGTTCCCATAGTTGGCCATCAGCATTTTAGGTCTGATCAGGAGTATCTTCCTACAGGACAGAGGACAGATGCTCAGTGATGTCCAGTCTAGTTATAGAAACACATCAAACAGAAGAGGAGCACTGGTGTGTGCTGACATACCTGTTCAAGAACAGGACCCGACAGTTGTAGCGCACATTATGATGCATGACGGGCCTGAAGGGGACAGAAAGCGTCACCAGAGTGGACTTCCAGCAACACAGGCTGATATTTTGTTATCATGTAAAATCAAACTTGTCAGGTGCAGTTTGTGTTCTGAGCGATCCCATTTGTTTCAGTTAAAAAAAACCTGATAAGTCACTGCACTTCCACACAGCTGTTACATTTCTTGGTTTATACAGTCCTGAGTATGAAACTAACAAATAAAAACAAAACATTGTGGTTTAGACAGGACTCAATCCTGTTTGTGGGTGTGACTGCTTGAAGGCGATACCCACATCCCCACATCACAGATGATGTCCTGAGTGACCGGAGACTCCAGAAGCTGTCTCAGGACCTGGAAGCTGTGGAGCAACGTGTCCGACTCATAGAAGTGGTCTGCACAGCCATACCCACTGTGAAAAACATCCAGAGAGAGAGAGAGACAGAAAATCTATGACAATATACTGTATATACTCATATATTCACCGGCCACTTTATTAGGTACACCTGTTAACACGAATAGCTCATTAGCTAATCACATGGCTGCACCTCAATGCATTTAGTCATGTAGATGTGTCTGAGTATTTCAGAAACTGCTGATCTACTGATATTTTCACAACAACCATCTCTAGAGTTTACAGAGAATGGTCCGGAAAAGAGGAAAATGCCTTGTTCTTGTGAGAGGTCACAGGAGAAAGGTTCAGACTGGTTGGAGATGATAGAAAGTCAACAGGAACTCAAATAACAACTGGTTCCAACCAATGAATGCAGAATATCATGTGTGAAGCTCAACACTGGAGCCTTGAAGAAGATGGACTAGAGCAGCAGAAGAAGAGCACACCTGGAGCCACTCCTGTCAGCTAAGAACAGCAAACTGAAGCTACAGTTCACACAGGATCACCACAACTGGACAATAGAAGATGGAGAAACATTGCCTGGTCTGACCAGTCTCCATTTCAGCAGGGAGATTCTCATCATGGATGAGCAGCTGACAAATCTGCAGCAGCTGAGTGATGCTATCATGTCAATATGGACCAGAATCTGTGAGGAATGTTTCCAAAACCTTGTTGAATGCCTGACACCAAGAATTAAGGGAGACTTTTACTAGCAAGGTGTACCTAATAAAGTGACCAGTGGGTCTATACTGCTGTGGAGCAACACTACATTACTATGACATTTCCATGTGTGGATGCACTCTTATCAGTGTCCATCCTAATGAATGTTTCTCCCATCATACCAGATCTCCAGCTCAGGGCCCAGTCTGTATTTGGCTCCATGAGCTTTAGCAACAGTGATACCTGCAGAGGAACACACAGACAGACAACAGGCAGGATCAGTGTTATTTTGGCAGACAGTATTGGTGATTCTGCATACACTCAATCAGATTCACAAAGGCAGGAATATGTGAATGTTTAATTTCTAGTCCAGTACTGGTGTTCATGCATCTGGGTATCTGGAGTTCTGCCAATCCTCACACTGTGAACTAAGACAACCTGGTCAGTTTATTATGGGCTGTTTAGATCAGAAAACATGTTATTCAACAAGTCATTCAGATCTGTCAGCTGTCGACTCATTAAAATATACCTTTGCACATAAACTGTATATCATTTACAAAAGGTATTTACCTGATCAGCCAATCAGAGCCTGGGCTTTTTCAGGACAAGATCTTAAAGGTCAAAATACAAGTAAGTCCTGTTACTGCATGTGCATGAATCTACACACAACCCTGATATACCAGATAAGTACCTGATAATAAATAATAATAATAATAAATATTCTCTTAAAATATTAACACACAGGAGCAAATATTAGCCAGTTCACCCTGCAGTCATTCCAGTGTACCTTACCTGTCCTGTCATGTGTTATGGTCTGGTATGTTCTGAAGAAACGGGTTTTTCCACAAGGTTACATGTATTACGTAACATTAATATCATATATAACACCTCGCAGCAGTAACACTGAGTGGTGTATTTCAGTCCAACTTACTCTGCAGTATTCTCCTCAGGTTGCCTTCAAAGTCCAAAGCCCACTGGTTCAAGGAGCAAGTAGAGAGGGTCACTTTGCGCCCCATGTCAGCCTGCTGCAGCGGTCACAGAGGGTTGTTCAGGTGGAGCTAGCTGCTGTAGCTAGGTGCTCTAGCTAGGTGACACAGCTGGAGCTAGCTGGAGCTGACTGGGCTGAAAAGTTACAGTACTCTCTGCTTTTCTTCTCCTCATTCTGTAGTTCAGCTTCTGAGCACATTACTGCCCTCCACAGTGTGAAGGACAGACGACAACACGTTTTGTTTCCTTCCCTCCTCCTGCTGCTCCTTCCTCCGCTTCTTCCTCATCTTCTTCACTGTTCATTAGAAGGCGATGCATCAGATTAGAGGCTCAGTACCACCACCTACTGGACTGTTAGCAGTATACTGTCACTGTTCACTCTGCATGCAGGGACCAGACACTGTATTGGCTGAAAATCTAAGCACCATGGGCGCGCATATATATATATATATATATATATATATATATATATATATATATATATATATATATATATATATATATATATATATATATATATATATATATATATGTATATATATATATATACATATATATATATACATATATATATATATATGTACGTGTATATATATACGTATACGTGTTTCATCCTGTGTTCCCCTGTCCTTTGCCAGTTCGTCTTGTGTTATGTATAACTCCTTCCAGGACAACACAGACACAGGTCGGTTCTTTGGAACAGGCATTTATTAAGAACACTTCCTTCTAGTATCCCCGCTTCGGTCATGCCGTGAGAACTATGATGACGTATAAACATATTGCACACGCATTTGAAAAACGGAAATACAATATGGAGCTTTACAGAGTGCATTAAAAAGTGAACTACCTCATTGGCTGCTTGTCTTGAAGAGATGTTCTTGGAAAAACTTCTGTACTATCAGATGCTTGGCTTACCTTACATACAGTGCATCAACAAATTGGTTGTAGTACTACGACAAATAAAACATTAGTTCTGAGGTAGAACGGTTACACTCCCTTTTAATAACAATTTATCATAAATTCCTAAATTATGATATGACATGCACTGCTTCTGAATGATATAAAGTGTAACCATTTTAACATTTATTAAAATTTATTAGGGCTGCAACTAACGATTATTTTAATAATCGATTAATCAGTCAGTTATTTTTTTGATTAATCAGTGAATCGGATAAAGAAGCATTTTTTAAAATTTCTGTCCTTTGAATTAAAAAACAGGACATTATCGACAGTGTAGAAAAGTGCACCAATCACAGGCTGCTGCATGGATATCGCAGAGCTATTCAAGTAATAAATTATGAATAATTCAAAAAACAATCTGTCAAGACTACATCTTGCTGTGTTGTATACAGGCTCTGCTCCATATGAGCCACACTCTGCTCTTCTTCTGTGGTGTTTTAATGCAGTGTGCATCCTGTCCACTCAACTCAGTGAGCTCCGTGACGGTGACTGGCATATTAATCACGTGACACAAGGAATCGATAATAAAATTCATCGCCAACACTTTTAATAATCAATTTTTATCAATTTTATCGATTCGTTGTCCCTAATATTTATTATTGTTGTTGTTGTTAATTTATTGATTTCAACTCAATAAGTTCTTTTATGCAATTTTAGCTTGAATCATCGTCATCGTCAATGTGGCCTTTATCATGATAGACATACAAGACAATGTTCTGATGATGATAAACCGACACAGGCTGCTATCCGTTACTCTTTAGGACCCTAAGGAGTGAGAGTTTGTCTTATGAGCTGTGTCCCAATTCAGGGTCTGCATCCTTCGAAGTGCGCATTTGAAGGCTGCTTACGTCACAACGCTGTGCGAAGGCTGTCCCAATTCGTTCAAACTCGAAGGATCCTCCAAATGCAGCCTACAAATGCGTCCTCCTTTCACCTACACCGCTACTATCCTTCGCGGCCTCCCATATCCCAAGATGCTTTGCGCGTCTGTTTTGTCTACAATGGCGGCTAACAACAGCAACAGCAGCAACATGTTTTTCCTTAACGCCAGAGTTAAAATGGCCTTACAATTGTTAAAATACGTGACGTTAATAACGCTAACATCACAGGAATGTAGAGCCAACTTTGTAACGTTATCTTAAGGCTAACCTGTTGATACTGTCCTGTGATCTGTACGTTATGTCCGTTATGTGTCCTGTGATCTGTCCGTTGTGGTCTTTTCGTGTGTATTTTGTCGTGAGCGTGTGTTTTTCCCGGGCTTGGGGAGCAGACATTACGACGTTGTGATGCAATCAGGAAATGCTCTGAAGGCTAGACCGTCCCATTTACCGACGGTTGACGCGGCCTTCGGAGGTGCCTCCAAAGGAGGCATCCTCCGTAGACCGCGAAGGCTGGGTCCTCCGGAGGTTGCAGACCCTGAATTGGGACACAGCTATGGTGTGTTCACTGGAAGTCAGAACTTGGACCTCAGATCATCTTAACCTCAAAGTTTAGTGCTGCCAGCTCTTCCAGCCTTACAGACATACAACAAAACATGTAGCTACTGTTTACATCAGTAGCAGATAGAATGAATTCTATGTCTGGTTAGTGAGATTAATCTGACTTTCTGAGGTGGAGATCTGACTTCACAGAGCGTTCTGATTTAAATTCTGACTTGAAGCTGGGAAATTCTGACATTTATGTACAAAATGAACACACACGAAGAGTCTAAACATACAAACGCCGGCCTCCCACAGCTGCGGCAATGACATTAATTCTCTGTTTTACTGGTGATGTTTGTCTCCTTATGCTGGGAAAGTGGGAGGACAGATCAGTATAATTGAATTTCCATGATACTTGCCTTTTTCTTTAAGCCAAGATCTCCATCTAGAGGAGCAAAAATTATCACAAGTACTTCATGAAGCTTCATTTGCCCATCACTACCTGCAACTACAAGCACCATCTTTCATTCATTTATTTATTGTAAACCAGCTTTGACATGATCTGTGTACTGGTGGGTCATTAATGCCACAAAACAATAAATCACTGAAAAGAAAAGGCAAAGTGTTGATAAAATCACATTCAAAGGGTTGACATCAGAACAGAGCTACCATTAGGTTATTAATGGACTTTATTTTTGTACAAAACATGCATTTGGTGTGGACAGTGTAAATGAGTGAACACAACATCTTGTCATCTGTTACAAAGCTAAGTGGAGGTCATAGTCGTTGGTGAGACTGTCAGTGTAACAACAACAACAGTGACTATAACCTGCTGGTGCTGGAGGATTGATCAATTGATCAGTTCACCACTGTGATCCTGAAATCAAATATCTCAACACATATTGTCTGGATTGAAAATGTATGACATCCAGATGATGAATCCTAATGACTTCAGTAATCCTCTGACTTTTCATCTACTGCCACCAGCAGGTAAAATGTTCACGTTTACACCCATATCTACTGGATGGATTGACACAAAATGTGGTCCATTTTTTTTAGGTTCCATAAAGTGATGTATCCTCATAATCATCCTTTGGTGTTGATCTCTAGCCCCACCAGCAGGTTGACATTTGTAGTTAAGAGTGGAATGTCTTAGTAACTACCGGAGGGATCGGCCTGAAATTTGGGAGAAACATTCATATTCATAATGTTAGGAAATCCTCTGACCTTTCAGCGTTGTCATCGGGTCAAAATTCTGGGTTTATGACCAGATATGCTTGTGAAGGACATCCATTTAGCCTCAACAGTACTTTGAGTTTAGTGCTAATGAGCAAATGTTTACATTCTAACATGCTAAACCAGGACTGTAAAAATAGCTCAATACCCGTCAAACATCAAACAGGTTGCTATTGTTATTATGAGCTTCATAGGATACATAGGATACTTTGAAACACAGCTCGCTGTGCTCTTAAGGCGCTTTTCCACAGGAGCAGTACGGTACGGCACGGCTCTACACGGTTGTGGCACTTTTCCACTAGTACCTGGTACTAGGTACTTTTTTCATACCTCCTCAGCCCTGGTTCCAAGCAAGTGTAAGCAGTACTAAAATGTGACATCGGCCGACTGCCTTCCACTGATTGGCCAACGAGTGTCGTCATTGGAAGTGTCATTGGATGGGCAATGTCCGACTAGCCTGTAAAAGCCAAACACAACTCGACCCTGCCATTTTTAAAACCAAGAACTGCTTTGCTATTGTTACACTAGAAAATGGCATCACAGAAAACAATGTCATGGTCGACCGAGGAGGTCCAAATGTTCCTTTCCACAGCAACAAACAAATGATCGCTTCGGTGTCCTCCATTGTTTGCAATAGTAGTGCTATTGTTCTTCTTCCCAGTTTTCTGTGTCGCACGTAAATGACTTCAGTTTTGCGCTGCTGTATGATGACCACGCCCACGCCGAGGAGGTAATGGAAAAGGACCAAAACTGGGCCGTACCGTACCATGCCGTGCCGTTACTGTGTAGTAGAAAAGCAACATTATTCTTAGAGTCTTGCTGTAGTCTGTTTGAGAAAATCAATATAAATTAAAGGTAACATGTTTGACCCAAGGCTGTAGCACAGCAGCATCTTCAACATTTTCTCTCATGCAAATTAAAGAAAAGCCTAGAAGCACTAATATCAAAAATACTGGAGACAGCCAGTCTGAAAACTGTACTTTCACCACATTAGATCACTTGCACAAAGCAAGTACTGTAACATGATTCAACTGTTTCTTTTTTATTCTTAATTTTCTTTTTGAAGGGGGCATATCATGCTCACTTACAGGTTCATACTTGTATTTTGGGTTTTTACTAGAAGATGTTTTCATGCTTTGATGTTCAAAAAACACATTATCTTTATGTAAGCTCCCGTCTTTTTAAGATCCCTCACAAAAGAGCCCAGCTCTGCTCTGACTGGCTGAAGAGAAAAAGGTGGTTCACCTTTATAATGATAGTTCTCAAGTTGTGGGTGATATATTCTAATGAGTTTCCATGTGACATAGGAAGCCAGGTCTGAATGACTTGTTGAAACACATGTTTTCTGATCTGGACAGCCCATAATAGTATTTCACAGTAGATTGGTAGGAACTCCAGACACCCAGATGTACACAATATACACTGCAAAAGAGTGTTTTTCATGATATGTCCCCTTTAAATGCGATAATCACACACATATCACAGTTTATCTCTACATGAATGTGTTCTGTGCTTGATGTTTCAGGTCTGTATTTCATAATCCACACTTATTTATGTAACAGCTTAATCCTGGTTCAGTTTGTACAGCTCATTTAAGACAGACTTTCCACAATACGCCCTTCTTTTCTGAGCCTCCTTTATGAAACACCTCTGCAGGATTCTGCAGTCCCCTGACAATACAAACAAAAACAGTGGCATGGCATGTGACGGTGGTTTATCTAAGGCCAAAAAAACTCATGCTGTGCTAGAGGGGATGGTGCAGAAGACAGGATGGTATGCTCTTGTTCACTCAGATGCATATTATGTGTGAGGAGGAGGCACACTGACAGACAGGCAATCATCTGCTTGTTCAACATCACAACGTACAGAAAAAGAGGTGCATTTTAAACAAACACGTCCCTATAATCACACGTGTCATGCTCTTCAGCTTTCTCTATCACAATCACTCACACTCACACATTTCATATGAAATAAATAGCAATATGTACAAAACTCAAGTTAATGAGTATGTAAGTACACAAAACACATCTACACACAGTACACAACTTACATCATCATAAACGACCAACTTAGCCCTGTCATGGTAAAATGACGTTAAAAAAAACATAAACCATGAAATGAAAGTTGTACAAGGATTCCAGCATTAATTGAGCGATATCAGGTCTAGATATAATCCAGATAGGAGGACTTTGAAGGTGCTCGGTGTGTTCCCAGACGTCACATTGCTGTGGTAGAATCTCCACTGTCGTGTTAACAGTCTTAAACCCTTATGACAAAATCAAAAGGCAACGCTCAGAGAATATATATGAGCCCACAGCAGAGAAAAACATGATCCTACCTGTCTTATTCTGACACCTGGATTTCCATTGGAGTTAGTTGTTCATCTCAAACAGACACTGAAGGGCCTTGGTGTGTCCATATCAGAAGCTGCAGGATGTGATGAGTCGGACTGAGGCCAGGTTGAATTATTATTGACTTTGGCAGTAACAGAGTGGATTGATGATGCATTTTTTGTGAAGACTTTGACCTTCGAAAATACAAGAATGCTACTTCCCTCAACAATGAATGAGAACATTACTGCTGAATAATTTGTCTTAATTTCATACTTATGTATCCACTAAAATCATTTATGAGATGTTGGAACATGGCAGCAGAGCAATCTGTTACCATGCCAACAGTTTAAGCTAAGTAATAATTCCAGATTCAATAGGAGGATTGTGGGTCGACAATTATAATAGAGTTCTGCTCGGACCAGAACACAGGGCTCTTACTGCATCAAAACATGAGAGCAGCCTTCTTAACCTACTAGTAGGTGTAGCAGGCCCCTTCTAACCCATTTATATGAGGTTGATAACCACTGATAATGTCCATTCAATTTGAACATTCATAGTTAGTTTACCAATGCCAATGCAGCATATTGGCTTCTCTAAGACTCTGCCCACTGGTCAATGTGTCTTAAAACACATGATATACATGAAAATGGACAACTGACACATGTAAAAAAAAATCATTTGAAAATAATCTAAGCCGCATCAGACCCAAGCTTTATGTAACAAAATAGGCCAGAATGGCCAAAACTGATCCGAAACATGACACTCTGTCAGGACTGGACAAGTTCAGGCCAGGCAGCAAGTATGGTTATTAAGAACTGAAAAGTTGAGGTCATCTTTTTACTGTTCACCTCAATTTTCCCTTCAAAATAAGTTAGAAGTTGGTTTAAGTCCAGTATGGGTGCGTGATCATTGTGTTCCCTGTCTGCCCTCTTTCTCATCTCATTATGATGTTATGATTGTGACAGAAATGATGGCCAAAAACTCCAAGATATTGGAGTTCCAGGATTATTTTCCCCTCTTGTTGCTAATTGAGTGCTCCACATATCCCTTGGTCTGTCAAAGTGCCCTGTGATTGGTCCAAGTATTCAGTGATGTGTCTGTAGTCCAGAGGCACAAGATCATGCTTCATTGCCCATGTGGCTCTTCAGTGGGCCCGTAAAATGCTCTGATGCAACCTTAGGGCAGAAATAAATCCTAACCCTGGGGCAGGAAGAGATGCCCCTGCATTTCATTCCTAAACCTTCTATAATCTAAGAAAAGAACAAAGTTATGGTGACAAATATGGCTCAACAGAAGCATGTGGCTACTAGGAGATGTAATGGGATACAACCTCCAGAAAGTCTGAAGCTCCTTCCATCCAGTTTAAAAAGATTTCAGTCACAGTTTGTGCAGAACCTCAGCACAGCAAACAGATCCAGTAACTGCAAAGTCACAAATCAGTTCTCAGCAAACTCAAGGCATTGATGAAAATGAATTATCAAGAGTTCTTCAGTGGGCCAGCTGGCACGGGTACACTGTGAAGTTTCCACAGAGGAATCCTAGAAGTCAATGTATGTCCAATGATAGCACAGTCCATGTGGTGCTATTAAGGCACCATGCAGTCCCAGTCCACGCAGCATCACTGTAACACACCTCACTGACGTTGATCCCATGGCAGCCATTTGGAAATTGTATCACTCTTGGGGTGAGAAACTCAGGATAAAACATTAGATCCAGCATTTCCAGGCCTAATGTATAAATAATTGGAAATTAAACTAAAATATTCTCAGTAAAAACTGCTTATACTAAATCTGTCTGGAAAGGCTTTAATATGTCAAATCAAATGATACAAAATCATACATCACCACTGCAGGTTTTTAAACACTAAGAGGTGGTTTAAATGTGCAATGTCTAAGATCTGGATACAATCCAAATTTACAGTCATCAGTTATGAAAAAACAACAACTAACTAACAATAGATTGTTTATTGGATTAAATCCAATAAATGGCAGAAGCTCCATCCTGTCTGCCACTTAACAAACCATCCAGGTATTAAAGTGGTATTACAAGACAGGACGGCTGGGGCTAGCTGGTTAGCATGCTCATTTAAGAAGATATCTCTGCAACACCATACATAGTCCATACACAGACATCTCTACAAATTCTGTTGATGATATATATTTTTTAACCTTTAACCAAAGGTTCTGGCCTGATCTTGCACACTGCACCTTTAAAGCATCCAGTCCTTCCTTTAAACACATGTGCCAGGCTGCCAGAGTTTCTCACCCTGTGAGTGTGTGGACAAACATCAACCAGTCTACTGTGCAGATATTGGAGCTGCAGTCATGTAAGGAAGCTCAATCTCCTTGCAGTCTTGTGCTGCATTTAGTTTTTGTGTCCTGCTTTACGTATTCAGCTGTAGGCCAGTGTTAGTCCAGAGTTAGTCCCACATCCTGTGAGGTGTAACGTTGAGCTGGAACAGTACCAGACGGAGGGACAGTGTGTGTTTCTTCCAGTGTGTGCCTACATACATGTGGGGTTTGTGTGTATGTCTTTTTCATTGTCAGCATCTTCCTCCATGTGTGTCACTGTCCAGGGAAGGTGGGGTAGTGTGCTGGGGAGTGTGTGTGTATGTGTGGCTGGGACTGAGCATGTGTGTTTGCTAGGGGCAGAGTGGCATGGCGGTCTGGTGGCAGGCGGGTGGACAGCAGCTCGTCCTCTGCAGCATCACCTATGGACAGGACAGACAGTTACTGTAACACAAAGCACACACTATATGGTCTGTAGTAATCTTTAGAGGAGTCTTAGAGCGTTTTCCACACCTATGGTTCGTTTGCTCTGGTCTGAATCAGGGACCAACTTGTTACACTGTTGCAAATTGCCTCGAGTTTGGTTTGTGTTCACACGGCAGCATTCACAAGCAGACCAAAATGTGTGATGCGAAAGGAAACTGCTCTCTAATTGGTCAGAATTCCTCGTAGGAAAACTCCCTGAAGTAAACAAAGAAGAGCAGACTCCAGAGCGCTACTTTTCAGTTTTACAATGGAGGTAAAGCTACGCAGGTTGCTCTTTTGTCCCTGGTCATCGTTTATTACGTCGGTTGCACTTATCACTATAGGCAAACGGTACAGTTTGAAAATGAGGCAAGACTGAGGCTGGAAAATAATGCCATGATGCACTGGAGTCGCTGACGATGCATATCAAGACAGTTTAGGCGGAGGCGCGCATTAATTCTTCTGAAATAATGCACAGTGCAGCTGGCTATGGGAGGCGGTTTAGTCCAAAAAAGGCAATGTGCCCTGCAGCTGGGTCGGATCGAGGTTGGATCATGTTCTCACCACAATCAAACCGCACCAGAGTTTATTTGGAAGCAGACCAAGACCTCCTCTTCAACGGGGTCTCGGTCTGGTTGTGTTGTTGCACACCTGAGTGCGATTGATGTGTTCACACCTTCCCAAACACCAAGGGGGTAAACGCTCCAGGGTTCGATTCAACTGAACTAAACAAGGCAGGTGTGAAAACACCCTTAAGGTGGAGGTTTGATCCCCTGCTCCTACTGTTGACAAGTCCTTGTGTCCATGAGTGAGACACTTAACCCTAAAGTTGCTCCCAGGGTGCTTTGTACAGCAGTGCTGCTCCTTTAAGGGATGGGTTAAATGCAGAGGTTGTTTTGTACCTGTATGCATGTAAATGACAATAAAGATGATTTTTATTATTCTTTACGCAGATCTGCCCCCAACTGAAAGGTTGGTGGTTTGATTCCCGCCTTCAGCAGACAGTGTCCTTGAGCACTTGACCCTGATGACCTCCCACCATCAGTGTATGAATGGTATGAATGAGTGTGACTGGGTGAATGTGATATGTAGTGTAAAGCATTCTGAGTGGTCAGATTACAAGACAGAAAGTATACAAGCACATTTACAGGTGACCATTAACTCTTTGAGTGCCAGCCCTTTTTTAAAACCTAAAGTGTCTTGTGCCAGCATTTACAGCCATTTGGAGTCATTTTCTAGACTCACAGAATATATTGTATCATGTCTCTGAAAACACTGAATAGCTCAAATGAAAGAAGAGACTCTCTATTTCATCATGAAAAAAAATTTTGTTTTTATCTTGTTCCATTCTTGTTTTATCAGAGGTAGAGTAGAGGACACTTTCACCAAAATCAACACTTTTTGTCCAGATTCTGTTTGTTTTTTGCTTTGATCTCCATTGCGTATACCGTCTGTTTATGTCCCGACTACAAATCCCAGAAGCCCCAAAATTACTCACATGCTGTGGGACACCGTGATCGTCCACACACTGCCGAAAAAAGGAAAAACTTATATATACAACCTTGGCACTCAAAGAGTTAAAGTTTGATGTTATTAATCTTTTATTATTAATCTTTTTTTAAAAAATAATAAAAGAACTAATGCGTGTGGAGCCTACCGCCGCCATCCATGCTGGTCTGGTTTCCAGTGATGTGGTGCCAATAGACGGACCGGGGCAGGATGGCGGTGGGGGTGCAGGGGTAGGATCCAGGCTCAGATCCCAGAGACATCAGCTAGGAATCATAAACACAGAACATTGTTTGACACATTATCACCTCCTGATAAAGCTGATATAGTGAAGGTGATAGAGCAACATTAGAATTGAACTACAGTCTAATGTTCTCTCCATTTTAGCTGTTTTGGTCTCCACCAGCTCCTGTGAAACGCAGGCTCTTTTTTGTTTTGGAGCCAATGTTGAGAACCATGTCATAACTCACCCTGCTGTTCTTCTCCATCTCCAGCAGGACTTTCTTGTGCTGCTCTGCGATAGCCAGCGTAGAGGAGTGAACCCTCTGGTAAATTTGCTCTCCCTCTCTGGTCTGGAAGGTGTAGAGTCCTTCACCGCTGTCACACATCCTGCACATAACAGCAACTCACTTTACCAAAATCTTGTCCTATTGTCTACAGATTCTACATTCATATGCAGAAATGTGTTTGTAGAGATTTCAAGTAGACCACATTCACTGGGCAGTTTTGGAGATGATGATGATGATGATGATAGGGAGGTCATGCAGCACTTCACTGGACCTGATGTTTGTATTTACTGTATGTTGCCGGAAGTCACAAAGAGCTGTTTAGACTTTCAGGACAGGACAAAAAAAGATGCATTCTGTATCATAACATTACCACCAGAGGAGGGAAGTCTATACATCATTAAGTGTAAAGGAATTACAGAGGTGTGTTGTTTGCTGGACTTAACGAGAGAGAAACAGGTATAAGAATTTCATTGCCAACAACTGCGTCAATAACTGTGCACGTGACCTTATAATAAAGAATAAATAAAGAACCTTGTGTCCTGCTCTGTGTACTTTAACAATAAAAAAGAGTAAAAACAGAGAGCTCACAGTTATTGTTTTTCAGGCTATTACAGTACAAGCTGGTTCCTTTCTGGACAATTTGTTTCTCATTTTTCATACAATTAGCTCAACTAATGATAATCATTATTGATATAATTATTATATCAATAATCAGGCATTTCTCTTAAAGGAGGGGTAGGAGATCTTTTTCTGGAGCATTTTTTACCATATTGCTTGAAAACCTCCACACCCGCGTTGCAACCAGTAAAATACCAACCAGTTTTTCACAAAAATGAAATATTTTAGTCCAGTCTAGAGCGCAAAAACACGGAAAAACACCATCTAATCACATTGAACGGGCCGTTCGAAATTATTGGATCCTGACACGTCCATCAAACTTCAATCCGCTTCTCCTTCCCCCTCTCTGCGTGCACTCCTTCATGAACGAACAGACCCCTCTATAGCTACCTCAGTGCTAACAGCGCTTGGGCCACAAGCTCCTCTGGGTTACGCCCACGTTAGCGAAAAAGTTATGATAGAACACATTTTCATACAGGATAGGCGGTCAATTCATCAGCACAGGCATGGATTTAAGACCATTTGTATATGAGCAAGCAGCATCAGAGCAGTTACGCTTTTAGGGCGCCTACGTGAGGGACGACGGCAAAGAGCAATGAAATAACAACAGCAACGATGACTGAGAGCCAAGGCATGGAAGAATTGACGTATGTTAACCACAAAACAATCCGTTCATAATGACAGCTATAACACATCGTCACGCGGCTAGGAAGATAGCTCACTAACTGATAGGCTATTTGTTTACATCGACAGTAGTAGGCTACTCAGCTAACAGCTAACCCTAATCTTGACACAGCCTCTAGACCTGCTTTGTCACTCGGCTTTGGCTCAATGGTGTGAAAGCGGCTAATAAAATGTAGAACACGTATCAAAACAACAAGTGAAACATCAACTTTTAATCTAGTATACAGATAAATATTTCTAGCAATGATAATAATATACATTGTTTAGGTTCATTACGATGTTGTACAGTCTTCCCTGTGAAGACGCCATAGGTAGAAGTTAGCTAAAGTTAGCTCATGAATGCAGTGCTCGTGAACCTCCGTGAACGCTCGGGAACAAGCAACGCGAGTTTCGGTGGGAGGTCTGAAGAAAGGGAAGGAGTGTGTGTATTTTCAAAATATAACTTGCTGGAATCGTTTTTCAAAGAACTCCTACTCCACCTTTAAGTCAGGTTATCAATATCATCAATATTGCAATAAGTAGAGATAATGATGCAGGATGACATCACCAAAACTAATGTTTTTATGTTTATGATGTAACCTGCATTAATCCCGCCCCCTCCCCTAGCCATCCCATTTGTCCTCACCGTCCTGCTTCGAAGGTGAAGCGCGTGGCGTCTCGTCCGTAGCGCCGCAGCGAGCAGAGCGGCCAGGTGACCAGCTTGGTGCGAGGGTTGTGAATGTCCCACAGGTAAATGTTCTCGTGGGTGATCTGCATCATGCACTCCCCATAGATGTCCAGGTTGGGACAGGGCAGGAGGAACACATTGAATCGCTCTGAGGAAACCAAGCAATGGCAGAAACAACGTCAGGGACTTCCTGTTTGAGCTGCTTCAGGGATTTCACCAGAACCAGTGTTAACAGAGAGCTGCAGTGCAGGACAGCTGTGTACTGTGAGTTAGTGCTGTGGTCACTGTCATTTGTTATCAAGACTTTCATTATTAGATTGTTGTCTGTCCATATTCAAGGTTCAATAGGTATCTAAGACCAGAGCTGTTTCAAGCACAAGGCAATTCACAATTCAGTGCACTGCATAGTTATAAAAAGTATTAAGAAAAGAAAGCTCGAAGTCATGTGACTCGTTTGATGACGTTTCAAGAAACAACGTGGTCATGAAAGTTCATTTTTGTGTTGGATACTAAGTTAATATATTGAAATGTTTGTCGTATGGAGTTTTTCTTTGTTCTTTGATGATATGTTTGAGGAAAATGCTGATATTTCCAACAGCCTCTGTCAATATGCCTTTGAACTGCCTTCATTACTAACTGGCTTACTAAATCGTTAGCCTTGTTAATCAACGTTTCTATACAATAAGCAACAAAATGATGAAAATGAGGTGTCCATGTTGCTGTTGCCTAGCAACAGTGCTCTCACAATTCAGAAAACAAAGCATATTGTGTACACACCTTGCTCACGTGTTACATTTGACGGCAGCATTAATCACTGTTGTTTTGAACAGCAGCTCATCAAATCCACCTGCCAGTCTTTTCCTAAACCTAACCAAGTGGTTTTGTTGCCTAAATATTCTACTAATGATTGCACAAAGAATAAAGTCATTTTTCAGGTTTATGTAACCAGGTGGGCCCAGTTGTTGAAGTGTTATTATTAATTTGCCATTGAGACACCGTGGCTGCTCACTGCTAGTAGTTCTCACTGTTTAAAGGATTCAGTCACGTCCAGAGATTCATGCTGAAAATGCGGCACATTCATCTGAAGATGCCATCATACAGCGTCCAGCATTAAACAGATGGGTAAGTGCTGAACAGTTTATAGACAGAACCACGTAATGTTGAATATGTTTTATTACCTTTAATGTGTGGGCTCTGTATTAATGCTAAACTCCACAGAGTCATACATAAATAAAGAACCCTAAAATACTGTATATTCTATGTCCTGTCACATCATTTATGACTAATGTTCACATTACATGTATCACATGTGTTTTTCATTGTTGTATGAGGACACACACCATCACAGGAGCACAATATATGGAAGTGTGTCTGAGCCATCTGATTTAGAATTTGAATTTCTAGAGGTGATTTTTTTTAGCATCAAAATTAGACTTTGAATTTCAAAACCACTGAATTTCTCAGACACACTTTTATGTCTGCCACTTATTTTTTCTCAATAGTAAAATAAATTCAGTGTAAAAAATGGCAGTCTCAAAATATTCCGTTTTTAAAAATTCAATATAAGGAAATTCAACATCCAAAACTACAAGAAATTTACCTGCAAAAAGTTCAACGTAAAACGAGACCGAGACAACAGGGAGAGAGTAACCAGGGAGAAGCAATCGATCCCTGTCCCATCCCACATCCAACCAAGTGTGGTTCATGAGTGGGTGTGTCAGGTAATATTGCTAAATTTCACAAACACAAATGGTGATGTAAGCACACTTACCGTAGCTCCATCGCTGCCAATGGTTAACATGATTCAGTTCAGTCTTCAGTCTTGGCTGGACGTTGGATAATAGCCAATCAAGTTACGCTCCATTGGTCATGTGAATTTTTTGCCGCTGAATTTTTCAAACCAAATTTTTTGATGTTGATTTTTTTTCCACCAAATTTTTAGATGTTGAATTTCTCTATATTGAATATTTTGACACATTGACTTTCTTTCACTGAATTTATTTTATCATTGAGAAAAAAATAAGAGTCAGAAATAAAAATGCGTGCTAGAAATTCAATGGGTTTTGAAATTGAAAGTCTGATTTTGATGCTAAAAAAGTCAGCTTAAGAAATTCAAATTCTAAATCAGATGGCACAGATATAGTTCCATGCAAGCACAATGCTACTCTTGGTGATATTTTAAATGTCCTCTCATCCTGTCCTCCAGAAGGAGATTTAAACATCCAAAGGCCAGGTCTAAAAGGTTGATAATTCCTTTATTTCTCAGGCCAACAAGCTGTTAAATGATGACGATGAGCCGACAGATGATTAGTTTTATATTTAACGACTGGGGGCTGATGATGGTTATAGTGATGGCATACTCTTCATCATGAAGCTTTGCCAGAGTTTCAGCAGCTCATGGGAGGCTCATATGATACAATGCTGAAGGCGAACAAAATAATTCTTAGTTTAGTCTTTTAAAAAAAAGACTACATGGAGAGAAAACTCTGAATGTATACAGATACGTTACATACGGTGCCTTATTTTACCTGCCAGCAATGAGCTTCAGCAGCAGCGACAACCACACAATCCCTCACTGGCTTCCCACCCACCAACAGTAAAAATCAATCTGAGCTGAGGCCCTGCACTAAACCACTAGAAGCGTAAACACACACTTTACTTTGCATGTTTGACTTTGTGTGTGTGTCTGTGAGTTACCTGTGTGTTCACACTGCACTCCAGCAGCCAGGAGGTCAGGCTCTCCCATACTGATGTCATTGAGCCGTGTGCCAAGACACTCAATAGACAGCGTCTTAAACCAGTCCTCTGCCTCCAGCTCTGTAGAAAAAGAGAACATCACAACTGTAATGTCATGAACCAGTCGTCCAAGCAGCCATTGCCCACTGCACACTGTTCACGGCAGTGGGCAGCACCAGGGTCTGTACAACGAAGCCCACACTGAAGTAACTAAACTTGCACTCTCTCCACCAGCCAGCAGGGGGCGATACTGGTGGTTTCAAAAATAAGTCAGTTTGTATTGAAGTCTATGGAAAATGACCATTTTCTCTCCTGCTGTATTACCTCTGTAAATACTATATGAGTTTATGGTCCGAATGGTTAGTATAAATAATGTTTTAATACATCAGAGTGTTGATTTAATGAATGATCGTCAAATATATGGTGAAAATAACACATAAAGTGTCATGCTCCGTCTGTCTAGTTTGGTTATGTTTACCATTTTTGTCTTGTGCCTGCATGTTGTCTTGTCTCTTCCTGTTTTATTTTGAAAGTACCCTTGACTCCCTCTCATTTCAGATCACTTTGCTTCCTGCCCCTGTGTTTCCCACATCTGTGATTGTCAAACCCCACCCTGTTTCCACCTGTGTCCCCTTATCTCGTGTATAAATAGTCTTGTCATTTGTATGTTCGTCATGACCCTTTGTCCATCTCCAGTCCTGTCTCCTGTTCCAGTGTTGCAGCATCCCTGTTTCTCCAGTGTGCTTTTGTTTGTAAGTTTTGTAGCCATAGTGCCCGTTTTTGGTTTCTAGTTTGTCGCTATATTTCCCAGTAGATCATCAGTGCGAGTAGACCCTGGTAGTTTGTATTTCCTGGTAGATCCTCTGTGTGAGTAGACCAAAGTAGTTTAGCCTGTTTCTTCTAGTGTATAGTGAGTGTTTTATTTGTAATTTTGTAGCTTGTTTCATTCCCTCCTCATTGTGTATGAGTTGTGTTTCTTTTGTTTGATTCTTTTCACAGCCTGACTAGCTTAGCTTATCATCGTCATGTGCCTGACATTAGCGTACTTAGTTTGCTCCTTCCCTTCATTTATCTTAGATTTAAGTTACATGTAATTTTGTAGCCTTTCAAGATAGATTGTTTATTTTCTCAGGTATTCTGTTAATGTGTATTCCCTCTCCACTTTGGAGAGTGGCTTTGTTTTTCCCCTTTAATAGTTGAGAGTAATTCAGAGCAGGGTCTCCCTGGTGCGCATGACTCTCCACTCTCCTGCTGGAACACCGTACTCTCAACCTTTCCCTGTGTGCTTTGAATAAAGATCCTTCTGGTTGCACTCAGTACTTGTCTCCCGAGTCGTTGCTTATGGGCTCTCCCTAAAATGGAGCCTTCACATAAAGCTTTGGGGCGTGGCTACAGTGTGATTGACAGGTCTCTGCTATCAATCACATCCTAATGAGGAGCAGAGCAGACTGTCTTGAGCTCTCAGCTCAAGTTTCCTTCATCTGAGGAGTCACTGGCACTGTTTACTGGTAAGTAATGTTATGAGCCAGAATTAACATTCCAGTTAATATCATAGTTCATGTGAATTAAGGAGGCTTGTCTCTAACCAAGATAGCTTTTTAGTGCTAGCGTTCGCTGATAACATAGTGGTTGCTATGCTAACGGTACTGGTACCATTTCCAGGCTCCTGACCTGTGTTGCATGTGTTAATGTGATGGTAACGTTAAAGGGGAAGTTCTGTTTTGTTTTTTTGGGTTTTTTTTTTTTACAAATTGGGCCTTAGATCTGGGATAAAACACTGTCATTTACTAACCCATACCAGCTCTGGACTCAAATGAGAATAGTAATAGTGTAGCCCATCTTAAACATCTGTTATTTGAGAAATGGTCAAGTTTATATCATTTGCTGGCTGCATTTCAGTGCCCCATTCACTCCTGTTAAGTGGATATCATCAAATCCAAATATCATCAGAAATACTCCAAAATGAAATGGGTGAGTAAATTACAGTATTTTATCCCAGATATAAGGTCCAATTTGTAAAAAAATCAGAATGTCCCCTTTAACTCCACACTCAAGATTAAAAAGTAAATGGGAACAAAGGTCACTACGTACTGTCACACTACTTTGAGGAGGATTAATTCTTCACAGACAGGAAGATAGACAGACATATATATTACACCGGTACTGTTAGCATAGCAACCGCTATGTTATCAGCTAACGCTAGAACTAGTGAGCTAACTTGATTGGCTACACCCCAAAGCTGCTCCCGCTTTATGTGTTATTTTCACCATATATTTGACATTATTTAGTTAATAAACATCCTGATTTATTAAAACCTAATTACACACACATATTACACACATACACATCAATACAAAGACTTCTGTTTGAAACTACCAGTATCGCCCCCTGCTGGCTGGTGGAGAGAATGAAGTTTAAGTTACTTTCGTATTGGCTTCATTGCTGTTGTTCACAAAACAATGGGTGACGTCACGATAGCGCCGTCCACTCTTTATATACAGTCTGTGGTTCATGGCCAGAGACTCAGCTGGGCTACAGATGGAAGCAGGAGGAACACATAAGACAGTAACAGGGCTGCCCCTGACCATATTTGGGGCCTAAGTGAAATTTTGTTTGAAGGCCCCCCCACCTCTCCCCATTCCAAATTTATTATAGGTACAAAGTCAACAACAACACAACAACATGTCATTTCACCTAACAACCTTTATTAACAAAGCAAGTGTAGTTTGGCTATGAGTGAAATGAAAAATTCAACCTGAAATACATAAACAACTATATATATATATATATATATATATATATATATATGTATATATAAAACTTGAACTTGAACAGAACATGCATATGTGCCTTTTATAGATGCACACATCTGTTTGCTGGATGCAAAGTCATATAGGCTAAATATATAGGCTAACATTTATAGCCTATCAGTATATACGGCCACCATCTGATAATTTTACAAATAACCTAAAACTGTCCTGTTTTAGGTTATTTTTAGTCCTCTGCTGCCACCTTGCCACCTTCTGGCAGATATTGTTATTTTCTGAGTTATGAATTTACTGGTGACTTATGTCATGTGTTGGACATGTTCTTCGAATCGATAACAGGGCGCTCTAGTTTTCTCATGTTCGTGAGGATTCAAATGTACAACTATCTTTCTAAGTTTCAAGGTTGCCTTGAAGGCATCATTGGTGAGTTTATATAATTGATATGTTTATCAATCTGAGGAGAAGTTTATTCAATGAGATGATGTATGATTTAGTAGCCTAATAATACCATGGGAATGTTATGCTACATGCTGGTTGAGTTGAGCTAGTTGCTACTAGCATTCTGTTACCCTGATTCTGAATGTATTGTATTTCATGCTTTTAGTTTTACCCTACTTCAACGGGCCATAAACAGTGAAAACTAAAACTCTTCGTCTGCATGGTTTGTTGGAGAGGAGTTATCTTGCTGTTGACCCTGGCAAGGCATTGGGGCAGAACAGTACACTGCAAGTGCCTGCCAGCGCATCCATAGTGTATATACTCAAATGTGGCCCTCCATGGAGGAGGCCCGATGCACTGCACCTGTTCAGCAGTAAGGGAGGGGCGGCCCTGGACAGTTAAATATGGTGCCAACATATGAACAGCCTACATCCTTTAACAGTTAACTGTTGATGTTGGAAAAAGTAGTTTGACATGATGCTGGGACTATTGTTGGTGGACTGGTTGTGTTGTGATCACAGTGAGCTTACCAGGTTTATTTCCACCATGCCCCTATAGAGGCTTCTATTAATACCACAGTTTAGTGGGAGATACTGTCCAGAAGTGCTGAACTGATCTGACAGGTCTGTTGGTGGACAGATGACACAAACCAGATAAAGCTTCCAGACTTCACACATAGGCATGAGATTGATATCAGTACACTATTCCTTGAACAATGTTTTTACACAGTGCCCAAATAAAAAATATATAAAATAAATCCATCACTTACCTACACAGTCCACTTACTGTAAACCAACCTTTACTGAACTGAAAGTGAAAACCAGACATCACAGGTTCTGGTGTGATAACCTGACTGAGCATGCTCAAACTGTGTCTATACATTACCTGATTCACAGGTGAAGGTGCGCGAGGTGTCGTCTGTAAACACAATGGCTACTGCTTGTCGCTTGGTGTCTCGAGGCAACCGCGTGACATTCTTGACGTTGCTAATCTCTGTCACCTAGGCAACAGGTTTAAGGTTAAATGATTAACAAAGTTGATAAAGTGTGTGGAGTTATTTTACAAGAACGGAGCAGTCGACTTAATCAGATTCCATGAAGAGCAATCAAATTTAAGGGCATATTCACACCAGGAATGTCCATTAGTTCACTTGCTTTGGTGGGACCATTTTTTTTTTTTGGTGCGGTTCACTTTCACACTGTGATTAACTGCAACAGGACCAGAATTAAGACTTGCTAAGGTCGTTCAACCATTGGATGGTAAATGTGTGGGCGCGGCAAAGCAAGCCCAAAAAGCCCAAAGCCTAAGAGTGAAAGTAGGCCGACATAAACAATGGAGACTTTGTGTGCTGCTCTCGTTATCCTTACAGTAATAAGGTTTACACAGTTACAGCTTTTTGCAGAAATGTTGATGCAACATGAGTTTTACAATATAATGCTCGTAATTTTGCAACAACGAAGACGTGCAGCAAAAGATGAGAAGGAGAGCTCTCATGTGTGTCCAACATGCTACAGTAACAACAGGTCTACTGTACAGAAGACAGAACATGTAGACTATTTGGAGATGCAAGATCAAATTATTGTTACAAAAAATTACTGCTGCGTACAGCTATGGAGTTAAATTGGGCCATTATCATGTAATATGCCTATCTAATGTCATAATGCGCGAAAACTACGGGAGCCCGTCAAATCCAAAAGGGTAGATTTTTGCAGCTGGGTCAGGATCGAGGTCGGGCTGCTTTCACACATGAAACAAACTGCACCAGGGTGGAATATGAACCGCTCCGAGACCACCTCCTCAGCTGGGTCTCGGTCCGCACCAGAGTTCTAGTGATTGTATTCACCCCGGCCAAAAAGGTCCGAACCCAGAGAGGAAATGAACTAGAGCTCGTTTTAATCGAACTATACAAGGCAGGTGTGAATACACCCTAAAAAGCATTGGGTGGTCTTGAGTGTTCATTGTTTTGTATGGAATAACTAGCTATTGTTCTATGAAGCTATCATGTGCTCTGTCATTGTGAAAATAAAGGAAGAAAAAAGATAAAACTTTCTCTACTAAGTCTACCGGTGTGTTGAAGGAAGGTGATAAAGTGTGAAAGGAGAAGGTCATATGAAGGAGAGCTGGTGATAAAGAAGAACGACAGATGAGTGAGTTCTGAGAGACAGAGAGTGAGGAAGAGGAGTAGAAGATGAAGAATTGTTGATTCTTGCTGAGCTCAGATGTCTTTAATGTTGAAAGCTGACTGCTTTCATCCCTGTCAGTGCTTTAGCTATACCAGTCACACACACACACACACACACACATAGACACACACCTACCTTAGGAAAGGCTCTGATGTAGGCAGACTTCTCATCAGGGTATTTCTCCAGACGACGAGGTCCTTTACTGGAGGACTTCTTGAAAACCAGCCAGCAACGCCGATAGATCTGTAACATACATGCACACACATAGACATTTACAGTAATATTCAACGCTACTTTATTTTTGACAGAAACAGTGAGCTGTTCAAAACACAAGGCTTATTTGACAGAGGTACAGCGGTACACAGTACAGCACTGGAGATCTACAGACTACTGACAGAAAGATTTACATGTTATATTCATACATGCTATCATCCAGCAGAAGGATGTGCTGAAGCTTTAGAGCTGCAATGATTAATCAATTAGTTGTTAACTATTAAATTAACTGGCAACTATTTTGATAATAGATGATTTTTAGATTTAAGTGATTTTTCAAGAAGAAAGGTCTAAAGTCTCTGATTGCAGCTTCTTTAGTTTCTTTAGAATTCAGTAAACTAAATATTTTTGTGGACAAAACAATACAATTGAGGATGTCATCTTGGGATTTTGGGTGACAGTGATCCACATTTTTCAACATTATGACATTTATTAACCAAAACGCAACTAATTAATTGATCAAGAAAATAATCAACAGATTAATCAAGAATGAAAATGATCATTAATTGCAGGCCTATTGTTGACTCATTAATAATTAACTTACTGTTGATTCTTTTGTTGTTGTTTTACTAAGCTGAGAAAACCCATATTAACACATAAATATTGTCATCTAACTATGCGTTCATACAAATGAACGCATGGTTCACAGTTCATTGGCTCATGAGTGGATATAGTATTGTCACTAGCATCAGTGATGTCACTAACATCACAACCAAACTCTGCTTCACTTCCCTCGAGTCAACGAGTGATGAGCGATTCTCGATATTGATGCAAGCCACACTTAGTGGGGCCAAGCAGTTAGCCCAATCTGAAAGGCCTCGCCCTGAATAGGCACAAATGAATAATAAAAACATCATAAACATTCTCAAAAATATTCTTGAAAATCAAGGCCTAAACAGCTGCAAGTTATTAGTAGTTATTTGCATATAAGTACTTCCAGTGTTACTCATTAAAGCTACAGCTCATGATTTGAAAGAGCTAGCAAGAGAGCTAGCAAGATTTGAAAGTGGCACCTCCTGTCAGCCTCCTCTAAGCTCCACACTCTCCTCCCCTCCCATCAGTACTCCCTCCAAAGCTACACTCCTTCAAACTTGAAAATCTGACAGTAGGATTCAGTAAGGAGAGGAGAGCCGTTATGCTACATCACCACAGTCGTAAAATGTCCAGTTCAAAGCCAATATATCAATGTCTTTTCATTACCTTTATAATGCAGACACTGGAGACTACGGCTGTGTAATATGGTCAAAATGTAATATCCTATAACCTCTTCAATAAGAGGTTATAAGAATAAGGGGCATTGACGACCAGTTTACAAGCACTGATAAGCTAGCATGAGCAAGTTAGCACTGAGCTAAAAGCCCAAACAGACTTGGCGGAACGGACACGGAGTGCGCAAAGCTCAAATTTTATGACGGTCATGGTTTCTGCTCCACACTGTTGTCACACAAAACACTGCTCAGCATCTATTTTTCACATCGACCCGCTTTAAATGTGAAATGCAGACACTGGAGATTATGACTGTGCAATATGTCCAAAATGTCATGTCCTATAACCTCTTCAATACAAGCCGCACCTACGACCATCTTACACCCACAGAGAAGCTAATGTTAGCATCGAGCTAATATGTGCTACAACAGTAGCTAAGTTAGCAAACATTACATATTTCATGAAAATAATAACTCCTCCTGAAGCTAAACAAATAATGACCGGTCCAACAGAATGAAAGCAGAAACTCCTGCATCACTTTTCAGTCCCTTCAGATGTCTCAGTGTCTCCACTGATGTTCACTCTGGTTTGTCCTCTTATCTTTACCCAGAGTTTTGTCTTTCAGTCTTTTCTGCCTCCCTCTTTCTTCTCTTTGTCTGTTTAGCAGGGTGAGTCGTCAGAAGTAACACTGGAAGTGATATTTTTGGCTGAATTTTCTCTGCCATTGTTCCCTACAGAACAGATTCTCCTGCTATCTCTGTATTTCTGCAGAGGAGTGTGCTGGATATTTACAGAAACAGTAGGGAGGAGGTAGAGACAGAGGGGGATGTGAGCAGGACGAGACATGATTGGTTCTCTCATCTCGCTCTGAGTTTCAGTTGATTGGTCAGAGTTTTTACAGTCCTGTAGCCACAGAGGTCTGATTCTTTTCCTTCCTTTTTCAGAACACATAATGTATTGACAGCTCTCAGTGTGGAAGGACCATTTCACCCAGTTTAACAAGTTTAACACTGAACACAATCATGGATTGCAGCTTTAAAGTCAAGTGCCTCACCCTCCATTTTCTACCTCTTATCCTCACATAGGGTCATGGGGGGCTGGAGCCTATCCCAGCTGTCTTAGGGTGAAAGGCAGGGTACACCCTCATCACAGGACACATAGAGACAGACAACAACTCACACTCACATTCACACCTACGGTCAATTTAAATTATCCAATTAACATAATCCCCATACATGTTTTTGGATGGTGGGAGGAAGCCCGAGTACCAGAGAGAACCCACACAGATACGGGAAGAACATGCAAACTCCACACAGAAAGGCCCCGGGCTGGGATTCGAACCCGATACCTTCTTGATGTGAGGTGACAGAGCTAACCACTACACCACCGTGCTGCCTCAAGGGCATCATAAATACAAAAAGATGTAGTTATGTGGTTAGAGCATTGATATACATATATATGTAGTTTCTATGGCTCTTCCATCATTAATGTCATCATTTCATCTTAACAGTTAAATGCCTGCTCTCAGGAAAGTGTCCATTTTAAAGTTAAACATATAACCACAAAATCAGCCAAGTCTGCATGAACAGCACCATGGTCTTTTCCTCAACCTAACCAAGTAGTTTTGTTTGATTCACAGCTCAACTCTGCATACTGTCAAGTCAAGTCAAGTTTATTTGTATAGCCCAATATCACAAATTATGAATTTGCCTCATTGGGCTTTACAATCTGTACAGGATATAACACCCTCTGTCCTTTACAAATGACCCTCGCATCGACTAAGGAAAAACTCCCCCCAAAAAAAAACTTTCAACAGGGAAAAAGAAACGGAAGAATCCTCAGGAAGAGCAACAGAGGAGGGATCCCTCTATCTATATTGAAAAATAATGCTGAAGTGTTTCGCAGCATGTTAAAAAGAGACACCAAGGTGTCAACACTGTGTTGGTGTTTACACATAACTGGTGCAACATCCTGAAGACCAACGATTTAATAAACTGTAGATTTCCTTTAAAAACATGCCTGCTGTTACCACCAGTAACCACAGAAAACACCAAATCAAACTGTCCTGAACAGGAGTGGCTCAGGAGAGCAGCAGCAAGTGAGTTGATTAGCAAATCTGAGCAAAATCTACTAATCACTCATTTCTGTAGTGGCGTGTTGGACCTGTGACTGATGGAGACACACTACAGGAGAGCAGAAAAGGAGGAAAAGAGGAGAGGAGCATAACGATCACCGGCTTGTGTGGCCTAGAGCAAAATAAAATATTTTGTTTCCTGCTGAACTGTAACCGGCTGCCTTCGTATTGAGGAATCCATGCTGGCAAGGCTTGTACAACAATGGCACTCAATGTGAGGCTTAATAGAAGGGAGATATGACGGATCCGCAACAAACACAGCCAGTCAATGTACTAGGACAAATGTTAGCAGCGATGGCAGCGATGCACAATGAGCAAATAGCGATCAACTGGCAGCAGATGGCGGCGCTACATGACCAGGCCTACACCCTATCCCCAGTCCACGGGAGATGTACAGCATCCCTGTAAGGATCCAAGGGGGTACACACCAGGCTATGGTTTATTTGGGCTGTACGCAGTCCATAACTCACCAGAACCTGGTTCACCCAGGGGCTTTGGCGGCGGTATCATGAGTAGATATTAGGTGTGTGCATGGGGATGTTCATAACTGCCAGTGGAAATTAGCCACAAGGGAAAAAAGCACAGAATCAAGGCTGTGGTTAGCTCCCGTCCGACACACCTCCTGATTTTGGGTATGAATTGACCAGGGTTCAATAAACTAGTGGAGAAATGTGTGGGGTGTGTTCGAGGGCAGTAGGGTCAGGACATACTGTATGCTGCACTCAGCAGTGACACAAAGTTGTCTGACGCTACAGGCGGGGAGGGGGAGCTGGTGGCGCCTCCGCAGGACACTCCACCAGGTCCCATGTTGCCATCCATGGAAGATTTTTCCATCTCACACTCTCCACTACTCTAATGGAAGTGATACAAACAAAGTGGTATAACCTTCCAAACACAATGATGGTGCATTTCTTCAATGATGGGTGGGATCGGTTGCGATACATCTGGTCCTCTTATGGACTCGGACAGTGGAGACTGGGGTCAAAATCTGCAAATGGCAGCCCAGAATCCCTTAAGCTGTCCTCACCACAAGTTTTTCTTGTCCTGGTCTGTGCAGCTGCTGTACCATGCCATCGCATGGACCGACAGGATGTAGAAGTTCGTAAGCAGCTGAGAAGAAAGTCCAGTCTACTTCAGCTTCCTGAGAAAGAAGAGCCGTTGTTGGGCCTTCTTCACCAGGTGTGAAGTGTTCGCAGTCCAGGGGAGGTCAGATGAAATGTGGATGTCCAGGAACTTTATACTGTCCACACGTTCCACTGACTCTGTATGCAGAGAGGGGTGTGCTCAGTCTTCCTGTACTTTCTGTTGTCCACAATGACCTCCCTTGTTATGTTTAAAATGAGATTGTGCCTCCATAGAACGGAGGCTGTCCAGGCCAGCAGGGATGGCGTCCTTGATGTGTTTAGGAGGATCCGCTCAAGGCACTTCATGATGACTGGGGTGAAAGCGACAGGACGGTAATCGTTGAGACAGGTGATGGTTGATTTTTTGGGCACAGGCACAATGATGGAGGACTTCAGGCAGACAGAGGCCGTGGAAAGCTACAGGGACAGGTTGAAGATGTCCAGAAAAACTTCTGGTCAGCACATGATTCCTGGGTCTGATCTAACACCTTATCTGGACCTGCAGCCTTGTTAGGGCCCGAGCGGACTGTGAAACAGGTCCGCAACGGACCTATTGAAACTGTAGTGTTTATTATTATTATTATTAGGGCCCGAGCAGACTGTGAAACAGGTCCGCAACGGACCTATTGAAACTGTAGTGTTTATAAGGGCCTGAGCGGACTGTGAAACAGGTCCGCAATTCCTGACACTCTGTTTTCCCAAATTTCGCCCCTTTGCCAATGTTAAAAAGTTGTGTAACTTTGCACATTCCTGTGGCCCGATCCAAAATTTTATATTTTGGGGTGTTCGCACACGGCGCTTGCGAAATGGCTGAGTAGCGCCCCCTACAAAGTCAAAAAAAATCCCATAGGGAAATTCGCCAACTTTGTTGTATCTCAATGAAAATTGGTAGAGATGTTAAGCATACATGTATGAACAAAATTGTCTCTTGGAATGAAGCCGAACTTCCAACAGGAAGTCGGCCATTTAGAATTTTTGATTTTCTGATGAAAACGAACTCGTCCTAGGGATTTCGTCCGATCAACTTGAAATTTGGTACAGATCATCTCCAGATATAGCTGAGCAAAAGTTGTGCTCTACGCGAATTCGCCGTTTAAATTTGAACGGGTCTCACGTTCACATAGTCGATCGTAGCAGCTTCACATTTTCAGAGCATGACGGGGGCTCAGCCCTGAACGTTACGATGTATTAACGTCATGCCTTACTCATAGCGCCCCCCGGTGGTAATAGGAAGTGACCAGTTCTTTGGCTTTTTGATGGCTCGAATAAACTCGGATCATCATGAAAGTTGATACACAGGTCAAGGGTGGCGACCTCTAACATCTGACATCTGAACATCTTGAATTATTCAAAAAACCCTCCTCATAGGGGTTTTTATGGAGTTGGAACACGAAAATCGGTACACACGTGTAAGTTGACCAGACACACAAAAAAGTCTCTTGCAACAATTGTCTATTGCTAACAGGAAGTTGGCCATTTTGTTTCCACTCATCATTTCGGTGCCTCCAAATACCTTTTGCTCTTTGATGGTTTTAATAAACTCCTATCATCATGAAAGTTGATACACAGGTCAAGCATGGCAACCTCTAACATCTGATGGGGGCCAAGCCAATGGGTGGCGCAAAGTGGCTCCATAGCGCCCCTACAATCTTCAAAAATTCCCATAGGGAATGTCGATGACTTTGTAGTCCCTGAACAAAATCGGTACAGATGTTAAGCATAACCAGTTGAACAAAATTGTCTCTTGGCAGGAAGCTGAAATTCTAACAGGAAGTCGGCCATTTTGAATTTTGGATTTTCTGGTGAAAACGAACTCTTCCTAGGGAGTTTGTCCAATCGACTTGAAATTTGGTACAGATCATCTCAAGACCTAGCCAAGCAAAAGTTGTGCTCTGCATGTAATTCGGTCAAAGGGGCGTGGCTGCTAGGGCTCGAGAAACTGACGAATTCGCCGTCTAAATTCAAACGACTCTCACATTCACATACTCTATCCGAGCAGCTTCAAATTTTCTGAGCATGACGGGGCCTCAGCCCTGAATGTGCTCATATATTAATGTCATGCATCACTCATGGCGCCCCCCAGTGGTAACAGGAAGTGACCAGTTCTTTGGCTTTTTGATGGCTTGAATGAACTCGTATCATCATGAAAGTTGATACACAGGTCAAGGGTGGCGACCTCTAACATCTGATGTGGTCCACACCAATGGGCGGGGCAAAATGGCCCCATAGCGCCCCCTTGAAATTTTCAAAAACCCCTCCCCATAGGGGTTTTTATGGAGTTGGAACACGAAAATCAGTACACACGTGTAACTTGACCAGACGCACAAAAAAGTCTCTTGCACCAATTGTCTACTCCAAACGGGAAGTCGGCCATTTTGTTTCCACTATCATTTCTGTCTTCTTCTTATTTCGGGGAGATTGGTTGCTAGGAATAATGCATCTCACATTCCTGATTTCTAATAACACTGCATGTTTGTACCCCTTTCCCATCCATCCTATGTCATCCTGTCTATCATCCATTTTCCCCCTCAGTTCAAAAAAGGTGCAGCACTTTCCTCTCTGGCTCATAATAAGAAATTCTAATAAAGAATGATAGCTTAGTTTCCAGAGAGGGCTGGGGCCAGTCACACACATGCACAAAATATCATACTTTTCTGCAAGATTAAAATAAGCACTAATCCCTTAAAAAGTTGACACCTGCCATACTGTGGTGTTTTACGATGAGGTGCTGACAAAAAAAAAAACACTGACACAAAGGTGAGGAAGTGACAAAAAAGTATTATTATTATTATGATTATTAAAAAATATTTTATAATATTATTATTATGATTATTATTATTATAAATTAGCATTATTATTATTGTTATTATGATTATTATTGAAAAAATTATCATTATTCTTCTCATTAGTCTCAGGGAAATGTACTAGAGGGTTTCACTGGCTAATAAAATGATGGTAATTACTGGCAGCTCTTCAGACCATCAACTGAGGTTATGATGACAACATTACTGAATATATTATGTTTATATATGCATCATTTCACAGTAGTGTCATATGGCTGCTTACAGACATGTTATTTAACAACAGGATGCTTTCAAAAAGTGTTTCCATGGTGACAGACTTGTAGTTCTATAAGTCAGTTCAGATTCTGTTCTAGAACTCACAGACTATGAAAGACCTTCTGCTCATTTGTTCCACAGACATCAACAGTGAGTACTCTCTAGAGTCTGCCGTTGATCGAGCACAAATTTTCTGCCGTCACTTTGTGTGGTTTGATTATTATATTGTTATATACACCAACAAAATTTCAATGGATTTTATTGAAGGAAGCAGAGGAGTCTACAGACGCATCAGGGTGTTGTTTGACACACCCATCTATAAGCGGGCTCTGCAGATCTGCTGGCATGAGAGCAGCTACAAGACTCAGATTGCACTGGTGAGGGAGCTCCTGAATCTTCAGCAGAAAAAACAGATCCCATCTCAGGTGACTGCTGAAGACATGATTGAGTCCATTTTCCAGGACAGCCAAAGCACTGTGAGAGAACGGCTTTGGGAGTTTGAACTGGAGGATTTTGATGAGGAGGATGCTCAGCCTCTGCTGATGCTGGTGATGGCAGTAAATGTCAGCCATAAAAAGAGGGACATTGAGTTTGAAGCCAAGGCGCTCCTCAAGTCCCCAGAGGCCTTACCTCCTAGTTTTCAACATCCTAGAGTTCTCGAGCTGGCCAAAGACTATGCCAAGAAGCTGAGACAGAGGCAGAAGGAGGCTCCCAGCTCCAAGCAGCTCACTCCAAGAGAGGTGGTGTTGGAGGTTGTGCCCAGAGTCCTGCAGGGCTTCTGGACTCTTCCTCCTCGCTCCCTCTTAAATATGGCGTCCCAGAAGCTCAGCCACATGTCGGTGGGCGTCACACAAGCTGTCTTGGACCGAGTCTCTGATGCTCTTCCAGCTTCAGAGTGTCAGGCCACCTTCTCCCGCTCCACCAGGGATGACATGGTCCTGTCTGTCCTGACAGAGATCAGGCAGAAGTACACACAAGACGTCCTGGTGGACAAACTGAAGAGCTTTGCGTCTGAGCTGCTGACGGAGATTGTGCACGTTGCAGCAGGACAGATTTGTGGCATCTTCCCACTCCAGAGCCCAAAAGTGGAACCTCATTTGCCAGCGGTTGATCCTGCAGTCCAGTACGATTCAAACTGGCTGCGACTGTTTGTCTACCTTCTGAACCTCCGTCTATTACTGACGTTGAGGTCAAAGAAGATGACGACGACAAACCCCACCAGACTGATCCAGAACCAAATGGAGAACCAGACTCTAATGACATTCCTGCTTCTCCTGCACCACCTTCTGAGCCTCCATCCATCAGTGATGTTGAGGCCAAAGAAGATGAAGACGACAAACCCCACCGGATAGACCCAGAACCAAATGGAGAACCAGAAACCTACGTTGTTCCAGCTTCTCCTACATCCTCTGCTGAGCCTCCATCTATCACTTATGTTGAGGCCACAGAGGATGAAGATGACGAACCCCACCGGATTGACCAACAACCAAAGGGAGAACCAGACACTGCTGTCACTCCGACCCCACTGACCCCTGCTGCACCTCTCAGCAGTATTGAAGTCCAAGACTGGGAGGATGCACGAGAAAAGACAAAGGTGAAGGAGGACCCAGAACCCAGAAGAGAAGGAGACCCTGCTGTGGCTCCAGCTCCTTCAGCTCCTCTGACTGCTCCTCTTGAACCAGCGGTCGTTGTTACGGTGTCAGAGGAAGACAAGACAACCAACAACAAGCAGGGCTTCTTCTCCTGGCTCTTTAGACCACTGTGTTGTTGTTTTCAATGATTGCCTTTATTAAATACTGACAATAAATGAATTAACCTTCAAAAAAAAAAAAAAAACACACTTTAGCTTGCAGTTTGAGAAAAGATGTAACATCCTTAAACTACTGGGATACCTAAGTAATAGATGCCATTTTACTAATTGTAAAGATGTGAATCTGTATTTGGGGAATTGTCATTGGAAACAAGTTAAACTTAATTTAATTAATTAATTTAATTTGCAGAGGACAGAAGTCGTAAAGGGGAACAGCAGCTAAATTAACACTTCTATCTCAAACTTGTGATGTTGTCACTTATAAAGTCCGGAGCTGCTCCACAGATAATGAATGGTGGACACACAGATGTTTTTTATACCCGGAATAGCTTTATTCTACTAAACTAGTGATTTACTATCTATCATTGATGCACGCATTTGTGCAGATTTAATGCTATACATTAAACCTGTGGGAATGTAAGAAATGTTAGCTGCTCTGGGCTTCGGTGCCAGTCACTCATGCATGTTGGTTCAGGGTGTACGAATGCCTGTCTTGTCCCATTGTTGAGTGCTGATGGGACCCGCCAGATTGGGTGAAATCACTCTTCGGGCTTCACACTAAATTCATGCTTTTTATGCATTCTTACATCTCACCTTCGCCCCTTAGTGCCCAACTTTATTTACTTACCTATTATTGTCATTATCATCATTATTAGGGCCCGAGCGGACTGTGAAACAGGTCCGCAAGGGACCTATTGAAACTGTAGTTTTTATTATTAGGGCCCGAGCGGACTATGAAACAGGTCCGCAAGGGACCTATTGAAACTGTAGTGTTTATTATTATTATTATTATTATTATTAGGGCCCAAGCGGACTGTGAAACAGGTCCACAAGGGACCTATTGAAACTGTAATGTTTCTTCTTCTTCTTATTATTATTCCTGTACATCTGTTTTGCCCAATTTTGCCCCTTTCCCAACGTTAAAAAGTTGTATAAATTTGCACATTCCTGCGGCCTGCCCCGAAATTCGATATTTTGGGGTGTTCGCACACGTTGCACGCAAAATGGCTGAATGGCACCCCCTACAAAGTTGAAAAATCCCCATAGGGAAAGTACCAACTTTGACGTAACGAAAATCGGTACACGTTAAGCATACCCAGACAAACAAATTTGTCTCTTGGCAGGAAGCTGAATTTCCAACAGGAAGTCCGCCATTTTTAATTTTTGATTTTCTGGTGAAAACGAACTCGTCCTAGGGATTTCGTTTGATCGACTTGAAATTTGGTACAGATCATCTCCAGACCTAGCTGAGCAAAAGTTGTGCTCTGTGCATAATTAAGTCAAAGGGCGTGGCCGTTTAAATTTGAACGGCTCTCACGTTCACATAGTCGATCCTAGCAACTTCAAATTTTCAGAGCATGACAGGGGCTCGACCCTGAACGTTCCAATGTGTTAATGTCATGCCTTACTCATAGCGCCCCCCGGTGGTAACAGGAAGTGACTTGTTCTTACTTTTTACCTTAACTGATGTCACATAGCTTGACTCCATCAACTTCATTCCACTTCTAAAACATAAAGAACAGCTTGGTGAAGCTATGTTACGAACACTGTGAGGCTACGACTAATGGCGCCCGTGTGGCGGCGCTGTGATTTTTTGATCATTCGCCATGAAAATATGTTTGCCTTTTTGACGGCTTTAATAAAGTCGTATCATCATGAAAATTGATACACAGGTCAAGGCTGGCCTCCACTGCGATCTGATGCAACCGTGGTTATTGGCAGCTCTATTCTTTGAAACGTGAAATTAGCGACACCGGCAACCATAGTCAAATGCATTCTGGGGGCCAGAGCGGGCGACATAAAATCCTACTTGAAACTGCTGGCTAAGGATAAGCGTAAATATGGGACTATTGTTGTTCACGCTGGCGGTAATGACACCTGGTTACGCCAATTGGAGGTCACAAAAATTAATGTGGAATCGGTGTGTGCTTACGCTAAAACAATGTGGGACTCCGTAGTTTTCTCCGGTCCCCTCCCTAGCTTGGCCTCTGATGACATGTTTAGTCGCATGTCATCCTTCCACCGCTAGCTGTAGAGGTGGTGTCCAGTTAATGATGTGGGCTTCATTGATAATTGCAGCAGTTTCTGGGGAAAACCTGGTCTGATGAGGAGAGACTGCATCCATCTGACTTTGGAAGGTGTAGATCTCATTTCTAGAAACATGGCCAAGTTTATTAGTCGACCTAACCCCTGACAACCCAGGGTTGAGACCAGGAGACAGAGTTGTAGTTTAACACACTTCTCTGTGCTTCCATTAGAGCAGTCACCCACCCAGAACCCCATAGAAATGGTGTCTGTCCCACGACCACGGAAATCAGTTAAATCCATAGTAAACAAAAGGGGAGTTGAACAAAACAATTTAATAAAAATTAAATCCACTGCTGAAATAGTTAATCAGGACAGGAGAATTAAATGTGGACTTTTAAATATCAGGTCATTATCATCTAAAGCTCTACTAGTAAATGAATTAATATCAGATAACCAGGTTGATTTATTTTGTCTTACTGAAACCTGGTTGTGTCAAGATGATTATGTCAGCCTGAATGAATCCACTCCTCCTAGTCATATTAATACTCATATTCCTAGAGATACAGGCCGTGGAGGAGGGGTTGCAGCCTTTTTTTTTTTTTTGTCAGCACCTATTCCCATCGTTAAACACCACAACAAGATGGAAGGTGTCAACTATTTATGGGATTGGTGCATTTTTTCTCTTGCAGAAAAGTATTTTTATATTTTTGTGCATGTGTGTGACCGTCACTGCACCCTCTCTGGGGACTAAGCTGTCTTTCTTTATTTGATTTTCTTATAGTGAGCCAGAGAGGAAAGTGCTACACCTTAGTGAATTGAGGGGGAAGCAGATGATAAACAGGGTGAGAGAGTATGGGTAGGAAAGGGTACAAACAGGCAGTATCATTAGGAATCAAGAATGTGAGAAGCTGCATGATTCCCAGTAACCAATGTCTCAAAAATAAGGAGAGAAGAAAAATAATAGTAATAATAATTAAATTAATAAAGTAAATAAACAGAAAAATCAAAAATAATTACAAAATCAAACCCTACAGAGAGTAGGGCACCGAGGGGCGCAGGAGAAATGTAGGAATACATAGAGAAAATGATTTTAGTGTGGCGCCTGAAGAGTGATTTAGCCCATTCTGGCGAGTCCCATCAGTACTCAACAATGGGACACGACAGACGTTCGTACACCCTGAGCCAACATGCATAAGTGATTAGCACCGAAGCCCAGAGCAGCTACGACGACTGAGCAGGGGCCCGCTGACCGAGCCACCGTCCTACCCGGGCGGCAGAGACTACCCAACACCAGCCCCCAGCCACCCCACCACCAACACCCCAACCCCGGCCCCAACCCCAACCCTACCCACCCCCACGCCCCACAGCCCCCACCACCCCCACCCCAGAGAAGGCAAGGGGCCCCCAACCAGCCGGGGGCAGACCCAGGGGCCGGGCGTCCCCACAAAGGAGCAGGCAACCAGCTGCCAGGAAAGCAGGCCGCCACCGGTGTGGGCAGAAGGGAATAGACAACCGGGCCCCGAAGGAGGCCCAGAAATCAGGAACGGTTAGAGGGAGCCAGTACCACTGACGGGAAGGTGCCCCGGGTGTCCCCCTGCACCACATCCCAGGGTGGCGAGGCAGACCCATGGCTCTCGCCCCCAGAGGGGTGCCCCATCGCCAAGCAAGGGCCCAGCCACCACGAGCCGCCAGCAGACGACGCCGCCACACCGACCGACAGGGCCAGCAACCCCGGCCCCGCAACACACCAGAAGCTGCAGCACTGAAGGGGCCGTCAGCACGCCGGAAAAATCCCAGAACACCCCCCAAGGACCCCGGGGGCCCCACAGCAACAGCAAGCCAATGGTTGGACACCCCCAGCGTCTGAAAGCTGAAGGGCCGGGCCCCACCAGCGATGCCATGATGTGTGGATCACCATTATACCCTATTACTATATTTCTGCGATCCCTGACGAAGAAATATTCTCCCTACACCGTGTATGAGTGCAACCCTGGGTGTAGTGTGGTGCATTAAAAGTTGGGTGGGCAATAGGGGCAATGGGGGGGGTGTTCGGGGGGCCACAGAGGATGGGTACTCGGCAGCCTACCCCGATTCAAAGCCCCCAAGCCAGCAGTGGGAGGTAGATGGGGAGGTCGCAGCGCCGCAGAGCACTGCAATCTGCCCCACCCCACGACCCACCACCCACACCCCACACTACTATGGGGCCCTAACTGATGTGTCCCTATATGTGCCTAAAAGTAAATGTATAGGGTGAGTTGTGTGGAGTGTGGGGTGCGCAATAGGAGGCAGTCTGGTGGGGGTCCAGCCCAGGGCGACAGAGCCAAGGGTGATTGCATTATAGTTGGCACTGAGGTGTGAGGCCCCCAGAGCCGGGGGGCAAAGGAAGCGGGGAAAGCCCCAACGGGCCAACGGGCCCCATCAACAACAGGACTCCCGAGAGCCACGGTACCGGAGCCCCGGCACAGCGGTCGATGAGGCCACACCGCAGGCCAGCGGCCCACCGCGACCCGACCCAGACCGGAGACAGGGCAACCCCGAGGGTGCTTGAGACATAGGTGTCCAAGCCATCCCCGGGAGCAATTGCGCCGAGGGGCCCGGGCACGCCCCCCGCTGCACTGTCGACCCCATTCCCGCTCCACCACCTCCGAGGACAGCACAGGACCCAGGCCTCCAGCCAGCAGCAACAGGTCACCGGCGATGGGATGCAAGTCCAAAAAAAAAGAGCCTGTGTAGAATGAGCTGGCGCCCACCCCCAGGAGAGATCACCCGGCCCCCCAGCCCGTCTCCAGCCAACAGAGGGCCCCCAGCCCCCCCGAGGGGAGGGGGAGGGGGGGAAGAGGGGCGCGGAGGTACAGGCAAGGAGAGGGGGGGGCGAGGAGGGAGGGGGTAGGGCAGGAGAGGGGCGGGGGAAGACATAGGAGGGCCGACCCATCCCAAACCCCAGGACCAGCCGCAGCACCCCAAGAGCGACCAGACACAGCCCCCCCAGGGTCCCAGAGAAAGCATGGATCCAGCAGCCCGGGGGCTCAGGAGGCGAGACACCGGACATAACCAGCCCCCAGGGGGAAGAGCAAGAGCCAGGCAGGTCCTACAGAGCGAAGAGCAGCCCCAGGGACAAGTGGAAAGGGGCACCTCAATAAGGAAATGCAAAAGAGATATGAATAGTTATAATACACATCGACTTGGAAAAGAATAATAGTCTGGAAACAAAGTGCTGACAAACAGAAAACAGACAACAATACATGGAACAAAGACACAGACAACAATATACAAACCAGACAAATTTACACAGAACAAGGACAGAGAAAACAGTGAACTGACGTACATAAAACAGAGGAAAAGGGAAAGGGGAGAAGTAGCATCATGAATCACAATATCAGCTAATTATTTATGAATTTGGGGGAGGAATCAGCTCTGAATATACTGTAGGAAGGGGGACCAGGAGTTATGGAATGTTGTGAGGTTGTCCTTTAGTGTCAATGTCAGTTGTTCTAAGTTTGCATGGTCTACTAGCAGGTTGATCCAGTGGTTTATTGATAGTTTTGTTCTTTCTTTCCAGTTTAGTAAAATGGTCTTTTTGGTGATGGTTAATGCAACCAGTATGAATGTATGGAAATGGTGTGGGATTGTCAATGTGGAGAGATCCCCAAGCAGAGAAATGGAGGGGGAGAGGGGAATGCTGACACTGAGGATCTGAGATAACTTATCCATGATATCAGACCAAAACTGTTGAACTGGGGTGCATAGCCAGAATGCGTGGTAGTGGTTGCAGCCATTTTTGATTATAGTCTATTGATCAATCCTAAACCTAAATTAAATTATAAGTCTTTTGAAAGCCTGGTTCTTAGTCTTTCTCATCTTACCTGGAAAACAGAGAAAGCTATTTTATTTGTTATAGTGTACCGTGCTCCAGGTCTATATTCTGAATTTCTGAGTTCTCTGAGTTTTTATCAACTTTAGTCCTGAGAACTGACAAAGTAATTATTGTAGGTGACTTTAATATTCATGTGGACATTGATAGTGACAGCCTTGGTACTGCTTTTATCTCACTGTTAGATTCAATTGGCTTCTGTCAGAATGTTCAGGAACCAACTCACTGTTTTAACCATACACTCGACCTGGTCCTGACCTACGGCACTGAAGTAGAACATTTATCAGTCCACCAACAGAACTCCTTCCTATCAGACCATTACTTGTTAACCTTTGAATTTTTACTTCTGGACTACACTCCATCAGGTAAATCCATGTACACTAGATGTTTATCTGATATGTATGTCTTTTGTTGTTATTCGTTGATTTTCGTAAGGCCACTTTTGTATACAGCCGTCAGGACTTAATTGACCTCGGGCTAAGATATAATTTGGCCATAAAAATTGACTTTCACCACCAACACAATATACCGGAGTACATCTGGACACCACCAGGATCTCCGTGGATGGTCAGCCCACCCAGCAAGAGACAGAGACGGCGGAGGGAAAGGAAGCAGAAGCGAGGATGCCGGTCTGGCCTAGCTGCTAAGCTACGAAAACAACCGCACAGACCACCGCTACCGAGCCTTTTCCTGACCAACGCCAGATCCATCACCCACAAAATGGACGAATTGGAGCTACAGCTAGCAACGAACAGCTTTGTCCGGAACTGCAACGTTATTTTCATCACGGAGACGTGGCTTCACCCGCTGATCCCAGACGCTGCAGTTTCGCTAGCGGGCCGCACGCTACACCGGCAGGACAGAACCAGAGACTCCGGTAAGAGCAGAGGAGGGGGACTTTGTGTTTATGTGCAAAAGGACTGGTGCTGTAACAGCAGGATCATTGACACTCACTGCTCTCCTGATTTAGAGGTGCTGGCAGTCTCGTGCAGACCTTTTTATCTACCGAGGGAGCTAGCAGTAGTCATTGTGATAGCTGTTTACATCCCACCGGATGCTAACGTTAGCACAACACTTAGCCTACTGCTCGCGGCTGTAAACAAACAGCAGCTCGCCCACCCCGATGGAGTCTTTATTGTTGCCGGTGACTTCAATCAAGCGTGCTTAAAGACTGTTCTCCCCAAATTCGTCCAGTACGTGAAGTGTTCCACCAGACGGGATAAAACCTTGGATCATGTTTACTCCAACATCAAGCATGCATACAAGGCCACCCCCCTCCCCCACCTTGCTGGATCCGACCATCTCTGCCTGTCCCTCACCCCCTCATACACCCCCCTCCGGAGGCAAACAAGGCCACAAACAAAGACAATTACAACATGGCCTGAGGACGCTCTGTCTCAGCTGCAGGACTGCTTCTCACGCACTGTTTGGGAATTGTTTGAACACCACAACCTCCAGGAATATACAGACACTGTACTTTCCTACATCAAAAACTGTATGGACACTGTCACCGTCAGTAAACAGATCCGGGTTTTCCCCACTCAAAAACCCTGGATGACCAGTGAAACACAGGCACTCCTCAAACGCCGCAACGCTGCCTTCAGGTCAGGGAACAAGCAGCAGTACAGCTCTGCCAGAGCTGACCTGAAGAGAGGCATCAAAGAGGCCAAGGTGGCCTACAAAAGGAAAATAGAGGAGCATTTCACTGACAATAACTCTAAAAAGATGTGGCAGGGAATACAACATATCACAAACTACAACAACAATAACCAGGGGTCGGCTAAAACAGACGCCTCGCTGGCAGAGGAACTGAACCGGTTCTTTGCCTGTTTTGAGACTGACAGACCAGATCCAGTCTCATCACATCCACCACCCTCCAGCAGCACACTGACACTTCAAGAACATGAAGTGAGACGTGTGCTAAGGACTGTTAACACCAGGAAGGCTGCCGGCCCGGACGGAGTATCTGGGAAGGTACTCAAAGCCTGCGCTGACCAGCTGACTGGTGTCTTCACACAGATTTTTAACTGTTCCCTGCAGCAAACTACCATCCCCTCCTGCCTGAAGTCTGCCACAATCATCCCCGTCCCTAAAAAGTCAGCTACTGACAGTCTGAATGATTACAGGCCTGTTGCACTTACGCCAGTGATCATGAAGTGTTTTGAGAGGTTGGTAGCTAAACATATCAAGGACTCACTTCCCCCCTCAGTCGACCCCCATCAGTTTGCCTACAGAGCAAACCGGTCCACTGATGACTCTCTGTCGCTCTTCACACAGCACTGAGCCACCTGGAGCACCAGGGCAACTATGTGAGGATGCTTTTCATTGACTATAGCTAAGCCTTTAATACCATCATCCCTGGTATTTTGGCTGACAAACTCTCCCACCTCGGACTATCTCCTTCCATCTGCTGCTGGATTAAGGACTTTCTAACAAACTGTCCACAAACTGTGAAACTTGGTTCCTACCTCTCCTCCTCCATCACACTTAGCACTGGATCACCTCAGGGTTGTGTATTGAGTCCACTCTTGTACTCACTATACACCTACAACTGTACACCAATCCATCTCTCAAACTCCATCATCAAGTTCGCTGATGATACCACCGTGGTCGGGCTCATCTCAGAAGGAGATGAGTCTGCTTACAGAGATGAGATTGGAAATCTATAAGCATGGTGTTCGGTTCTCATTCTGAACACCACAAAAACCAAAGAACTCATCCTGGACTTCCGGAAAACCAGCACAGACCCTGCCCCAATTCTCATCAATGGAGAATGTGTTGAGAGGGTCCACTCTTTCAAATTTCTGGGAGTCCACATCACCAGCAACCTCTCCTGGTCTGTCAACACCACGGCAGTGGTGAAGAGGGCCCAGCAGCGACTCCATTTCCTGAGGGTGCTAAGGAGGCACAATCTGGATGCAAAGCTGCTGGTGACTTTCTATAGATCCACCGTGGAGAGCATCCTGGCATACTGCATCACAGTGTGGTATGCTGGGTGCACAGCAGCAGACAGGAGAGCTCTGCAGAGAGTGATTAACACCGCCCAGAAAATCACTGGCTGCTCTCTGCTCTCACTGGATGGCATAGCCAGCTCTCGCTACCTCAGCAGAGCTAAAAACATTATCAAGGACTCTTCTCACCCTGGTCACCACCTGTTTAACCTGCTGCCCTCTGGCAGGAGATACAGGTCCCACAAAACACGGACTAAAAGACTCAGAGACAGTTTTTTCCCCAGAGCCATCAGTGCTCTGAATACACAACATCACTGAATCTCTATACCACACTACCCCAGACTCTCTATTCTCTCTATTACACTACCTCAACGCTCTGTATATCTGAGATATGTATTAATGTATATCATATATACATATACTACAGTATTGTCATATTATTTTTATATTATTATTATTATTCTATTAGTACTACATCAGTACTATACTGTTATAGTATTATCATATTGTTATGTGCTGTATCTCACAGATACACAAACTATATTATTTTTATATATTGTTTTATTTATATATTATAAACAATGACAATGTGCAATAATTCTACTCCATTCTATGTGCAATAATACCATTTCTGGAAAAACTGAAATTGTGAAATAACTTTTTTTTTACTTCAGAAGCAAAAATTATCTGATCCTCTGTACATCTGTGCCCAACTACTGTAAAGAGTGTCTCGTTTCTTATAACTCTATGTCTTTTTATACTTGTTTATTTCACTGAGCACCATGTGGAGCAGCGCTCCTAATTTCGTTGTATGCACCGTCATATAATGACAATAAAGGGATTTGATTTGATTTGATAGTGCTGTAGCCAAGTTTAAGGATATAGTTCCATTAGCTTTTATTTCAATACCTAATCTCAATATACTTGAGGGCTCAGACTTCAGTCCTACTCAAATTGATAATTTGGTAGATAGTGCTGCAGACTCTGCGAGCATCTCTAGACTATGTTGCTCCTCTAAAAAAGAAGCTAGTAAAGCACAGAAAGCTGGCTCCATGGTATAACCCTCACACCAGCAGTTTAAAGCAAGCAGCAAGAAGATTTGAAAGGAAGTGGCGTTTAAGAGAGTCTCGCCTGGACTGGCATGATAGTCTGAAAGCTTATAGGAATGCTCTCCGTAAGGCCAGAGCAGCTTATTATTCATCATTAATAGAGGAAAATAAACACAACCCCAGGTTTCTTTTCAGCACTGTAGCCAGGCTGACAGAGAGCCACGGCTCTATTGAACCATCTATTCCCATAACCCTCAGTAGTAGTGACTTCATGAGCTTCTTAATGAGAAGATTATAACTATTAGGGAGAAAATCAGTCACACTGTGCCATTAACTGAAACTGCTTTGTCTTTAAACACAGGAAGCTTAGAACCCATTGAAGAACTTGATGTATACTTGGACTGCTTTTCTCTCATAGACCTCCACAAACTGACTTCATTGATTTCCTCATCTAAGCCATCTACCTCTCTCTTAGATCCCATCCCAACTTCACTGCTTAAAGAAGTTTTACTGTTACTGAGCACCTCTTTATTAAACATGATCAACTTACCTTTGCTGTCCGGCTATGTACCTCAGTCATTTAAAGTAGCCGTAATCAAACCTCTTCTGAAGAAGCCCGGTCTTGATCCTGAAGTTTTAGCCAACTATAGACCAATATCCAACCTTCCTTTTCTCTCTAAGATCCTTGAGAAAGCAGTGTGCAGTCAGCTGTGTGACTTCCTCCAGAACAATAATCTATTTGAGGACTTTCAGTCAGGATTTAGAAAATATCATAGCACCGAGACCGCTCTGGTGAAAATTACTAATGACCTGCTAATTGCGTCAGACAATGGACTCGTCTCAGTACTTGTCTTGTTAGATCTTAGCGCTGCTTTTGATACTATTGAACACCATATCCTGTTGCAGAGATTAGAACATTTAATTGGTATCAGAGGAAATGCTTTAAGCTGGTTCAAATCCTATTTATCGGATCGATCACAGTTTGTTCACGTTAATGATGAGTCCTCCATGCAGTCCATAGTCAGTTATGGAGTTCCTCAAGGTTCTGTGCTTGGGCCAATTCTATTTACTTTATATATGCTTCCTTTAGGCAATGTTATCAGAAACCACTCCATAAACTTTCACTGTTATGCAGATGATATTCAGCTATATTTGTCATTTAAGTCAAACGAATCCAGACAGCTAAACTCCAAACATGTCTTAAGGATATAAAAACTTGGATGACGGACAATTTCTTGTTGTTAAATTCAGATAAAACTGAAGTTATTCTAATTGGCCCTGAAAATCTCAGAAATAACCTATCTAATGACTTATTTACTCTAGGTGGCTTTGCACCAGCCTCGAGCACCACTGTAAGGAATCTAGGGGTAATTTTTGACCAGGATATGTCCTTTAACGTCCACATGAAACAAACAGCTAGAACTGTTTTTTTTCCATCTGCGTAACATTGCAAAAATAAGGCATATTCTCTCTCAAAATTATGCAGAAAAATTAGTCCATGCATTTGTAACTTCTAGGCTGGACTATTGCAATTCCTTATTATCAGGCTGCCCTAATAAGTCTATCAAGACTCTGCAGCTGGTCCAGAACGCTGCAGCATGTGTTCTGACCAGAACCAGGAAAAGAGACCATATTTCTCCAGTGTTAGCCTCTCTGCACTGGCTCCCTGTAAAATCTAGAATAGAATTTAAAATCCTCCTCCTCACCTACAAGGCACTGAATGGTCAGGTACCATCTTATCTTAAAGAGCTAATAGTGCTTTATAATCTAGCTAGAACTCTGCGCTCTCAGAATGCAGGACTATTAGAGGTTCCTAAGGTTTATAAAAGTAGAATGGGAGCTAGAGCTTTCAGTTATCAAGCTCCTTTTCTGTGGAACCAACTCCCTCTTTCAGTCCGGGAGGCAGACACCATCCCCTGATTCAAGAGTAGGATTAAGACTTTCCTTTTTGATAGTGCTTATAGTTAGGACTGATCCAAGGCTGACTCAGGCTGCCCTGGATCAGTCCTTAGTTATGCTGCTTTAGGTCTAGACTGCCGGGGGACTTCCTCTGACACACTGAGCTTCTCTTCTTCTTCATTTCGATGCCTCCATTAAGTCATTTTACTAACTCGTCTTCTTCCCCGGAGTCCCTGTGCTCTCAGCTCCCAGGTGTCCGTGAGCTGAGGCTACTTGGTGAGAAGGAGGTGGTGTCATCCAGGCTCCGTCTGTCGTGATGGTGGTGAGATGGAGAAGAGGCGATGCCTCTCAGGTTGTATCTGTTAGAGTAGTGGAGAAGAGGATGTGTTTACTCTTCCTCCCTTTAACACATGCTGCAGATTAGTTTTGTGCCTCGTCGTCCCTGTGCGTTCTCATCTCACAGGTATCCATGGATCCAGTCTACCTGGTGGAGTAGTGGTTGTGCAGACCAGTCAGGCTTCATCTTCTGGTTCTGAGTGACGTGGTGGTGACGAGGTCATCTTGCGGAGGCTTCTTCTGGTTGGTGTGGTGGAGTCGAAGACGTGCTGCCCAGGCTTCTTCTGGTTGGTGTGGTGGAGTGGAAGACGTGCTGTCCAGGCTTCTTCTGGTTGGTGTGGTGGAGAAGAGGACGTGCTGCCCAGGCTTCTTCTGGTTGGTGTGGTAGAGAGGAGGACGTGCTGCCCAGGCTTCTTCTGTTTGGCGTGGTGGAGAGGAAGACGTGCTTCTCATCCTTTGCTGATAGCTTGATGATGCTCTTCATCCCCTTGGACAATTCTCATACAATTCTATATATACACACTGTATATTAGCTGTTGTTATTCTGTACACATGGCATCTATTGCACGTCTGTCCATCCTGGAAGAGGGATCCCTCCTCTTTCGCTCTTCCTGAGGTTTCTTCCGTTTCTTTTTCCCTGTTAAAAGTTTTTTTTGGGGGGGAGTTTTTCCTTAGTCGATGCGAGGGTCATTTGTAAAGGACAGAGGGTGTCATATCCTGTATAGATTGTAAAGCAATGGGGCAAATTCATAATTTGTGATATTGGGCTATACAAATAAACTTGACTTGACTGGACTTGCATGGTCATGTGGGCCAAATGGCTCCACAGTGCCACCCTTTACGTTTACATGTACTGATACCACATAGTTGACATCATCAACTTTATTCTACTTCTAAAACGTCCAGAACAATTTGGTGAAACTACATAACGAACGCTGTGAGGCTACGAGTAACGGCGTTCGTGTGGCGGCGCCGCGTCTTTCAATTTTTCGCCAAGAAAATACATTTGGCTTTCAGACGGCTTTAATAAAGTCATATCATCATGAAATTTGACACACTGGTCAAGGGTGGTGACGTCTAACATCTGATGGGGGCCACGCCTGTGGGCGTGGCAAAATGGCTCCATAGCGCCCCCTTGAAATCTTCAAAAACCCCTCCCCATAGGGGTTTTTATGGAGTTGTAGGATGAAAATTGGTACACATGTGCAAGTTGACCAGACAAAAAAGTCTCTTGCACCAATTGTCTATTCCAAACAGGAAGTCAGCCATTTTTTTCCACTCATCATTTTGGTGCCTCCAAATAACTTTGGCTGTTTGATGGCTTTAATATACTCGTATCATCATGAAACTTGATACACAGGTTGAAGGTGGTGACCTCTAACATTTGATGCAGGCCACGTCTACGGGCGGGGCAAAATGGCTCCATTGTTGATCAGATTGTTGAAAATTTCCCATAGGGAATGTTAATGACTTTGTTGTACCTGAACGAAAATCGGTTCAAATGTTAAGCATACCCAGAGGAACAAAATTGTCTTTTGGCACGACGCTGAAATTCCAACAGGAAATTGGCTATGTTGAATTTTTGATTTTCTGATGAAAACGAACTCATCCTAGGGATTTTGTCCGATCGACTTGAAATTTGGTACATATCATCTCCAGACCTAGTCAAGCAAAAGCAAGTAATTCGGTCACAGGGGCGTGGCTGCTAGGGCTTGAGAAACTTTGGCGAATTTGCTGTCTAAATTCAAACGACTCTCACGTTCACATACTCTATCCGAGAAGTTTCAAATTTTCTGAGCATGACGGGGCCTCAGCCCTGTACGTGCTCATATATTAATGTCATGCCTTACTCATGGCGCCCCCCGGTGGTAACAGGAAGTGACCAGTTCTTTGGCTTTTTGATGGCTTGAATAAACTCATATCATCATGAAAGTTGATACACAGGTCAAGGGTGGTGACCTCTAACATCTGATGTGGTCCACACCAATGGGTTGAGCAACATGGCCCCATAGCGCCCCCTTCAAATTTTCAAAAGCCCCTCCCCTTAGGGGTTTTTATGGAGTTGGAACATGAAAATCAGTACACGTGTACCTTGACCAGACGCACAAAAAAGTCTCTTGCAACGACTGTCTATTCCAAACAGGAAGTCGGCCATTTTGTTTCAACACTTCATTTTTGCTTTGGTTCCCACATTGAACCATCGAATGGCTGGAACTCCTTTGTGTATTATCCGAATCGCTTGACGTTAATTGCCCCCCGCTCCCACCACCGTCCCCATCTGATACCCGACCGCGACATACCGCGAGGGCCCTACATAACCGCTTGCAGTTTTCTAGTTAGTGTTGATCCTCCTCAGGGTGGAGGTCACCTGGTGCAGCTGCAGGGTGACAGGCTGATGCTGCACCTCTGGCTGAGGGAGATGTACAGTCCTTCTGCTGCTTAGAGAGTCAAAGCATGTGAAGAAACTGTTTAAGGTGTCAAGCAGGGTGAGGTCATGTCTGACCTGCTGTGCCTATAGTCAGTGATGGTCCTGATGCCTTTCCACATGTTACCAATGTTATGTGTATTGATGGAATGCTCCTCAATGTGCAGTTTGTACCTCCATTTTGCCAGTTGGATGCCCTTTTTCAGTTCTTTGTGGGCTATAAGCCAGTTTGTCTCCTGCTCTGTAGGCTACATCCTAGGCTTTTAGCAGGGGCTACACTGTGCCGTCCATCCATGGCTTCTGGTTAGGAAAAACCATGATTGTCTTTGTGGGTAGGACAGCATCAGTGCAGAAATGACCAAAGGACAGCACAGATGACGTGTAATCCTCAAGATCAGCATCCTCTTTGAACACTCCCCAGTCTATGTGTTCAAAACAGTCCTGTAGCGCTGAGGAAGCCTCAAGAGCAGAGGTCTGTAGGTAGGGATCAGCTCCACAGAGATATGGTCTGACATACCAAGGTGAGGAGCTGCTGCAGCCTTCTATGCTCCACACCCGGTCCAGCACAATGCAGTCTCTGAACGGAAAGTTTATGAATTTATGGAATATGTGGGGAGGACAGCTTTTAGTTTCACATGATTAAACACCCGGTGGAATTAGGCCTTACAGCCATTTAAGTTCAAGGTGATTCACAGGCCAGTGGAACAGATGGCCTTAGAAGACTTCCTATTGAACCGTCTCCGGCTGAGACGGCACCATGTTTACAGAAAACTTTTTCAAAATAAAATCAGCTCTGTTTCTGTGCGGACATGGCCTTAGTCTGGAGTCTGAAATCATCACAGTTCAAAACCACATATTTTAGATTTGAAAACTACCTGAAGCACATACAGTACTTAAAAATGCATGGACTGCTAAGAGATAATATTACATCACTTTAACTGAAGGGCTAATGTGTGATGAAGAAAAAAAAAACAGCTGATGCAGCACTACAAGGTTACACTAATGCTGGTCTAACAGCAACAGTTTCTGGCTCTTTAATGTGAGTTAACCCCTTGGAATAACTGTTTCACATCAGTTTCATCTTTGACGAAGTGAGAAGGGAGCAATTATCACTTTCTACCCCGGCCGCCTCTCCCCTGCTTCCTCTCTTTAACTTCACTTAGCACTCCTCATAGCTAGTTCGTCTGCTGAGACCTGATTACTTCAAGCCCAGGAAACTGAGGCAATATAGGGAAAGATGAAGGGAAGTAGAGGAGGAGGACAAGCTGAAAGAAGGACTGGATGTAAAAGAACTATGGAATCCAGATCCATTTTCCACATCTGATCTAGATAGCTTCAGATGAAAAAAGGTTTTGCCAAGATAATCTTTCATAGTTCCTTAATTTATTTTTTTCCATCTGTGACACAGGTAAAATCTATATTAGAAAACTAAAAACCTTTTTTTCACCTATTGAGTCATAAACAGCTGAGAAAAAAAATACAATTTCAATCAGGCTGTACAGATGCTATGTAATATAAAACTACAGCTTCCAGCAGACATTAATAAACACAATTTAACACATATTATTGTCCAAAAACTTCCCATTTATGGCAAACAATACCTGTCCAAAACAAACGAAGAATTGGCTGACGATTGTTTTATGGCTACAGTCTGTGATCAAGTTACAGGATTGGTAAACAGCTGTATCCTGAGCAGCATGTTAGAGTTTCCTCATTGGCTGTTTTTTGCTTTTTGCAACATCAGTGTGTGATGGTGGGTCAGAGCAGACAGGTGGAGGGTAATCACAACTCAAATCAACAGTAAACTTGTCAGCTGATAGTAAATATTAGGGGGATTCCAATAAAAAAAAAATCACTTCCGATACAATACTGATAATGCAGCCTTGAGTATTGCCCGATACCAATATTAATCCGATTCAACATCAACACTAATCATTGAGACTTTTATTACTTATTTTGTAGTATGGACTGTTACACCAGCGACATGTCGACGACTGCCTTAACAGAGTTTCTATATTTGTAGGACGTTGGCACATGGCACATAATTCAGCACAGAGCAGATCATATGAAGTGGTGTACAGACACAAAATAAAACATCCAATTTATTTTCAAAATAAAATAATAAAGACCCTGAAAATCCTCCTGCTGTTTTTAGTGATGCTGCTCGTTGGTCGTATTCTGGGCTGGGCTGGTTCTGGGCTAGCAAGTCATAGATGCAAATACATCATTACAACACTGAGGGTCAGATTTCCAGAGAAAACAGCACTGAGCTCTGAAGATATTTTGAATCTTCAATTTAACACACTGCGAGTGACAGAGAGTGACAATATTTCTATTTCTATGAACAAATAATAATAGTGCCCTTGATAACAAAATATCCACTGTGTTCACAGTTGAAATTCCCCCAGAAAAAACACTCATAAAATGATATTAAAATCCTAAGCATATATTCAATACAATGAGAGGCAATAAACAGGTTCATGAGAAAGAAAAAAAGGACACAATAAAGGCAGCCTGTAAATGTCTTAACAGAAGAATGTAATGCACTTACAGCCCATGTTCGTCAATCATGGTCAAGCTTAAATTAAAAAACAAACAGACAAATTGTGTGATTTCAATAAAATCCGCTGGAATACATGACGGCCCCTGATAAACAGTCAATAAGTGCCTGACTGTGCTCATGCTCCCATGATTTCATTTTTGCAGCGTTAAAGGGAAACTTAGCTGATTTTCACCTGGCTTCGTATCGTTGTAATGTGAGTTGTATGTGCAACTGAATGATGTTTGGCTCCCCTCTGTGTTACAGGCAAGTATTTCACATTGTTGTTAATTCATCACGTTCCTGGTGTGTAAAGGCCTTCTGCCACAGCTGGACACAGAACCTTAATGTAAGCCTTGAATTACAGACACAGTTGCATACTGCTGTTAATGAAGACAAATTTCAATTATCACCTCTTGGATGACTTGTTGTGGCAAATAAATAACATCTCAGTGATGGTTTTCAACCTCATTTGGAGGAATATGAGAGGAAACTACAGCAAGGTGGTAAGAAAGAGAGAGACAGAGGGAGAGAGAGAGAGAGAGAGAGCTCTAGCAACTGTAGTAAAATTACAATTAAAAAGCCCATTAAACTGAGTGAAAGGAAACGCAGAGAGGCTCTGGTGGAGGAGGAGACAGAACACAACAGAGGACAACAGCAGGAGACAGTGAAGCAGTAAAATGTTTCCTCTTTAAAGCTGTGCTATGCTTAACAGAGGATCACAAAATCTTTTTTTAAACACAGACAGAGAAAGAAGAGTCAACATCAAAACCACGGTCATGTAATTTACTTCTGACCAGCTGCCACGGCAACCATACTATCCTGCTGCCATAGCATCACAATCCTGCTGAGTGCACGTTTCTCTACCAGCCCATCTGATGGACAAAGGCAATCCTGTCTGTGTGTGTGTCTTTAAAAGTGTAATGGTCACTGTGGCTGTCATTTCAATTAAAAATGAAATAAGAGCTAATATCATCATCAGAGTGTGGAGGTTACAGTGATGACGTTATGTCAAAGATGCTCACCAGCTATATCAAAAATGCTAACAGGAGGACAGATGTCCTATGTCCAATGTTTGTTTCCAACTCATTCATTGAGCCAAGGTGCAACATAAGATGTGTCCCCAAATATGATGAAGCTGGGAAGTAGGACTGTGAAGTATTTGTGGTAGACGGTAGAAAATTTGGCCCACGGTAGAGATTTGCGCAGTACCATCCTACCGTTGCCTCAGAGTGAACATGGCTGCAAGCACAAAGACAGCAGAGAAGGAGGAGCTGGTTAAAAAAAAAATGGTGCCGCGTCCGTGATTTGGACATGGTTTGACTTTAAAAAGTCGGATGTGGAGCATAAAAAAAAGTTATTTGCAAGATATGTGCAGTAACTGTAGAAGACAAGCAGCAGCTAAACTCTCAAAGATCTCATTGTTCTACAGAATTATCCAGAATATCTGCCTGTAAGTATTGTTAGTTGTCATATGTTCTACTCTGTGTGTTGCTGCACTGTTTGTGTTGAATATAGCCATTTTTTTAACGCGTTAAAATGATCACAGTCACAATGCAAATTTACATTACACCGTCTGTGGCGTTTTCCATTATGTGTTAGCATTAAGCTAGCAGACTTTGTGTAGAGCTAATAGGCCGGACAGTCCAGAATTTAAATGCCGTCTAGCGTCCTGCACAGCATCAAGCCGGACCCTTATTTGTCCTCCTTTTTGGAGCTACACTTGAACGCAGCTCTACATATCGTTGGACAGTGTAAGACTGGTTATAAAAATGATTGGCTAAAAGCTCATTTCTCTGATTTCTCATTGGTTAAACATGTAAACAAGCCGCCCTCTTTTCCCATGTGCTAGCTGTGCCAAAGTCTCATCTCATTAACGGAATGTTAACATGCTGAAAAGACAGACCTCATTCAATGCCGAATGGTCAAAAGTAGGGCTGGTTTAAAAATCGATTCAATCGATTTTAATCAATTTCCATTTAAATGGTTGATAATCAATTCATAAAATCCAAAGATCGATCTTTTAACTTCTGTATATTTTTCTTCATTGGACGTGCGGAGAAGCACCCTGAAGTATAAACCCGCCTGCCAGTCTCGCCTGAGGGCATCAATCGCCATACATACGTCTAATCTGCCGAAACCAAAGAACAAGAAGAAGTCTCGCGTGATCAGCTGCTTTCCACCACTTTCCAAGAAACAAGATCTTGTGAGATCAAACAAACATGGCAAGTTTAAAAGCTGATGTTTGGATGCATTTTAAATTTAAGAAGTTGGAAGAAAATGACGAGTTGGACAAAAAACAAGTAGTATGTGTAGTAAACATGCAATGGGAAGATCAAATACAGCGGCAATACGACAAATCTTCGCAACCATTTGACGAGACATCACCCGGAAACACAGTCGGCAGACTCGGCACGGCAGAAAATTTATTTTAACTGAAATATCCCTGACTGAATCAATATCGAATCGGGACCTTGAAGTATCGAATTCAATCGATCTGTAAAATCTGAATTGATACCCAGCCCTAGTCAATTTTTCTTTCCTAACTAAGTGTCCTCCTTTTTGGTGTTGTGGAAATGGCCACCCTAGCTTATACTGAAGGCAGCACTGAAGTGTTAACAGTGTGAAGTTACTTGTTTTATGTTTTCTACAATTACAGTTTTGCACAATACATTTTCTTGAAGTAATATTCTTGACTTTTATGTTATTTAATATTTAAAAAACAACTTCCTGTTTGAATGATTTTACCATGTGCTATGGCAACCATTAAGAAACTGTTATGCTGTAATTTACATCCCGTCTATGGTTCAAATTATACAACGATATAAATTTTAGGCCACATCGCCCAGTCTTACTGGGAAGTTGATTCAGGTTGTGGTTCAGAGTCTGTTAGTCATCACTGTTTGTGAACTGTATTGTTGACCAGGACAGGTGTTGCCCACCAAAGCATTTTAGTGTCTCAGTATGACCCGTGCCCTGACAAGACATTACAGCACATCTGCAAAATACAGCAACGCTCATGAGACTGATGCCCACATGTCTCTGAACATCATGTCTGCTGGGAGCAGCATATGGTGCTTTAAAATGTGAACAAAGCACACATTTCAGATAAGGCAACCAGCCAGTAGGTAGTTGAAAACACTCAGTGCTGGTATGAGAGAAAAACACCCTGGATTGTTTTTATTTCTATGCACCTCATCTTGTGCGGTGCTAAGAGCAGGATGCAGCATCGGTGCTGAAAAATAGATAACGAGCCATCTAATAGAGACATTTCTCTGAACCAAAGTGACTGAGCCAGGCTGCTGTACTGTGCCTAACGAACAGGGACATGTGTTGATGCCACCTCTTACTACACAATGCTCGATGAGAGAACTCAAAGCCACTGTGGGAACTTAATAATAATAACATTGATGATACGTGTTTGCCTTATTTCCAAAAACTCTATATATGGACAGTAGTACACAGGACAGATGATATGTGAAAAAATCCTGTTCCTCTGCCTTCTTTCAGTGGCATTATTATTTCACCCAAAGGAAAACAGCCAATCAGAGCGCAGCAGTCTTTAATGCAGCTGTCAATCACTGCTCATGAAGATTGTGAACTCTAATGAAAACAGAAACACATTTTAGCGTGCTGTTCAGCTGTAAAATGAGAAAATTTGCTCCATCAGATGGACGATGGTTTCACATTCCTTCAGTGTTTCGCTGCTAACTTACACTTTCTACAGTGACATTCATCAGTGGGCAGCCTTCACTGCCCAGGGTTTATTCCACATCCACTCCACCTCGTTTGCCTCCCTTGGTGCAGCTTAACGGCGGTTTTTGAAGCACTCCTTCCTCATCTACACTGTGCCCATAAATTACACAGGAGATTGGAGTTCAGTTCCCACACCCGGAGGCAAGAGGAACAAACAAGTGTGACCTATTCATATCTGATTAGACACATCTTTTCCCAGCAGACAATCATCTTCTGGCCACGGCAGATCAATGTATTGTTGCAGTGCCTCTGGGAATACTACATCCAGCTCGAGCAGACTTCCCCACAAGCATCATTAAAGATTGATCTGATCTTATCTTGCCAGCTTCAGTAAGCTTAAGGCTGTCACCTCTGCTGCAAGGTCCTAATGCCTTCCAAATAATGGCAACACACTATGTCTCCTTACAGCAGCAATGGCTCTCTGATGGTCTGCCTGCTATATTCGGCAGTGACTTTGGTCTGCTCCTCTCACAGGAAGCAAGGTCAGCGCCAACAGCTACCAAGATAATCATTATGAGTGATCATCTGGGTGGAAAAACACATTCAGAGTCATTTCAATAGCTTTGGCCAAAGTGTCTCGACAGCAACTGCTAATGCATTGTTAACCGAAGCAGAGAAGAATAAGGAAAGTGCAGCATCGTAGGATGTGTGTGAACTCCAGAGTACGCTGACAATCACTGTTATGTGCAATGGGTATTATCATGAGATCAGCCCTGACCTCTGACCCCTGAAGGTTTATTCTTGTTGTGCTCTGTCTGTCTGTTTCTGTTAAGTTCACCATTTTTGTCCTGTGCCTGCATGTTGACCTGTCTCTTCCTGTTTTATTTTGAAAGTAACCTTGTCTTGTAGTAAGTCATGTCTTTTTTTAAGTTACAGCAAGATTACGACCGCAGTCACATCATCTGATATACTGACCATGTTAAAAGACCAAATTAGTTTGTATGTGGTCTTTCCCTGTATAAAAAGCCAGCTCTTCCCTCCTCTTTTCCTTTTTTAGAGTTAACCTACTGGAAGGATAAATGTGATTTAGTCACATGTCTCTGATCTTCACTGCCTCACACCTAAAACCAGCAAACAAAGAAACATGTTTAGGAGCACATTTGAGCAAGAGGTTATGGTTATACTGTACTGTATTCTTGCAGGGCACCATAATAAATTCTGAAGGTTATATTTGACAAGACCACAATTTGCCGCTCAATAACCAGGACATTGTCTCTAAAAACAAAGAAAAGGAGCAGCAGATGAGGAGGACATTGAACATGGATGAGCAGGAAGGTTAAAGCGCCTGCAGCCAGAGCAGTGAAGCTGAACACCAGAGCCTGAGGCTAACCTATTCATCTCAGAAGGCTGCTTACACAATGATGCCTTCAAGCCATGTAAAACACATTTACAGGCCCTTTAGTGTGAATAGAGAAAAGTGGATGTGGCAGGCTGAGTGTGAGATAGGACTGAAATCGAAATATTATCATGCCGTTTCATTGCATGCCCCCTTCTCACACACACACACACACACACACACACACACACACACACACACACACACACACACTGTTAACTCAGCCTCAGGCCAGGGCTAAAAGATTCACACTGCAACTAGCCCACGGTTAAATGACTCTTGCAAACAATGAACAAACAATGTTTTGACTCGCAGGCCACAATGGGTTCGTTTCTTTCTCTTTTCCTTTTTGTCCATCTCATGTTACAAATTAATACTTTAAAGGTCTCTTATTGTACATTTTTTTCTGCAATTATATATAGGTCTCGGACATCCAACAGTATTGTATTCAAAGTGTTTTACCCCAAACTCAGCCCTGGTCCTGAATTGCAGCCAGTTAAAAATCACTGTATTGAGCTCTGCTGAGAACAGACTGTTTCTGTGTCTGTACCTTTAAATGTTCATGAGCTGTGTCTGACCACGCCCCCTCTCTGGAGAGAGGAAGTGGCTCTCTCTCACGTTACCTGCGCTTATGTTTACTTCTAGATGTGTACTGGCAGTGGCTAAAGAGGCTAACGTTAACAGCAGTCAGAGTCACCCAAATTACAAATAAGTGTATAACATTAGCTTCAAATGAGCCTTGTGCTCACAGAGCTCATGTTGAATGTCTCCTGATATTAATTACTCAAGGACCACCAGAACTTCCCAAAGTTTTGCATGTGTGTTCCCATCATTTCACAGAGGACTGCTTTGTAAACATGGGCCCATGGCTACACAGCTGAAATCGAAGCATGGATCTGTACCAACTGTCCCAAGCTCCGAGCTTACCAGAGGTCCAGAGCTCCAGCCCATAACATACCTGAATTTAATAATATAATTTGGACAAATTTGGTGGGCTGAATTAAAAAGCCCAACAGGCAGTATATGGCCCGTGGACTGTAGTTTGACCATGTCTGCTTTAATAGATAGATTGGGCAACAAACCTGTTTCACACTGGCAACTTTTAGTTGATTTTCAGGGTAAAACCCTGCTAAATCAAGGCTAACTGTGCTCTAGAGCAAAGCTAGCAAGCCTTTGGCTAAAGTCATTGTTAGCACACTTTGGATAGCACCCGTCTGAAAGCTCCCTTAGCCCCAGGCTAACGGCTCACTTAGCTTGGGGCTAAGAGCACGGAGAAAAACACTACAGATAAAAACACTAGTGTTAGTATGCAGTATGACAATATGTTAAATAATGATATTAACATATAGCCTATGATTTGCTAATTAATGCTTAGCCTTTAATAATTTAAACTGATAAAACTGCACTTAAAAATGGATCAGACGATAATGTGTATTGTCAGTTGTGTTTCTTGTCATGGTAAACCCTCAAAAATGACCCAACTCTGCAGCTCCTCTCAGCTTTATGGATATTTTTCACCTCATCATTTGGCTATTTTTTGGGAATAAAAATGACAATGGTAAGAAAAGAAAGGCAGCAAATCCAGCGATTAGCTGGTGAACACAGCTATATTCCCTCTGGTGGTGAAGAACAAACTGGAGGTAAAATGAGAATGAATAATTGGCTCACATTCAGCTCACTATAAAGTCCTCTACATAGAACACCCTGGACACTGAGTACAGAGCACCGAATGACTTTGTGTCTCCAGAGTTGCCACGTGTTTCTATGGCCCTTAAATCTGACCCACTTCTATCTGTATCTGCAGACAGTTAAGGGGATTTTAATGGTAATACTCTCTCCAGTGTGTATGCTTGTGAAAGTCATCCCACTGTCTGACAGAGATCTGTGCTGGATAAGCAGAGATCAGTGTGTGTGTCTGTCCTGATGGTGGTGAGATGGAGAAGAGGCGATGCTGCTCAGGTTGTATCTGTTAGAGTAGTGGAGAAGAGGATGTGTTTACTCTTCCTCCCTTTAACACATGCTGCAGATTAGTTTTGTGCCTCGTAGTCCCTGTGTGTTCTCATCTCACAGGTATCCATGGATCCAGTCTACCTGGTGGAGTAGTGGTTGTGCAGACCAGTCAGGCTTCATCTTCTGGTTCTGAGTGACGTGGTGGTGATGAGGTCATCCTGCGGAGGTTTCTCCTGTTTGGTGTGGTGGAGTGGAAGATGTGCTGCCCAGGCTTCTTCTGGTTGGCATGGTGGAGAGGACGACATGCTTCTCATCCTTTGCTGATAGCTTGATGATGCTCTTCATCCCCTTGGACACTCTCATACAATTCTATATATACACACTGTATATTAGCTGTTGTTATATTGAGTTGGACATTTCCATACAATTTTGTATGTTAGTGTTAATGTGTTTTCATTGTTGTTATTCTGTACACATGGCATCTATTGCACGTCTGTCCATCCTGGAAGAGGGATCCCTCCTCTGTTGCTCTTCCTGAGGTTTCTTCCGTTTCTTTTTCCCTGTTAAAAGGTTTTTTTTGGGGAGTTTTTCCTTAGTCGATGCGAGGGTCATTGTAAAGGACAGAGGGTGTCATATCCTGTACAGATTGTAAAGCCCAATGAGGCAAATTCATAATTTGTGATATTGGGCTATACAAATAAAGTTGACTTGACTTGACTTGACGTGTGTCTGAAGTCATACATCCTGTCTGTTGTCTCTAAGTTTACTCAGGCCTCAGGCAGTGTCACATCCAATTCCAACTGTGAGACTCTTCCAGGACTCCAGGGCACTGTGGTACATTCATTTATAAGAATAATTTACAGTTTGTTTCTTTTAAACATAACACACATCTTTCCAGGAGTAAGATCTAAAAGGTATTATAGATGAGTGTTGGAAACTGCCCAGCTTGGCTTGGCTGATGGATTATTCAGGGTACTCTTGAAAGTGCCATTACTGGAAATGATGTCCATGAACGGCTTGAATGCTGGTGTCATGCATTACGTACAGCTCTCTCCATATTCCAATACACACTCGTCTAAAGAGTGTTTAGCAGACTAATCTCAGTTTGGAATGCGTCCAGGGCCTCAGTGTGGATGCATTTGAAGGATGGAAAATGTGTTTTACTGCTGCAGGCAGAATGCGGTGGGGAAAACTACACAAGCATTTGTTTCCTGATCCCCATAAAGCACACATAAGCAATGGACAGATGGTACCAAACACATCTCACATATGCTTTCACACTTGATTCTTGTTAATGTGCCCAGTGCAGTGCATTGACTGCATGCTTATTCTGAAACCCCCTGCCCTATCCCCTGAGGCTGATCAATATTGATCACATTAATACAATAGTTAATTATGCGCAGAGGACTGTGGTTACACCGAAGCAGGAAAAACAGACCGTTGCATGGAAACATCAGGGCTCATGGGTACATCGGTGCATGCGAGGTTCGTTTCAGTCATTGTGTGGAGGGATTTCGCATGTCTGGGCCTTTTTCCTCTGGCTTTGTTGCTGCTGTTGAGGTACATTAAGCACGACTTCAGTGGTGTATCTACCCTGCCTTGAGGAGGACCTCAGCTGTGTATGTCCTCTCTGCCCTAAGGACGCACACACTAAATTAGATACCTGTCTTTTCATCTGCCCTCCTCTCTACCCCTCTATCTCGCCTGGCTTTTCTTCAACACTTTGTTCACTCACTGAAGGAAACGGCTAACCCTTGAGGGTATATCAACATCAGGCTGAGGCTTATGAAGAATTTTAATGTTATCCTTAACTGGAATATAGCTCTGAATCAAAAACAAAACACAAGTGAAACTAGGCTTTTTTTTCACCTTAACTCTGAGTGTCACTGATGTGCTTGTACATCATTTAAAATCCAACGCTTGAGTACCATTGACAAATATATATGTCAAAGTGGTTTTTCAGCAGCAGGCAGAAGAGGGCGCTCTCACACAGCCTGTGAGTAATATTGGGGTTTCTGGGATTTGTAGTCGGGACATAAAGAGACGGTATACACCACAGAGATCAAAGTAGGAAGAGGAGATGATTGATAAAACAAGAATGGAACAAAGTGTTGTGCAGCCCAGCCGTGAAATGCACTCGGAAAATGAAGCAATTCACCTTAATATCACAGACAAAAGCAGGGGAAAAACAATTTTATGATTTAATTATTTGTGAGGGAGATAGAAAAACATTGGTTGCTTACAGTCTTTAAAGCTCCTCTAAAGAGAGAAAATAACAGATGTTCTTCTCAGCACAAAATCGGATAACAGCGAACGCAAAACAACTTTTGGTACACTCTGTGGAAATATACCCCAGCCACAATTACTAAATAAATTAAATGGATTTTTTTGAGCAAGTTGAATGTATATGACGTGCCTTTCACAAGGCTAATCAATACTTTAGTTCCTGTTCTGCGGAGGCGACCTGTCTGTCTCGTTCTGTCGGGCGAGGGGGGCATTTTACGGCAGGGGTGTAACTAGAGGACCAATCACAGCCCTTGTAGTCTACGTCTTCCATTGACGGATTGACGGACAGTTAAAAAAAAAAAAATCCTGCACCCGGAGAGGACAGAGAGGCTCTCCGTCAGGCTCTCCGGTGACGCAGAGGGCTCTCCGTCTCTACGTACGGCACTTTACGGATAAATTGGCCTTAACAGTCATTGCTTTCTGAAAGGATAGCGTGAACCAAAAAGGACACAAGAACATGTAGCGTAAGTAGCAACCATGCCGTTATGTGTACATTCTCTACTTCCTGTTTCCACTGTGCTGCGTCTTTAAGCTTCAAAATAAAGGTCCTATTAATAAAACTACAGCACCCAATAAATCATTTTGACTCTGTTATATGAGTTTGGAGATCGTTTGACAACAAAATTGTGATCAAAATTCTACTAATTCCACAGCCCTATATCACAATTCATTTAACAAGGTAATAAACCCATAATAAGTGCAAAAGCAACTATCACAACAAAGACTGAGAAACTACTTCTTTGTACAAATGAAAAAAAGTTTTATTAGCGACTGGTAAAATTCCTTGCCTTAAAAATGATTTCCATTGATAATTCTAGAAATTAAGCAGAATTTGGAAGCTTTTATTGGCTTTCATACATGTTTGCAGAGTAGAAAACAGCTTTTTTATTTCTGTAAAACCATTAAGAAGATTTTCACTGCACACTGGCTAGATTCCCTTGATGCCAAACCGTCCATGCTTCACACTGTGCATCACAACATATGGGCTAACTGCTAAAAACAAGCACAGGGAGACGATGGAGAGCAAATGAAAAATGGTAAAAAAGAGGAAAAGATGACACCGAAAGAATGCAGTGGAGGAATACAAATAATGAGGCAAAAGGCAGAATGAGCAGAATGAGATGTGAAGAATCAGCACAGTGGGCAGAAAACCACAGAGGGAGAAGAAGAAGACACAGAGCAATTAAATGAGAGGAAGAGGAGAAAATAAGATGAGAGCATGTTGTTCATAACAAAACAAAAAAAAACGGAAAAGCAGAATTAGCTTTGGTCCAGCTACTTTGATACCCAGTTCAAATGAGAAAGAGTTTCTAACATTTCCTGTGAATCATTTTAAAATAAGAAACCTGCCAGGCAAAACAATCAGTTGGATTTCAGTACTCCGGAAAGTCATCTAAAAGTGACAGGTGTCAAACAATAAACCAGATAAAATAGGCAAATAAACAAAAAGAGACACAGAAGACGAAGACCTGCATCCCTGAACTTCATGATGAAGGACAGAAAAATAATCATTCTCAGCATCAGAGCCAGACAGGAGAGTTAGACATGGCAGCAGATCAGTACACCATCACTGGACAGAATCAAACCTGCAACCCTCTTATTTGCTGCGTTTACATAAAAGCTTTAATAAAACTAATTTAATTCTGAATAAAAATTCATTCTGCTTTAAAAAGACCATGTAAACACTTAATTCCGAATGAAAGTGATTATTCGGAATTAAACTTAATTCCGAAGTAAGTGGGTGGTTTATTCCACTTTTAAAGGCGAATTACTTTAATTCTCTTTCATGTAAACATTAATTCTTCTTAAAGTTTATTCCGATCGTTCAGCGCATGCTCGTAAGAAGAAAAAGCAGCAGCAGAAGAAGAAGATTCAGTCCTTGCTTCGGCCTTTCATTCACTGCTCTTTGGATTTGTGAGTGGGACACGGGAGTGGGCTGAAGAAGTCATCTGTCTTCTTCCTCCCTTCTTCTGACACGCTCCTCTTCTACTCCTCTGGTATATGTGAAGCGAGATAATATTCTCGAGCTGCTGCTTAAAGAGTAGGCATATTTGACCACGTGTATTATGTTTGTGTCCATGGCGTAACGTTAAACCAAAATGACAAAAAAGTCAGGAGCCAGCTGGAGTGTGTTTTCTTCTGGTAGACAGTAATTACGTAAGTGCGCCCACTGTCCAATCAGAGCCCTTCCCAACCGCCAGACGTTGAGTGGAATTAAATAAAGGCAATTTAACGTGTTGTCCATGTAAACCTGAATTCAGCATTATTATTTCCACGTAAACTCGAAGGAGAATATTTTAATTCCGAACTATTTAATTCTGAACAATTAATTTGGAATTAAAAAACATCATGTAAATGTGGCTATTGTGAGGCATGGTGCTACATTAAAAGTCAGGGGATCATCAAAGATCCCATCTTGAGAGGAACATGGATGCCTGTACCAAACACCATGTGTTCAATACAGTAGCTGGTGAAACATTTCACACACAACCACTGCTCTAAACCTCACGGTAGCACTGAAAGATGTTTGTATGATCAACTTGGATGTATTCACTTCAAGGCTCAGTGCAAGCAATCATATGACAAATACATCTGAGTAAGTATTAAAAAAAGGCAAGTCCTCACTCCTTTCCAGGGGGAGCCTAAAACATGCCAGCAACCATCATTAGCTACAGAAGAAGAAGAAAAGTGACTAAAGTGTTTCGTTAGAAGTAGAAGAGCCGCCAGCTTCATTTAAACCACCAGCATGGGAACACTTTGGCATCTCAGTGCAAGATAACGGTGATGACTTTTGTCCATTTTCAGTCATATTTCTAGACCCACAGAATATTTTGTACTATGTCTCTGAACCTCTTTATCAGAGGTAGAGTAGAGGACACTTTCACCAAAATCACCACTTTTTGTCCAGATTCTGTTTTGCTCTCTAATCTGGATGGTCTCCACTTCCTGCTTTGATCTCTGTGGTGTATACTGTCTATATATTCCAACTAAAAATCACAGAATCCCCAATATTACTGACAGGTTGTGTGAGACCGCCTTCTTGTGCTAGCTGCTGATAAACCACTTTGATGTATATAAACATCTGTGGCACTCAGACATTGGATTTTAAATGACATACAAAGACGTCAATGGCACTAGAAAGGGCCAAAAACAGTGAATAGGAGAGGAGTCACTTCAGGTGCATATAGTACACAGTAATAGTCAACTATTGATTGATTTGATCTGAGCAGCCTGAATCGACTGACTTGAGCAACTTTGCAGAACACTATTAGTCCCACTTCACACAGATTTGTGACAGACAGTGGTGGATAGGAGACAATAAAAAATATGACTGTTATTTCAGTGTCTGGACAAAAATATTGTGACAATCCATGTAGTAGATGTTGAGATATTTTACTGCACGCACAGTTATTTGTTACTGTATATAATGTTTTGATGAAGTCAAATGTTATATAAATTGTGTGGACATCCTGGCTGCCGGTGGTTCAGGATATCAAACATTAAGTAAATGTTACACATCTTACTGTTTAACGTCACTGTGAGGAACTTCAAACTGAGAATGAAGTACAATGAGAAGTTTTCTAAAGGGAATCTGGTGCTCAGAAACTCTACCACTGTTGCCAAAATTAACACAAAATTCAAGTTTTTGACTTTTAACTTCACAGAGGAGCATTTCTTTTCTGCAAAATAAACTATATACATTCAGTCCACCCAAACAGTGGCACTTACTGACCACGTTATGGCGAATGGGGGTATATAAATATGATTTCAAGCACTCTACTACCACCATGCCTCCACAGTTATCAAGGGCAGCCATGCAGCACCCACACCTTCTTTTACCACTGCAACATTGCTATGGTGATGTGGCAGCAATCCTGTCAAAAGAACAAATGAAACCGTCTTCAAAGGAAATTTCAACTTGAAATATCTGTACAAAAGGTCATAGCAAAAGTTGTCAAGATCTTTCATTAAACCCATGAACTTCACTGGTTCAAGGATCACCCTGACTCCCCAAGGTCACCAAGAGCCTTTCTCTGGAGAAAATCAATATCTGCATAAAAATTCACAGCAACTCCATCCAAGAACTGTTAGAACATTTCACTCTGGACTGAAGTGATGGATATTGCTAACCACCACTGCCACCTTTCGAGCCATGCTGCTAAAGATCTGACTGTGAGGGAAGAACAAAACACATTCTCTCTCTCTCTCGCTTTACAACACAAAGCAGTTCAAGCATAAACAGCGCACAACATTATTTCCCACAGGCCACATGTTTTCTATACATAAGCCAGTAACTGAGCTATTTAACTTGAGGACAGGAAACTGTTTTGGTGATATCCTCAGCACTGAGTTCCTGCCATCAGTCCTCTCAGAGAGCTAAACAGCGTCCTTCACTCGGCTGTGTGAGCAGCGATAGCATCATTCGAAGTGAGCCGTTGAACAGAACCTGGCTCAAATTGATTTGTGTTCCCTTCCATAACATGAGTCATGCAAAGCTGATTTCCACTGTCGACGCCATCTGAATGTGACTCACGCTCACTCAAATTAGCATTCTCTATGCAGCTTGAGCCACAGGCAGAAATGTACACAGAACAGAGAGTGAGGACATTTAATCTGTTTAACAAGAGGTCTTACAATATGAACATGGTCGGGTCATTTAGCAACATACTAGATTAAAACCTTAGTTTGCATGAGCCAACTGAGGCAAGCTGCCAATACAAATCCTCCTGCTTCTAATGGAAATCTTGATTATTACACTTCTCATTATCATCGTCACTTGAAAGTGTTCAGCCAAAGTACAAAAAAAAAATTGTTGGATTATATTTGTTAATGTTTAAATACACGGCACACCATGCAGGTAAGGTAACAAAAAATGAGAAAGTGATTTAAAAGATGCAAGCAGAGAGTAAGCAGTCAAACCAATATCAAGATACCGACACTTTCTGTTGCAGATTAGCATCATTTTTGGATAACACAATAATTATGTCAAAAGTAATTGACCATAATGTATGGCTTATAGGTGTGATGAGTGTGAATTGGATCTTAGACAAAGGAGCAAAATTCAGAATTCAGAGCGCTGACACTGCATGGGCGTCAACATGGCGACCACTGAGCTGGCGGCTCTTAGCTAACGCTGCTAATAGTGCAAACAATGACAGAAGTGCTGACAAAGCTCAGTATGTTAACCCGGGTGGGACTGGAAACCTGAGGGTTTTGCTTCCATGACAACAGTGTTTTAGCTGTAACTGCTCTGTATGAACAGTACGGTCACCAGTGGGCACACGAGCTAACTCTGATTGGCTGAACTGCAGGAAAAGACAGCGGATGTGTCCGAAATCCCATACTACACACTACATACTCTGTATGTATACTATCACTCAACATACTTTTGAGTGACTAAATGTAGCATGCATCTTTTTGGACGTACTGCTTAGTGCGGAAGTGACGCCTTTCCTGAGAGCCTCTTGCCGCTTGGATTGGAGATGCGTAACCATGGTAACCCATGCCAACCTCACCTCTACTGGCAATCTGCGATATTAATACATCTAATAATCATAATCTAATAATACATCATTGATATGTTATTATTATATATGTTAATAACCGCCATTGTCCGTTGTGTTGCTGTCGTCACCACTGCATTGCATTGTGGGACATTTATGCCGGCGTAGTGTCCAGTGCTTGCATACTGTAATATTACACGTTACACTACTGGGTTCATATTAAGGTTTCTGACAAAAAATCTCACATACTGTTTTAGCATACTCAATAGCATGCTAGTATGGAATGTTGGACGCAGCCAGTCTGTTTTTGCCAAATCACATTCCCCACGGTGAGGACCTGCACACATCAGCTAGCTTACAAGGATGAAGAGCAAGCTGTGGGGACAATTACCAACCAAACATTTGACCCACACACCACAAAGTCTGACTCTGGGGTACTGAAAAGGGGAGACTAAGAAGAAGGCCAGTAAAATTTCTTTATATGGGGCCCCAAATTCCTGGCAGTGCTGCTGGTCTCAGTCAAGGTTTTCTCAAAAGTTGGCAGCCCTGCACTTTATATCTTGATATAGAAAATAGTTGTTTGATGCTATACCAATGCTCTACATCTAATCAAAATGAGTTCAGTACTAGTCTGGCCGTAGCCCTCATGACACAACTCAATTATCATTTCCCTACATAATACGTCTGGGTTTGCTCCCCTTGGACTCAATTTCTCCGGATCAATCAGCCAATCAGTGAATGGTGGGGGACGGGGGGAGGCGGGTGTTAACAATGAAGTAGAACATATGCGCAGCATATGCATTGTAGTTTAGTTGGTTGTAGTTTATCAATGGTGACGGAGACGGAAGTGAAGGAAGCCATTCAGTCTGTTTTGGCTAGGCTCCCAAATATTCAGCAACTGAAGTCGGAGCAAGAGGAATGTTTAACCAGTTTTATTGCTGGTAAAGATGTTGTGGCTTTACTCCCCATGGGGTTCGGAAAAAGTCTTATTTGAATGCTAGCGGCACATTACATACGTCACGACTAAAAGTTGGGTAAAATCAGATTCAGTTGCTGAATATTTGGGAGCCTAGCCAAAACAGACTGAATGGCTTCCTTCACTTCCGTCTTCGTCAAAATCAGATAGGTGTAGGTGGGACCAACCGTTGTCATTCAAACCGCCTCTGCATGTAACAGGCCAGCGCTATGACCAATCAGAGCAACGGACAATGTGACATAGTCAGAACAATCCTTAAATATTATTTTTTTTTGCCGCTAAGGTGCGTCTAGATTTCTTGGCTTGTTGACTCTCTTTGCTCCACAGAGTGTCCAATACTGGTGATTCTGAGATGGCTTTAAAAATGTAATAGATTGCAGTGTACACATAATTTATAATTCATTATATTATGCATATATCTTAAATTTACTGTACTGTATGAATGTACAGTATGTGATGCATGAATTGAGTTCAATGCAATAACTCAAATTGTGCATTACTACAATGGATGAAGGATAAATACAGTGGGGTTACCTTTTGACTGTTAAAACATCATTAAGTATGACAGTTATTAAACTGAGTCCAAGCAAAGGATCATGCCTGAGTTGATAGATCAATTGTCTTTGTCTCACTGTTGAAGTAGAAACAAATGAAAGGAGCATTGTTTTCAGGAATATCATATACACACTCACCCCAAGCTTGCGGCTGCGCATGCGTACGTAGCCCTGCTTGACGATGTCATTGAAGTTGGAGGCCATCTTCGGTGGGGAGCTAACCTGCTGGTTGTCGCTGTGGAGACCATCCAGATGATTCTTCCCTCTCTCGACCAGTCCCTCGCTTTCCCTTCCTGCCTTTCCTACGCTCCCAGCCTCTTTGTTTCCTGTTCTCTCTTTCACTTTCAACCTTGTTTGTCTCTTTCCTCCCTCTAACTCTTCCTGTTTCTGTCTACTTCTGTCTCCCTTCACATCTTCTCCATCCTCTCCTGCTTGTGTTTCCCTGCTTCCTCTCCTTCTTTGTTTCTTGCTCTCCTTGTGTCTCCTTGTTTACTCTTTGACTCCGTCCTTCTTTCATTCACACCTCACCAGATGGGTCATCCCTCATCCTCCTGTTTGGCATCTCTAAGAAATGAACAGACAAAGAGAGAGAGAGGCAGAAATGGGTTACATTTATATCTATTATTCAGTGAAGAGTAAGGAGCACACAATTTTCCTCCATTATTCATGCTGGTGGCACGCACCATTACTGAGGGCAAGTGTGCTGGATGGATGCATGTCATGGTGCTGTAATGTACAGTGTATTGTTACGTCCACTTAGATTTGCTTTCCATTGTTTGAGTCTGTGTTTGAATGTGAGTCAATGAGAGCAAGAATGAGCTGTGTGTGTGTGTCGTTCCATGGCATGAAGCTACAATGGTCATGACCTGTCACTCTCCTTCACTTAAAGTGATAGTTCAGGATTTTGGACATGGGGCCTCATTTCCAAGTGAAGCAGAGTGTTGCAGATGTGTGGAGACAGTTTTCAACAAATCATTCATTCAGTCCTTCTAGATGCAGAGTTCACTGGTTCTAGACTAACACAAGTCAATGGTTCTAGTTTAGCCTGTCATTAAAAACAGTTTTACCCACTCCACAGTGCACCTGAGGTAAATCAATCAGCTGTCACTGATAGACGACGTAGAGTACACGAAGAATCCTGTTCTGAAGACCAGTTAAAATATTGTGGCTGCACATTAATTTTTCTCATAATTGTTCCTAGATTTATTTTGTTAAGTTGCTGTTGCACCATTTTGTTGTTAATACTGTTCTATTTCAAAATAAATTCAAAAATAAATGGCTTCAGTTTGTTGTATTCATTCATGTCTTTCAAAGTTTTAACCCGAGCCAGGCCTCACCACAGTGATAATCATAACAGTTATGCAGGTGTAGTATGATTTAAAAAAAAAAAAAAAAAAAGATAACATATTGGTATCGGTACTCGGTATCGGCCGATACCCACAGCAAAAGTATCGGAATCCGTATCGGGAAGGAAAAAATGGTATGGGAACATCTCTAACTAGAACCATTGACTTATGTTAGTCTAGCACCAGTGAAATCTGCAACAAGAAGGACTGAATGAAATTTGTTGAAAACTGTCTCCACATCTCTGCAACACTCCAGCTCACTTGTAAATGAAACCCCATGTCCAGAATCCTGAACAACCCCTTTAAAGGGGAAATGGCATTTTTTACAAATTGGACCTTATTTCTGGGATAAAATACTGTCATTTTGTCATCCATTTCACTTTGCAATCATTTGGAGTATTTCTGATGATATTGGTTTTGATGATTTCCATTTAACAGGAGTGAATGGGGCACAGAAATGCAGCCAGTAAATGACACAAACTTGACCATATCTCAAAAGACAGACGTTTAATAAGATGGTCTACACACAAAATTACTCCAAATGACTCCGAAGTAAAATGGGTGAGTAAATGACAGTATTTTATCCCAAGAAAGAAGGTCCAATTTGTAAAAACTTCCCCTTTAACCATTTTTGTCTCGTTCATTCATGTTGTCCCATCTGTTTCCAGTTTTATTTTGTCATAATGCTGTTCCCCTCTTATTTCAGATCACTTGACTTCCTGTCCTCCTCTTCTTTGTCTGTGATTGTCTTCCTCCGTCCTGACTGTTTCCAGCTGTGATTACCTTCCCCGTGTTTAAATAGTCCTGTCACCTCCTGTCCAGTGCCAGTTCGTCTTGTCCCTATGTGTTAATGTTACTACGTCGGTCCATGTCCAAGTGCCTTTGTGTTGAGTATTTTGTCAAGCTTTGCTGCATTTCCTCATTTCTTGAGTGATTTTTCTGTTCATAGATTATACTTTCATTATCAGATGTACTGTCAGTAGTTTGTTTGTGGAGTCAATTTATTAACATTAATATTACCTCCTTGTGACCATTTTTGCTTGATATTTTATTTGATTATGTTAATACTACCTCCTTGTAAGCATTTTGTTTGTAGTTTAATCAAGATATAGCATAGTCCTAGTTACCCCTAGTGATGCTTTTGTCTGTAGAGTAGATTCTGTTAACATTTCTACTTGTCTCCTTGTGAGCGTCATTTTACATTTTTGATTAGATTAATGATAAATCCTTGTGAGCGTTTGTAGTTTAATTGAGCTATAGAATAGTCTAGTTACCTCTGGTGTAGGTTAGATTTTGGTTTGTCATGCTCCGGTCTATCTGGTCTGGTTAACCCTGTGGGGCCTATGATCACGCCGGCAATTTTTATTGCAAATATTTGTATATAGTATTACTTTATTTCAATTTTACATTTACATATTCATATTAGCAACCTATATTTAGTTTTTTAAGTTCCAAAACAGTTGATTGAGCATGTTTGTGGTTTTTATTGTAATAAATACAATTTTTTTTTTTTCAATTTGAATTTGATTATTTTTTGGCTCAATATGTTAATGAAGTAGGTTATGAAATAATAACTATCTCTTCATATAGATGAAGTTGTGCTGAAAAAAAAGATACTAAGCATGGGCATGTTAAATATTTTTATGTGGTATATAGAGACAAAATCAAAAGTATTAAAAAATGGCCAAAATAGGCTCAGGATCCAAAGGGTTAACTTACCCTTTTGTCTCTGTGTCCCCGTACTTCTTGTATATATAGTCTTGTCTCCGCTTTGTCCTGTGTGAGACTGTCATGTCCCATGTCCTAGTCTCACCCTCCGTCTCTTTTTTCCTGAGTGTTTCCAGCATGGTTTTGTTTGAAAGTTTACACAGCCTTAGTTTAGACTTTTTGTTTGACGTTATTAAGAGTGAGTAGATTTTCTGTTTATTAGTATAGTTATTTCCCTCTAGAGCAGAGTGTCTTTTTTGTTTGTAGTTTATTGTAGACTCATCACATTAGAGTGCCTGTTTATTTTCGTTTAGAATGACTAGTTCCTCCTCATTGTGCATGAGTTGCAGGTGTTATTTTGTTCATTTATGTACACAGCATATGCAGTGTAGGTCCTGTGTTCTTTTCTTGTGTTTCTTGTGTCATGATACATGATAGGGTCAGTGTATGGGCTTTAATCTGTTCTCTCATCACAGCCTGCTTTCCCATCATGCTGTTTATTCCATTTCGTGAAATTTCCATTTTAAAATCCCTGATCTCCTCATCCTTTCCTTTCAACATTTGATATGTTCCAGTGCTGCTGTACATAGCAGACTACAGTACTAACACCTCTGTACAAACATGGATCCAGTTGTCCCCATTCATTAAAGCTAAATATCTTTTTATATTAACAGTCAAATGACTGTGTGACAGGAGGTGTCACTTCAAATTCTGCAGCTCCCCTCACCTTATTTTAGCTCAGTTGACCACACTAAATTCCCTTCAACACACCCTGAACTCCTCTTGATGTTACCCACAGGAGCTGTCCCTGTGAACAAAAAGGTCTGAATCATTTGGACCACACATTAAATAGACTTAACCCTGCAAGCTCTCGAGCACAAAGTCTGTGTAATATCTGACTGAACCAGCTGCTCATTGTCTGGAAAAAACACAAACAAGTGGGTGGGTAGATGTGTTTCATTGGACCACTGCAGCAGGGAGGAATACAAACATCTAATGCCTCACTCACACTACATGATTTTAGGCCAATTGGCACGTCAGCAACGTTTTTTTTCACACCAGATCAGGGTGAGGCAATCTTCAGCTCGGCAAGGTTTATTCGTTAAGTGTGAACACCTCAAAGACGCCAGTCAGAAGGTCGCCGACATCTTGCCAATGACAACAGACATGGTTGAAAGGAGCAGCAGCAGCAGAGCAACATCAACAACACTACATGGTAGCTCACAAACAACCTGGAGGGCTGCTTTCTACTCCGTGTCCATGTTTACAATGAAAAGCTCATTGTTCAGCCTCCAGTCAGCCTCCTCTCACTAATTCCTGTTTAATAAATGAGCCGCTCCTTGTTTTCTAGTGTCCAAATGATCGCTTGGTTACAGTTATCACTGAAACGGCTGAAATCCATCTTCAACTAGAAAAGCACTCAGAGAGTGCAGACTTCCACCAAGGCAGCATTCTGATAGAGCATATACTCCTGTAAGCCCACTACGCCTAAGAGTGAACGTGTTGATTTCGATGCACCTTGAAACCTACATTTAACACAATGTTCACATTAGTATCATGTACTTTTTTCACACATTTGAATATGAATTTTAAAAAAGACGAAACTACCAGTAAAACTTTGCAAATACAATTTGAAAATTCTTTTCTGGATATTTTGAGACCAGTTGCATTGCTCTAGCTCCTTCCTACATGAAGTTATGGTTAAAAACACATATTTGACCTTGGTGACCTTGAACTTTTACTGATCTTGATCAAACTGAATCAGTGTCTTCTGAATTCCTACATTAGTGTATATACGAAATTAGGTTATGATTGACTGAAAATTGTACACCCTGGAGCGTTCAGAAATATGCTAAATCTCTCATACATTACTATGGAGTGACCTTTCATTTGACCTTGATGACCTTGAATCAGATCCGATCACCACTAAAAATTAATCAGTTTTAAGTTAGGCCACTTCTGACCAATCCTGAAAATTTCATCAAAATCCATCTATAACTTTTTGAGTTATTTTGCAAACCAACATACAAACCCTGGTGATCACATGACCTTCTTGGCAGAGATAAAAATAGCAGAAGATGCTTTGTTCTAGTGTTTGGTAGGCAATATGTCTATATATTCATTAATATTGTCACTCATATTTACAGTGAAATACCGAAAAAAAATGCCACAGACTTTTTCTTTATCCCACAAGTTTAATAAATGATGTTCTTCAATAAACTTTGTGGAAAAAGAAAAGCTCCTGTCAGCCTCAGAGGCGTTTCAGTGATCACTGTAAACACTAGAAAACAATGAGCGGCTCATTTATTAACCAGGAATTAATGAGAGGAGGCTGACTGGGCAGCAGTGCTGCAGTCTGACACACCTGCTGAATAGAGAGTCCTGTAGAGTGAACAAGACTTAAGAGTGAAGAAGAGGCACCAATGAAACTGGAGGGACGACAATATTCAGGGACGTCTGTCAATAAGGGCTGTCATTAAAGTTGTCAGGTGTGCCTTCTGCTAAAAAGTCATTTTTATAGAAGTTACTCACTGCAGCTTTCATGAAAAATCCACCATCGTTTTTTCCACACTTTTTCTCTGAAGATAAGGGCTCTACAAACTACTGTTTATCATCTGCTTTCATAGACTAAACTAGGATTTCTGCATTGTGGTTGTTAAGTCTCTGCCAACCAGACAAGTTACAGTTGACATCCATTTCTGTCCAAAATATCTTCCCTTCATCATTTTATCCTGTCAGATGTGCAAGAAATTGTGATAATTAGCATATGAGTTGGTCATAACCGAAGATGTGTTTGTGAGAATCAGCTCATAATTATACACATAAAATACACTGGTTCAGACACACAGACACACAGGAATGAGGAGACAATGATGTGTTTGATCTAGTGCTGGAGGAAGCACGCGCACACACACACACACACACACACACACACACACACCGCCGTCTTCATTGACTAACTTGCGATAATGAAACTGATATACAAGAGGTGATGTGACTTAAACGACCACTTATGCAACATGAGCATGCAGGGGCACATGTGCAACAGCATGCAGCAATGCGTGTGTGTGTGTGTTTCGCCATCAGGCTAGGAGCAGTGGGGCAGCCATTTCCCATAGGGCTCAGTGGTAAATCTCCCTGACAACAGTGGAACAAAGATATTAAACTTTAACAAGGGGATCATTAAAACACACACACACACACACACAAACATACACACACACAAACAGAAGGCTGGTAAAAGAAGCTTATCATTATGTTGGTTTTGCTAAGTGGCTCAGGCACCAAAGACTATTAAACAAACACATAGATTCAGACTAAATGGAAGAGCACACAGTCATGCAAACACACACACACTGATGCCAATGATGGGAACAAACATGCATATTTGAATGTGTAAACACAATTATAACCTCTGTTTGTTCTAATGACGGTGTTCAATTGCGTCACCTTAAATAAATACTTTGTTCAGGATGAGAATTACTTAACCACATTGCTAAGAGGACTAAAAGCCCCTGGTAGACCTTACTCTTCAGTTTTCATTGAGTACCACCATATGAGGAACAAAGGATTTCATGTCAAATTTTAATCAATAATCAATATTTATATGTTAACAATGACTCAAATTACTCAGCTCCACAGAGTTTTATAAGACTCACTTTATAAGACTGTGGTAATTTGAGAAATTTGTTCCTAACTCTTTGAATGCCAGCTGTTTTATAAAACACAAAGTGCCTTGTGTCAGTGTTTTTGGCCATTTTGAGTCAATTTTCACGATGCACAGAATATTTTGTACTGTGACTCTGAAAACACTGAATAGCTCAAATGAAAGAAGAGACTCTCTATTTCATCATGAAAAAAATGTTTGTTTTTATCTTGTTCCATTCTTGTTTTATCAGAGGTAGAGTAGAGGACACTTTCACCAAAATTATCACTTTTTTTAATCCAGATTCTGTTTTGCTCTCTAATCTCGATCATCTCCACTTCGTGCTTTGATCTCTGTGGTGTATACCGCCTCTTTATGCTCCAACTGCAAATCCCAGAAGCTTTGATTGTTTACATCGCCATTTTTAATAAATCTGCATCAAAATGATTGGCACCAGCAGTTGTACGCCTTCACAGTTTTAAATCACAAGATATGACTATATGCACAAGTAAATACTATAGACTAAATATCTCTGACCCTTATCATGCCCCCGTATACTTTTTACTAATCTTGAAAAGATTTAGTAGTTGTAAATATTTAAAAATCTTCTCTCTTAACATGAATCATACAGTATTTGTATAAATCACACAATGCTCTGTTCTTTGCTGTAATCACAAAATCTTGCAGACATAACGTGCGTTGATTTTTATCTGAAGGAAGACTGAAACGACTCTGCAGACAAACATTTTTATGTTACGGGAAGCACCGCAAAATCCATGCCATACTACCTTTGTCTAACATGAGTTTAAAGGGACACTATGTAATTTTTTAAAGTATTTTATTACCTCAAATCAACGTCTTCATTCATAAATAGATCATCATTGGTGTAAAATAACATATGCCAACAATCTGACTTATTCTCCTGGGTGAAGAATCAGTTATGTGTCTTTACATAGAGCAGGTCGCTCATATGGAGGCTTCATGTCTTTCCTGTCTATCAAAAACTACGAAGTGCCGAGAGGGACATAAAGCACTACCTTATAGTACCCATAGGACAAAATGCATTTCTGCGTTTTGCGATTTACTTTTCACAGAGAAGCAAAGTGGAGATGCTGGTTTTACTTAACAAAAACCTGCACTGCACTTTTGCTCATAATACCAGACCATACTTATGCCGCGCTGAATCCTCATCGGCAAAAAAGCGTAAAAGGGCCATAAAATGACCGGAACTCCGGGCCGGGGGCTGGGGATCCGCAGTGATAGTGGCCGCCTGGGAGTTGACCCATTCCGCTTACTGTAGTTCCAACCATGTTGCAATGCATGCAAAGTCAAATTTAACCACTAGATGGGAGAAAAATTTACATCATGTCCGTTTAATGAAAGCTATAAGGAATCATAATAAAAGCATGTAAAATAAATTTTAAAGTTTAGGGAATGTTGGATTCTGTACCTGATATAAAGTGGTCGCTGCTGGTTCCCATAGCTGTGATTTCTGATGGTCTCTTCTTACAAGCAGTGAGATCCCTGACAGTAGTCAGAACAGAGCGCTTTACTGCAAACATGGTGGTGTTTTGATTTTGACAACTGCATGCTGGGATTGTGTGACGTCAACTACTGGAGCTCTATATTACTCACAGGCTGTGTGAGGGCGCCCTCTTGTGCCTGCTGTCGAAAAACCACTTTGACATATAGTCTATGACACTCAAAGAGTTAATAGAACCAGAGTGGATGGTGAAATTGTGAAGGTTAACAAAGCTGTGATTCAAAATACTGCAAAACATTTCCAGGTTTGGATGGGGTGGAAGAGTTGTATTGGTAAAAGCACAATGTGAGACAGTTCACTGGAAATAAAAGACTTCATCATGACATACATGGATTGTGTAACTTACATTCCGATGGAAACCTGGCTCGTGTTATGCTTACAGCTTTTTATGCTGCCCCCAAGTGGCAATTCTCTCCATTTACTAATCTATGATTTCATATTCATTATTATGTACTGTACTGGTAAAGAATTAGTATACGTTTAAATATAACTTACAGGAGTAAGCAAAAATCTGCCTTGAAACTGAATTTAAAGTGTGCTAGCAGCAGATGACGTGAGCTGGACGAGCATCAAGACTTCTTGGTGGATCGAGTGGACTCCAGCTCACCGACCTGTGAACCATCCTTCAGGTAAGACCCAACCCAAAGTACATGACCACACATGAAAATGTCTGCACACTGGACCACATTCAGACAGAATGCCACCAAATAAATGAAACCAGGGAAATTCTAGCTAAGTAATTTCACTGCTAATTAGAGTCATCTGCCCTGATTTGGAGCTTTTTAGATGAAGTTTAAAACTGTAATATTATTTGCATTATGATTTAACTGGGAAATTCTGAATGGCGTTGCTCACTGTCAGCAACAATGACCAATTTTTCGAGAACGAAAACACTTTTCTGAGCAAGACACACAATAAGAAATAGACCAGATCAAGACTTGTATTTCTCTGAAGGGTTCTTCATTTCCATTATGTTGTCGGACACTTCTAATAGTAGTCTGATCCTGTCAGTGGCAAACACAAGCACTTACAGTGAACCTACACTGTTCAATAGGATTACAGTACAGCGCATGAGCAGTTGCCGTCTTTCAATACTGGACTGATTTCATAAATGACTGTCCCCATTAGTCACAAAGACACAAAAACATGGGAAAATAGAACCAGCTTGGAAAATAGAGAAGTTATCCTTTAAGTGCTTCAATTAATTGTGATTTTCTGCTCCTTCGCTACATTTCAGATGGAAATATTGTACTTTTTAGTTCATTTAGCTGATGAAGTTACTTAGCATTTTTAGCATTCATATCTCATGTTAATTATACAAAATATAAGCAACAAATAAAAAAAAAATAGGCTTAATACATTAAATAATAGTTTTATTTAAATAGTGACTGAAACCCATTCAGTTTGAATTACAGCTGGAGTACTGTAGAATGGTGGTAAAGCCTTGGCATAAAGTCTGCTGGGTTTACAGTAGGGCACTCTTGTTCCACACTAAACACAAATGAGGGTTTCAAGAAACAGCGGAGCATGTGTGCTTGATTTTTATCCATTTCGATGGCTCTACAGATCATGACTTTATGAAACCAGACCAGTGCATTTCACATCAGTTTTAAGTATTGCTATTTCAGGTCATGTGTCCCATACAGAACTCAATGATCCACTGGCTATGCTATCATAAGTCAGGTTTGATGGTGTGCTATTAAGTCCACTGAAACGAAACCAATGTGCTTCAGTGTCGGTATAAAAGAGCCATAATGACTGAGCCTGGATAAACACCATGACCAGAGGGACCGAATGCAAATAAAAGACTAACAGGACCAATAATATCCTTCTCCCCAACAAGTCCTTTCCTTTCCTTCCATTGCCATACATGCATAAATATGATGTTTTTGTGTACTTATTCATTGAACAGATACAATGAAATATAATGAACATCATGTAAAAACTATGCTTTGTAATTATTGTAGAAATAAGAATAGGACGCCAAACAGATCTTCCAGACAGTGTTGCCAGGTGTACAATAATTATCATATTTATATGATAATTTGGCCCTCTGTGCATAAATAATCCCAAAAAAGGGCAAATATATGATAATTTGACTGCTTCGTGAACATGAGGTTGCGATCAGCTGCCTCAGTGACCCCTGAAGGCATCAGTTACCATGTGACCTTTTCCAGCCACTCATACACTGCAAAAAATCAAAATTTTGCCAAGAATATTTGATAAGATTGAGGGCCTTGTTTCTTAGAAATTATGTCTTATTTCAAGAAGTATTATCGAGACTTTGTCCATTGGCAGACTTTTTGCTTGATTCAAGCAAAAAAAAAAAAAATGCTTGAATTCAATCTCCATCTTAGTGTAAATTTTGTTCTAAGTGATATTGTCTGAAATTAAGTGCATAGACATAATTTGACGCGAAATAAGACAAATATTCTTGGTACAATAATTCTCCTTTTCTCACCTGGCACGCTGCTTCCAGATGACCCAATCATATCATGAGGCCTGGAGCTGATAGAGAGCTTTGGGAGCTAACTTCCACTCCAACAATACGATTCTACATGCTAATGAGGATGCAAAGACAACGACTGATCCACTCAAATTACATGCATCACCAAGTTCATCTTCAAAAGAGAAGCATCTGTCAGATAAATGACAGTGTGTGTTTTTAACTTGTTGAGTTTGAGTTTGTACATCATTTAAAATCCAAAGCTTGAGTTCCATAAACATACTGTACATATACAACAAAGTGTTTTTTCAGCAGCTGGCACAAGAGGGCACTCTCACACAGCCTGTGAGTAATATTTGGGTTTCTGGGATTTGTAAAGGCTGGAATATACTTCTCCGACTACATAATACGTTATCCGACTCCGTAGCTACGGAGACCCCTCGAGCCCTCGCACTTCTCCGTCATGATGTGTGTTGTGCAGCCCTGCGCTGAAATGCACCCCCTCGGAAAGTGAAGCAATTCGCCTTAATATCGCTGATAAAAGCAGGAGAAAATACTATTTTATGATTTAATTATTTGTGAGGGCGATGGAAGAGAAGAACATCGGTTGCTTTCAGTCTTTAAAGCTCCTCTTCCTCTTTCTTCTTAACATAAAATCGGATAATAGCGAACGCAAACCAACAACTTTCGGTATGTTCTATGGAAATATACCCCAGCCATAATTACTAAATTAATTAAATGGATTTTTGAGCAAGTTGAATGTGTTTGATTTGCCTTTCACAAGGATAATCGATACTTTAGTTCCTGTCCTGTCTGTGCTGCTGCGGAGGAGACCTGTCTGTCTGTTTCTGTGTAGGGTGAGGGGCTGCATTTCACAGCAGGTAACTAGAGGACCAATCACAGCTCTTGTTGTCTCCATCTTCTCTTGACGGATTGACGGACAGTAAAAAAAAATTCCTGCGCCCGGAGAGAACGGAGAGGCTCTCCGTCAGGCTCTCTGCAACAGAGAGGGCTCTACGTCTCTACGTACGACACTTTACGGAGTACTATAAATTGGCCTTAATCGGGACATAAAGAGACGGTATATATCACAGAGATCAAAGTAGGAAGTGGAGATGATAGAGTAGCGTTTCTCAACGGGGGCGGTACTGCCACCCTGGGGGCGTTTGAAAACCATCGGGGGGCGTTGAGAATGAGACAGCTGAGAGGGGGGCGCTCAGTCGCAAATGGGGGTGGGAGGGTGGGGTGTGTTTATTTAGTTTAGTTTATTTTTTAGAACGTCGAACCATCCATATCAGAACAGACTTTGCTAATTTGAACACTAAATAAGATATAATAATGTATTCATGGAATAACTAGAAATAAATAGGCATACCTGCATCTAGTGCTCTGACCGCTCTGACTAGTTTCCCGACTACCAGCATGTCATTTCCATGGCAACACCCATAAACAAATTCCTTACCAACCATTGGCCACAGTGCGAGCTGAGCGCAGTCAGAGCAGAGCGGGTTGATTGCTTTAGAATCTTCGCCACCCCTAAAAATTTGCTGGGCACCCAGCCAGTGATGATATGATGTCACAGTCACACATACAGTATATTTTATTTACAATGTATTGGTAACACTAAGTTTACAAGTTTTGCAAACATTTCTTAATGCTACCCCCCCAACTACAAAAAAATGGTTCAGTCCGCCTGCTCCGTCAGACAGCCTGCACAACAGACTCAGCGAGTGGAGGAGGAGACGGCAAGATGTCTCAAAAGTCAGGGAGGGAAAAAAGAAAAGAAAAAAGTTCAGACAGGAGAAATAAGTGAAGAGTCGACAGTTTGTCACTCTGTTCTTTCCAAGGGGGAAGTTGTTGGTTCTCCACATGAGGACCACTTCCACGTTCAAAATGCTGCAGCTCCAGTCCGGCCGCTGGTGGCTGGTTCTGGAAGTGAGCAATTCTCCATTGACCGCCATGTTAAAATAGCCAACTTTACAGCTTTAAAAAACCTATTTACATATTTGCCTGGTACATTTTAATTTTTTGGTCCCTAACCACTGTTTCCACCTCCATGAACACTGTGAGGGGGTGAATTTTTTTTTACCACAACCGCTTTAGTGTTATTTCCGCTTAAAATTCTTGCATAAATTAGGGCGTGGTTACGTTGAGTTCACAGACAGCTACCAGCAGTTAGCTCTTTGCTAAAGCATCAGCTGAGCTAGGCTAGGCTACACCCAGAGGTCCGCAGCTTCATCAAGTGGTTAATAAGCACTGCAGTGTCTGTTTGCCTATTTTTGTGTAGTGTTTTCTGGCAGTATGGTGTGTTGTGGGCGGCATGGTGGTGTAGTGATTAGCACTGTCGCCTCACACCAAGAAGGTACCCGATTCCCAACATTTCTGTGTGGAGTTTGCATGTTCTCCCCGTGTCTGCGTGGGTTCTTTCCGTGTACTCCGGCTTCCTCCCACCATCCAAAAACATGCAAACTCTCAATCAAAAGAGGTGATTTTTAAAACAGCAGAGCATTATGATCTGTTTTTGCTGCTGGTAGCTGCTTGTTAGCCTAGCCTAGCTGAATAGCCTTAAGCTAGCTCAGTTCGGCGCTGTTAACTTGAGTTCAGTGGGCGGGATCTCGGCCGGCTGACCCGTAAAGTTACTGCTTCTCCTCCAAATATGGAAAGTACACGCCCACTAAAATCCAAGATGGCGCAGTTCAAATGCCCATGATAGGAGCACAAAACGGACTCCCCCAAACCAATGGGTGACGTCACAAGTGCATATTTTCAGTGAACGGTGAACTGAACGGCTCAGTTTTCAAATCATGAATGTGAACGGGAGTGGTGTTCGTGAACGGCACGAACCGTTCACATTCATTTGAAAACGCTTGCGATAGAAAGTGGTTTTCAGGTTTTGCGACATTGTTTATGGCAAACACTATGACGGTCACTGTGACAGTCGACTGATGCTGAAGCCAGTGTTGGTATACGGTGCTGCCTGTGATTCTTTATTGATACGATAATTTGATTAGTTTTGGAGTGTCAGTACTTTACAGCTGGTGATGAATGGTTAAGCAGGGCTTCTATTGAGTGACATATTGTCTGATTTATTGAAAAAAAAATGAAACGAACGTGAACTAGTTCATTTTTAGGACTGTGAACTTAGTTCTTTTTTTGAAAAAAGTGAACTATGAACATGAACTAGTTCATTTTCATCTGTGTGAATTGAACTCTGAGCTAACACTGTCTGTCTGACACCAGTGCCACTCACTTTGTGAATTTTCCAAAAAAGGAAACAGTTGGTCATTCATTATTAAGAGAAATGTCTTATTTGCTCTTTAACTAAGCAAACGTACGTTTTATGCGAATACTCGATTAATCGCTGGAATATTTGATAGAATACTCGATTACTAAAATATTCGATAGCTGCAGCCCTATTACCAGAGGTAATCAAATTAGGATGGATTTTGGGGAAGAAGAAAAATTTTAAGTGGGGAAGTATCAAAATAGATGAGAATGTTTCACAGTTCACAGAAGCGACAGAAGATATGAATGTAAAGATCATATGCTACTGGGTGTACAGCAACTGAAGAAAGAAATTATTAGATCAAATTCAAATCTGGCACTGCAGCTGGATGACAGAGTGGACTGTTCATCCTGTTCAAAAAGGCTCAGAGCAGACCCTGTTTTACCAGTGTGTCGTTACCAGTGTCCTCTTCTCTGCTGTGGTGAGCTGGCAGGCAGCATCAATAGGAGGGACACCACCCGGCTGGACAAGCTGGTGCCGAAAGTAGCTCTGAGCAAACTGCCCTCGTCCATCCATCTTTTTGTTCAATAAAACATAATCCACCCACTATTTAAAGCTACTTTCAGGGATTAAAACACTGAACTAAAACTAAATGAAGCATATCCTCTACTCTGCAGCACATTGTCCTCCATCAGTCCTTTGCATCACACTGCACAGAGAGCAAAACAAACTCTCTACTCCTCTACTCTACCTCTGATAAAACAAGAATGGAACAAGGTAAAAACAGTTTTTTTCATGATGAAATAGTGAGTCTCTTCTTTCATTTGAGATATTCAGTGTTTTCAGAGACATAGTACAAAATATTCTGTGGGTCTTGACTCAAAATGGACAAAAAATGCTGGAACAAGACACTGTTTAATAAAACGGCTTGCACTCACTGAGTCGATGTGAGGGTTGTTTGTAAAGGACAGAGGACAGTCATATCCTGTACAGATTGTGAAGCCCTCTGTGGATAATTTGTAATATGTGATATTGGGCTATACCAGGGGTCTGCAATCCATGGCCCTAGAGCCTCATATGGCTCTTTAGCCCCTCTGCAGTGGCTCCTTCTGGACATGGATATTTTTTTTAATTTTAATTCTATTTATTTATTATGTTGCACATTTATCTTATAATATAATAACATATTTAGTCATTTAAAATATGCCTCACTTACTACATGTAAGGCTGGCTCCTTTAACTAATACTGAGTTTCCAAACACACCTTCTGTAAGCCAACCATGATAAATAAAAAAGGAAAGCCTCAGAGGAAAATAGAGTTTCATTCTGATTCTGAGAGATTATTTTGCCTTCACTGCCAACAACAGCTTGTCTGTATGTTTGATATGTTGCAACAAATTAGCGACAAAGTGGGCTATATTATTTATAAGAGTTGTTTGTTAGAACAGATAAAAAACAGAAAGTAAAATAATATAATAATATCTGATTCTCATACTACAAAGTTTTTGTACATGCATTATAAATATATATTAAACTTTGGAAGCTGTGTCATGGTTTGTGGCTCCTTAAAATGTTTTTTGGTGGAAAAAGAGACAGAATGGCTCTATTGATAGTGAAGGTTGCAGACCCTTGGGCTATATAAATAAAACTGACTTGACTTGAAACCCAGAATCAGTTTCAAGTTTAACTCAGTAATCATCTCAAAAATAAAAGGGAGATATTGCATTTTTATTCAAATGCTCTCAAAAATGCTATGATTAAATGATTTCATTTTAATACTAGTGTCTGTGGACCTCCATAACAATTGAAAGCCTTTGAGCAGAAATCAAACAGTGATGTAAACTAAATGAGGGGTTGGGAGTTTATAAATCTGCAATGACTCAAAGTATTAAAGTAATTTGAATTGCACCATCAGTCTTAACATGTCTGTCATTCATCCACTTACTGTAGATAGTCATCATTTATTGAAAATATGCATGCAAAAGTCATCTTGCCAACACTACATCTAATTCATAATAAAGGCACAACATTGATTCACTGGTGCTCCCTCACTGATCCCGTGCAGCTCATCCTGTGTGTGTTAGTGTGTGTGTGTGTGTGTGTGTGTGATAACACTGATCAATGGAGTGCTCACAGTGTGTTCCCTGACGAGCCAGCAGCCATTACAGCAGTACACATCCAGCTCCCGTCCAAAACTCTTCTCATCCATAACTGTGTCTGTAAGTCACTGTCAAATGACCTGTGGTGCATGGAGTAATGGCTATCACAGGGAATAGCAGCAGTGGTACCACTTAGGTAGTAGTAGTAGTAGTACTAGTAGTAGTAGTAATAGTAGTAGTGGTGGTGGTGGTAGGACAGTTACACATAAAAAAAAATCAATAAAATATGAGGATTTGCAGTCGCTGCACATCATCAGTCACTGGTCTGTCATGTCAGTGGCTGCTGAGGCTCTGTTTAATTCCTGGGAATACTCTTCTATGGCACAAACTGGACACCAAAAAGAAGTCCCTTCAAACAAGCAGTGACTTGTTTTTTGATGAGAAGACAATTTCAACAATCCATCGCCCATCCCCATTCCTACTGTCTCTAGTGAGATATTCCATCCCTATGTGAAATTCAATCATTCCTTGCAGTCGCGGGAGTTAAATAAGTGAGCAAAAGCGTTTTTTCGCCGGCTCAGCCATTGCCCTAAACTGGCAATGCTGCTGTTAGCTTAGCTTTGCATAGTCACTGTAATCTATTGTTGCCAACCAGCATTGCAAAAGTGATTCCAGATAACTCAGTGTTTTTCCTAAATAATTCAGTGACCAACATTCACAGCGAGTACAAATGACAAATTAACACAAACGTATTGACTACGAGGCCGATTTTGACTTGGGACTATATTCTGACATAGCATCGTTGCCAGGTGCAAGGATAGCATGCAGCAACTTCAGTCAACACACCAGCGTGACTACGGTACTAGTAGACTTTATTGTTCTGCCGACAGTCTTGAGATAGTTGCTATCAGTGCCCATGTACTATGTTGATTGAATAAAAATCTTTGACAGCAGGATCTGTTATATAAACATTACATGAACAGCAATTTATTTGCTACCGTTGAGTGAAAAAGAGCTGTTTCCTTGAGTGTCTTTATGTTCATGCCACCAAAGTTGCCAGTTTCAGCTTATATTTATATTTATGAAATGTATGATTTGATTGGGCTGTTGTGCATCAACCTGCTACTATGTCAGCCACTGAAATTCCCACAGACAAACGTGTTTCTGTGCTGTGACCTTTATCCTCTCCTGAGTATTTCTTTTCTCAGGTTGACACTTTTCAACATCAAATACCACATCTGGTCAAGATCTCTGCTCACACACACACACACACACACACACTTCTACAAATTAGGCTGAACTAATTATAGACCTCAGTCCCATTGATTTCCTCCTCTGGTCCAGTTTTAGATAAGTGCAGCCCACACACACATCAAACATCCCACACTCTGCATGCACAAACACACACACACACACACACACACACAATGACAAACAGGAACACCAGAGAAACTGAACTGTAAATCAATCAGGCAACTCTATTTGGAACAGATTTTGTTCCCAGTCCAGGACATGAAGTGGATCTGTCAAAGAGCTCATAAGTGATATCTGAGGAGCCGCTAACAGAAGCCATTAACAGAGGTGAGGTTCACTATTAAATAGGGCTGTGCGCAATGCCATATGGCAGTTTACTGCAGTACCCCATGACTGCCACAACCCTACTACCCCCACTGCAACCCCACAGCAACCCTGCTACCCCCACCACAACCCTGCTACCCACACCACAACCCTGCTATCCCCACAGCAACCCTGCTACCCACACCACAACCCTGCTACCCCCACCACAACCCTGCTACCCCCACCACAACCCTGCTACCCTCCACAACCCCACTACCCCTGTTGCAACCCTGCTACCCTCCGTGATTGCTGTAACCTCACCGATCGTTCCTTGTCCTCTGGCATAAAATGCGCCCAAACTGGCGACACAGTGTTTGGCTTTCTAACAAGATTTGCGGCTGTTGTTGAATAAAATCAAGTCAACAGAGCAATTATGGACAGTACTACATAAGAGGGATGTGTCTGCTATAAGCACTTACTATTGAAATGAACTCTGACTGTTTATGTAATGCTTCTGTCTTTTATGCCTGTGTATTATGTGTGTGTATATTAAATTTAATCACGAGAAGTACTGAAATAATTAATAGCAAAAAGAAAAAAAAAAAAACAACCCCCTCCCCCTTTAATGGATTGTCCCACTGCCAAGCTGCAGTGTGAAAAGTTTTGTTTCGCCATCTAGTTTTAAAATCAGGATAGAGAGAGAATATACAGATATTTTGTTTTTAATATTTTAATATATTGTGGTGATGACGGTAATGAGCTCAACACCGCAGTAGGCATCACATGACCGCGGTAGTGCAGTGATGCGGTTATCGTCCCAGCCCTATTAAATAAGCAATGGATTAATAAGAAGGCTACTGCATGAAACACCTTCACAACTGGCATATCTGTGTGTGTGTGTGTGTGTGTGTGTGCATGCAGGCTGCAGGTGTTTCTACACACTGCCACTACCAGTTCTGTTTGGTCATCTTAGTAGTTCCTTCAGTGGTCTTAAGTTCTGTTCAGTAGTATTGCTTAGTAGTTCTGTCTGTGTTAGTTTTTGTTCTGCTGTTTTTTGGTAAATGTGTAACTGTTATATTAGCACCTTGGTCAGTGAGAAACACCATTTAGTTTTCACTCTGTAGCATAAAGAGATTACAGCTCTCCACTGTGGAGCTCTGTGCTGCAGGATGACAATCAATGAAGCTTGGATCTCACACAGTGAACCCTGAGTCTTTGAATGAAAGTCTGTCATGATACAGAATACACGCCAGTCTGTAGATTTTTCTTCATTCACTGCTAAAATAACACAACACAATTATCAAAGCTTTATGGCTGATGGACATACAAAGCTGCTCAATTATTGTATCACAATCAAGCCCTCACTTAATTACATGTCATCTCAACATGCAAATAGAGAAAGAAGGGAAAAGGAAAGAATGAAAGACAACAGGGAAAAGGAAGATGGGGAGGGAAAAGAGGAAAGCATGAATAAAAGGAGAGCGACAGAGAGCTGGTGATGAATCGATGTAACTCAGAAGATTTGTTGATTGAATTTCCTTGTCCCAACAATAAAGGACATGTGGCCACTGCCAATCTTTTTGGCACATTGTGGTGTGGCTGTGGTGTCTGTGTGTGATTGATGGCAAACTTCACTATATGAGGAACTGAGCTTTTCTAACCGAGTAACACCTTCCAACAAGACTACTCAATCCACTATCACATCATCAGTAAAACCAGCCAATGTTCAGCCTGACACTCATATTACACACAGTGTGCACTATGGGGCTGTCACTTTTTATTCAAAATTTGAATATTCATTCAAAAGTTGGGGTGAAAAGTTCTTATTCAAATGTGATAACGTGTCTGTAATCAAAATGTGCAGTCTATAAAGGTGTGTTTGAAGTAGTTCACCTTGTGATCCAGCAGAGGGCGCTCTAAATCTTCACTATCAGTTTGACCTATTGCCTGCCCTTTGACCCTTGACCTATCAATTCAGCTTGTGATATTATGTTGGTAGCTATAACAATAGAGGACACCAGCGGGCAAAGCCGTCCTGAGTGGAAAATAACGAAACCAACAAATCTGAGAAGTAATGTATGGAGGTATTTTGGGTTCGACACTGTGGATGGAAAAATGACAAACAAGGATCGATTTTGTAAAAGGCAGCTTTCTAACTTGGCAACCACCAAAAATCTGAGGACTCACCTGCTAGCTTACCACCCACATGAAGCAGAGACCAAGGCACCACAGATAAACTGAGCTGCCGGAGCAACATCGTGCTTACAACCTCGACTGACGTCTACTCTGCACCTTCAGCAGGAACGAGTGTGCTTGTCGGCAGGTAATATTGTAAATAAAAAGAGAGCTGCACTTGATCCAGATCATGTTGATAGACTTGTTTCTTTGGCTAATAATATTAGAAATTAAGCCAGGCCATTCGGCTTTCCTACCAGTTCAATGTTTTACCTTGTTTGTTACATTTTTTGCTCAAAGTTATGAGCAATTCTTTCCTGTAATTTGACATTTACGGCTTGTGAAATTTATTCAAACTCCTTCGAATAAATTGCATGTCATTTCAAATTCTTTTCAAATTTGATTTGTTTTTAAAAGTGACAGCCTGAGTGTGCACAGTGTGCTTGCTTGGTGGAGGGGTTTGAAAGCACTCACCTACAACTCAAAGTATTGAGTAGCGAGAAGCCGTTGCTGGTGTCTTTGGTGGATGGAGACCCTGAATGACTCACGGGAACAGAGCAGGACAAGAACCCTAGAGAACAGAAGAAGTTCAAATCAGAAGAAATATTTCCTCTGCATGTTTTTTTTTTTTTTTTTTTTTTTTGAACATTTTTTTGGTATGCAGCAGGTCCGCCCTGGTATGCACTGCTTCCTGGAAATATAACACGAGTGAAGTATGAAACTGACAAATGGTCTCAGGTCTTCCTCCAGCCTATGCAAATAAAATAAACGGTATGAAAAACATCTTAGCTTGTTTAAAACAGTTGGGTGGTGACTAATCTCTATAAACAGATATCTGAATGTGAGTTCAAAATCTGTAAATGGGACAGGATAAATCTGACGTGTTCTAGTTTCTATTTCTATTGCATGCAGCAACCAAATATGGATGATTTCTAAAATACATTTCATTGTGTTTGGTTTAAATGATAGTGCAATTTAAATTTACAATATTATTTTGCCTTTAAAAAATTGACACAATGCAAACACAAAGCAACATCAGTGTGCATTTGGAGTCGTCTTCCTGGCCTCCATACTTCACTGGTCAGTCCCTTTGTTGTAAAACTGCAGAGTTAACTGATTAACTGTGACCTTGTCACTATGAGCGACCTCCTTCACATTTCACACAGCCACTTCAAACAGACTTCAGTTGTGACCAAGGACACATTTCAGAGGAATCTGACAAAGTCTAATGTAACCTAAAGACTCACTGATGGATCACTCAAGCAGCTTTCGAGTCTGCGCTGTAGGGACATTTATGTTGTGCACAGAAATGAATGCAAACTGGTTTGTGGAAGAAAAGTGTTGGTCTTTTCTTTGTGGTTGTTGCTATAGCTCTGCAACATTCGATTGTCACTGTGTCCTTCTACATGGTTAAAAGTGTGGTGTTTTGTTTGTTTTGACCCTCAAAGAATATATGTTTTACATGGACTGTGGCCCACACCAACAGACCAATGAACAAACGGTAAAAGGATGGAAGGGATTTTGCCCTACAGTAGATCAGCTGACAATCCAGATACACTGCAACATGCTTTAAAATAAATAGTAAATAAGTGTGTTTATCAAAGTATTAAATTATTGAGTCGATAAACTGGATGTGACACTAAACAACTTGAAAATGACTGGTTTTGCAGAGACAGCAGCAAAAAACAGAAAGAAAATACCTCTCTTTCTGTCTACCGCTGTGCGATATTACGATATATATCGTAATGTGGTATAAAAATGTCTACCGTATGATATAAGCCTCTGTTGTTTATATTGTAATTTTAACATGTAGCTACTTAGTTAGCTCTGTTGCTACGCTAACATAAACATTATTCTGGTTGTGGTTTAGATACACCGTGTAAAACACAACTCAACGTCAGAATGACCGCTGGTTAATCCAAATGTATCATGTGAGTTCAAAACGTGTATTGTATGAAGCATAGACATAATAGTATGATGGCTACTGTAACCGTAGCAACACTACTGCTTTGTGGTAGCATGTTTACGTCACCTGTAAGGACAGGTTTGCAGCAGTTTAGGAAGTAAACAGAGGTGAAGCAGCATGGAGGACGTTGTGTTGCGTGTGAATGATTTATTATCATTTAAAACACATCTTTATTAGCAGCCAAACTTTATAATAAATTACAGCGCAAACATAGCCTTCCAGGCACTCTCAAAGTAAGCCTTCAGAATAAAAGCATATAAGGGAGAGCACAATGGAAAGTAAAAACATCAGAAAAAAAAACTATAACTATATAGGGATAAAAACTTGGCTATACCGGGATATAGAATTTTGTCCATATCGCACAGCCCTATCTCTCACACACACACACACACACACACACCCTCATGCCTCTCCCCAGTCCGCCCCAAGGCTAACACTTGGGAAAGCGTCAGTCTGTCTGCTCATAACTATCTGTCACAGATAACGGTGGGAACACACACACACACACACACACACACACACACACCACATCCCTGGACAGCTGGGTCACAGACAGACAAGACACTCGGTCTCCAGGCCCATATCAGATGATTGTGTGCATACACTACAAACACACACACTCAGAGTTATGTCACACATCACAGTGAGCAGCTCCCTTCAGAGAGGACAGTGTTTATATTTGGATACATTTATGAATGAAAATGGAAAACATTTGGACGAATACTCTAAAAAGTAACTTCCTTCATCTGCGAGAAACATGGAGAAAAAAACATGAGCAATGACCAACATGAGACAAGCTGTGAAAAGAGCGTGAGAACAGTGTGTGTACGTCACCATGCTGTGACTGTGTGTTAAAGGGTGGAGTGGGACGACATGACATGAAGCAGCAAGTCTGAGGCAATGCTGCCCCATCGCCCATCATTTTGGTTCACAGGCTATTATAATTATTAGGCTCACACTATTATCATTATTATTAATAATAATTATTAGTAGTAGCAGTAGTAGTGATAGGGCTATCATCATTATTAGGTTAGGTTAGGTTATTGGGTTACTAGGCTATTGCTATATTTATTATATAATGTTACACACTTTTTATTGATATTATTGATATTTATTATTATTATTATCATCATCCTCATAGTGGTAGGTAGGCCTATTATCATTACTAGGCTATCGTTATAATTGGTGTGTTTGATTTGTTTGTGTGTTATAATCAGTGTTGTGCCAGTTCATACTAAAAAAAACTAGCTCAAAGTTCAGTTCACACATATGAAAATGAACTAGTTCATGTTTGTTACATTTTTTAAATACACTAAGAGGCATTAAAAACGCAACATTGTATTTTTTTCAATATTAATTTGAAATTTCATAATTTATTGGGCGACTTCACTTGGTATGATACTCAACATGAATGAACAAAAGAACTCATTGAAAACTTTCAAACAATGTCCTAACGAATCACACATGCAAAAACAGGGATTGGTACCGTCTGCCACGTTCATTTATTGTTTGAGCTGAAAAATGTGGCTCCATAGTTTCAATAGCCACGAGTGGAAGTAGACAAAACATTCTTTTGTATACAAAGTAGTTGTATCCAATTTTATTTCACATTGACTTTGTTGCGTTTTTAATGCCTCTTAGTCATCAGACACTATGTCACTCAATAGAATCTCTTCTTAACCATTCATCACCAGCTGTAAATCACTGCCACTACAAAACTAATCAAATTATCGTTTCAGTAAAGAATCACAGGCAGCACCGGCTGGCTCTGTGACACTATTATTTTATTTAACCTTTATTTTGCATGGTAAGTCAGTTGAGATCTAACTCTCACTTACAATGATGACCTGGACAGCAGGCTCCCGACACCAGGCTGGCTCCGAGGCACTGGACTGTCTCCGTGGCGTAGCTTCATAAAACTCCACCATGTACTCTGCAACACTGGCTTCAGCATCAGCCGCACTGGACTGTCACAGTGACCGTCATAGTGTTTGCCATAAACAATGTCGTAAAACCTGAAAACCATGGGTGGAACAACCCCCACAAAGATCAGATAACAATTCAAACCCTGAGAACCACTGATCTAGGGCAACATTTGCGTTTGTCCAACACCTGCAAAACTAATGGCTAATTAGTAAATGTCAACAGCACTGTTGCTGTAATCACACTGGCAAAGTGATGTCAGCATTTGGCAGAGCCACTAGCATGATGAGCAGTAGACGCTTATGGTTGTTATAAAATGAATGTAACTCTGTTTATGCATATTATCAGCCATATATGTCAGTCCCTGCACCTGAAGCGTGTTATTAAACACATTCAAGGGGAATGAGATTGTAGAGCAGTTACAATAGGTATTAAATATTTATGCTGAAAATGCCAGTGGGTCACATTGACCTCCATAGTTTTGATTACTTCTCCTGCATCAGAGGTAGTCCAGCATAACAAGACTACAAACTGCACAGGGCAATGCAATGCAAACGTGCTTTTTGTCTTTGTCTTTCACTGCTTGTCACTGTTGTATTCTACAATGAAGTACAGCATAAATCTGCATTTTTGCATTTGCATTGAAAACTACACGACTCATCTAAAAGGGCAAAATAGGGATGGGAACGACACAGGATTTTGTGTGTCGAATTTTGTCAAATTGTCAGCCTTTTTTTTGGCAGCAACAATGCGGAGGGTAGAAAATATTCTACCCTGTACTACTTCATTTTAGGCTTAAAGTCATGGCTGTAATGTCCAATATTGACAATCAAAGCAGTGGTAAGAAAAATGACAGACTTTTGCAAGTTTAAAATGTTTATTCAACGTCCTTCTTAATTACCACCAGACCTGTCGGGTCCGACAGGATCTCACAGCCTCTCTTCTGATGACCGTAACTCCTGAGCCGTGTGTGCTATCGAAGGCATTCAATTGATTCTGAAAGCAGATAAATTGGGCTTTTCGACAATATGATGTTTATTACAACAAAGTACAAACGTTGAATCACAGATGAGGTTTCACCTCTACACCTGAAAAAAAGGGAGCGCTTCTCCTCACCGTCACTCCTGAATCCAGTGCCGGTACCTTGTTATTTACCTTTGACATATTATTTCTTCATCTTGTGTGCTGAGAGTTCTGTAAATCGGAGTCAGATTCGTCATACTTGAAGCTGTTCTGAATCTGATTATTCTATTTCATATTTGATCAATAGCAGTTACACCTCCATGCCCGTTCTGAACAGGTGAGCCACCTGTTTAATGGCCGATCACCAGCTCACATAGCTGTAAATCACTGCTTCCTTCCTTCATCCCATCTGGATAAAAGCACGTTCCTCTCTAGGGTTGAACTTTGAAAGCCCTCACCAAACACAAGCGATTGCCAAGGATGTAGTGCTACCCACTGTGCTCTGCGTGTGTGTGTATGTGTGTGTCTGTGCGCGCATAGAGAGATGAAATAGTCAGCCAATTTAGCCTCAGTGTGTGTGTGTGTGTGTGGTGTGTGTGTGTGTGTGTGTGTGTGTGTGTGAGACCAGGGCCAGCTGAGGGATGACGCTGTTAGGGTACACTTTATAGAGTAGTAATTCACAATAATTAGGTGTTGTGCTGTGGGAATGGTTCCATTTTATTTCTGTTTCCAGTGTCTTTTCCAATTACATTTTCACTTCTATGAAGCCGGTTTTGTTTTTTTTGCCTGTTTTGCACTAGTGATAGGACTTTTTTTTGGACAAAACGGCCGACAATTCGACACACTTTTTTTTGTCAAAGTGAGCGCGTGTTGATTGTCCGTCATTTTGTCCAAAAAAAGTCCCATCCCTAGTGCACACACACACACACACACACACACACACACACATGCAGAGCACAGTGGATAGCACTACATCCTTGGCAATCGCTTGAGTTTGATGAGGGCTTTCAAAGTTCAACCCTAGAGAGGAACGTGCTTTTATCCAGATGGGATGAAGGAAGGAAGTGACTAAGGAAGGAAAGAAGGGAACAAGGAAGGAAGAAAGCAAAGGGCACTGGTCAATGAACACCATCTGCCAGTGCTGGGACAGACCATTGAGCTGTCCATAGATGTTACAGAGACTGGCGCCTGTCAAGTGTGTCTCTGTGTGTGTGTGTGTGTGTGTGTGTGTGTGTGTGTGTGTGTGTTGTCAAAGAGAGACACACACACACAGACACAGACTAGGACAGATGAGAGGACAGGAGAAAGCCTCTTCCTCTGTCTCTTTCTATCTCCATCAGTCTGTCTCTGGCTCATACTCATAGCTCCAGAGCTACACACTGTTTGGGCAACAGCTGTGAGTCACACTTATCATACCATGGACTGACATTTTGGACCAAAACTAAATCAAAAGTTGTTGGTTGTAATGAACTCTTTGAGTGCCATAGACATTCATACGTCATTTAAAATCCAACACTTGAGTGCCATAGATACAGTATACATACACTATATTACTGTGTGTATAGTGTATATATACACTGTACACTGTACACTATACACACAGTAATATAGTGTATATATACACTATATTACTGTGTGTATAGTGTACCGTGTGTATATACACGGTACACTATACACACAGTAATATAGTGTATATATACACTATATTGAGTGTACAGTGTATATATACACTGTACACTATACACACAGTAATATAGTGTACAGTGTATAGTATACACTGTACACTATATTACTGTGTGTATAGTGTACTGTGTGTATACACACAGTACACTATACACACAGTAATATAGTGTACAGTGTATAGTATACACTGTACACTATATTACTGTGTGTATAGTGTACCGTGTGTATATACACGGTACACTATACACACAGTAATATAGTGTATATATACACTATATTGAGTGTACAGTGTATATATACACTGTACACTATACACACAGTAATATAGTGTACAGTGTATAGTATACACTGTACACTATACACACAGTAATATAGTGTATATATACACTATATTGAGGTCTCCACTGCTCTAGAGTCCAGTGGTGGCATACTTTACACCACTGCATCCAGCGCTTTGCATTGCACTTGGTGATGTATGTCTTGGATGCAGCTGCTCAGTCATGGAAACCCATTCCATGAAGCTCTCTGTGCACTGTTCTTGAGCTAATCTGAAGGCCACATGAAGTTTGGAGGTCTGTAGTGATTGACTCTGCAGAAAGTTGGTGACCTCTTCACACTATGCGCCTCAGCATCCACTGACCCCGCTCCATCAGTTTACGTGGTCTACCATTTTGTGGCTGAGTTGCTGTCGTTCCCAAACACTTCCACGTTCTTATAATACAGCTGACAGTTGACTGTGGAATATTTAGGAGCGAGGAAATTTCACGACTGGATTTGTTGCACAGGTGGCATCCTATCACAGTTCCACACTGGAATTCACTGAGCTCCTGAGAGCAACCCATTCTTTCACAAATGTTTGTAAAAGCAGTCTGCATGCCTAGGTGCTTGATTTTATACATCTGTGGCCATGGAAGTGATTGGAACACCTGATTCTGATTATCTGGATGGGTGAGTGAATACTTTTGGCAAGATAGTGTACTTCAAAGTGGTTTTTCAGCAGCAGGCACTAGAAGCGCTCTCACACATCCTGTTAGTAATATTGGGACTTCTGTGATTTGTAGTCAGGACATTAAAATTTAATATACGCTACAGAGATCAAAGCAAGAAGTGGAGACGATCGCATTGAGGGAGCAAAATAAGCATATTCTGGACATAAAGTGGTGATTTTGGTGAAAGTGTCCTCTACTCTGCCTCTGATAAAACAAGAATGGAACAGTTTTTTCGTAATGAAATAGAGAGTCTCTTCTTTCATTTGAGCTATTCTGTGTTCCATTAGTACATATTAGCACATAGTATTAAATATTCTATGGGTCCTAAAAAATGATTAAAAATGGCCAAAAACGCTGGCACAAGGCACTTTCTGTTTTATAAAACGACTGCTACTCAAAGAGTTCAGCTGCTCCTCCACACAGCCTCTCACCGCCTTCAGGCTGCTGCTCTTTCCATTACTTTTCATCTTATACAAAACTGTGTAATTATTAATGAAGTCAGCATTGACTTTGACATTGAGCCAGTCATCACACTCTCTCTCTCTCACTTTCAAATCAAATCATTCAATGCTTTATTGGCATGAGACAATAGAGACTTGAATGAATTTGCAAAACAAAAAGGTGACAAAATTAATTATAATTAATTATACTAGGGCTGGGAATCTCCTGGCACCTCATGATTTGAATCAATTTTGATTCAGAGGTCAACGATTTGATTCTAAACAGATTACCATGCATTGATGCAACAATTTTACTATGCATATGCTTGATTTTTAAAACTATACATACAGTATATATAGCAACTATAGAATGCTCAGATTAATTAATAATTAATTTACCTGCATCAAGACACTGGAGTCATAGTTCTGGAGAGAATTTGCGATACATTGAAGAATCAATTTTTTTCCCCACCCCGTATTGTGCTTGAGATACCAAAGGATAAAATTCCCAGGTGAAAAAAGTTTTACTAGATCTAGAAATATTTTGTTCTCATTCTAAATTTAAACATTTTGAGAAACCAGTAAGGTACAGTACATTTAAAAAATGTGAATTGTGATTTGTGACATACAAGTAAAATTGACCTGACTTGACATCGGGCTGAATGAAATGATTGGACAGGATCTATATTTACACAGCACTACCAACCCTACCTTTAACAAAATAGATTTAGGACCCTATCTCACAAGGTGCACAGTGCAGCACAACTATCCTGCTAGTTTTTGACAGACAGTTGTCACTTTTACACCCAGCGGCCACACTGCATAAGGAGGAAATGTATTTGCGCTGATCTGTGTGCGCTCATGGGCATGTTAATATTAAAACAACACAGTGGTTTTGACCAAGAAAACCTGGTCTGAAGTCTGCCGTAGAACTGTCCTGCTATTTAAAGGGGTGTATCAATCAGACAGTAAGATGTAGCAACGTAGGCAGTTTCAGGTTCAGTGTCTCTGCATATTCTGCAGCTGTGACCAGCTGCAAGCCCCTGCACAATGCAACACAGTCTCATCCCTAATCGTCACATACTGACGTTTGGTCATTGCCTCGTGACGCCCCTCAGCCGACGCCTAGGGTACCCTCTTTTCTTCTCGAGCTGAGGGTCATTTGTGGTGGCCGTTCTGTTGTCCAAACGTGGCCGAGCTTAGGAATGTAAAATAAGCCAACTTCATTCACAGCAATGACAACACATAGCATTCCCACAATTTTGTTGCAACAGCTGAAAAATCCTTTGTAATAAGTAGTAAACTAGACATCGCATTTTAATGCAGAAATTATATAATTATTAAAAAAATGACATTTTAAACTTGAAAGTCAAAGGACGCAGATGGCAACCCCTTTCCATCAAAATCCTAAAACAAGGGATTTGCATTCAAATCTACGGATGACCCTCTTTGTGGGCTCGACAAGAAAAGGGGGTACCCTAGGTGTCGGCTGAGGGACGTCAGGGGGCAATGACCAAACTTAAGTATGTGACGATCGGGGATGAGACTATGTAGTACAATGCAAATAATGGTCCAAACCCTTCTTGGGCTGCATCAGAAAGCAATATGGTTCACATCATTGATCAACATTTGCCATATTGCCCCTCAATGTCAGCTCTCAGTGACATTCTCACATGGATTCAAATGGAGCACTGAGAGATGATGGAGGCAGTGTTCACAACAGAAATCCACTCACTGATCCAGTTTGCAGAATCTGCCATTTAAATAACATAGTTTTTAAAAGGAATGAGAGATGACACTGATGCATTTGATTGCTGTTATGCCCAAACACACTTACGAATAATGAGAGACTGAGGTCTCTTTCACACCTAACCAAGTGGACTCAGTTCACTTAGGGGGCTGAAAGTTGCAACATTGTTGTATTTATCACTTGGTTCGGTTCTGCTTTCACACTGTAATACCTGTAATACCTGTAATAACCACACCAAACTTTCTGAGCATCAACAGTCAGGTATGTAACCTCACAGACTACAAACAGGGTGGACTGGTTATGTTGTATTGTGCTTCGTTACATTATTTGAGGGAATGATACAACATTAACGTTGCCTACCTACATGCTAGTGAACGTAACCGTCACTAATGCTAACCTAGTTTCGTCAATGATTGAAGCTGTTAATTTTCTAACTTTGACAATATAACATGTGACAACACATCAGCACAGAGTTTAAGGACTGTGACTGTTGGTAGTTGTGATTCATTTTATTCAAATACGTCAAATTGTGAATTTATGGGTTATGTTGTTCAGACGATTGAGCTAAGCTAGCTAACTGCTAATGGTGGTCACTTGTTGTTTGTTTTGGTCTGGAGTGTACGCTGTACTTGCTGTACATGCACTACGTACATTTGGTGCTGTGTTTGGTCCGGTGAGCTTTCACCCTGCATACGAACTGCACCAGAGTTCACTTGAAAACGAACCGAGACCCCCGTTTTAAAGCGGACCAGAGTTCCTGTTTGGTCCGCACCAGAGTTCGTATGAGCTTTCACACCTGCCCAAATGAAGCCGATTATCTGAGGAAACAAACTCTGGTCTGTTTAAAGTGGACCAAAGGAGGACAGTGTGAAAGTGACCTAAATATAAGAGAATACCACACAAATTCCACAAGCTTATAACAACCTGAAGCAAAAATGCAAAAAATAAAATACAAATTTAGTTTGTGAATGAATAAGGCCACAGTTGGTTTTCTACAACTGTGAACATTTTAATTTTTTTTTAGGTTGAGCATCAATTCTGTATCTTCCTCCGTTTCACAGAGATCTTCTGAAGTCAGTCTGAAGTTAATGCCTCTGTAAAATCTGTGACTTTCTTCAGCGCTGCATGTACAGATTCTCTTTAGGTTTCAACATCCTGTCATGTTGAAGTCTAATGTTGGATGACCCTCTTCATCCAAACCCTAATGTCTGAAGTGACCAGTAGCACTGGAAAAGTTTTATTTTCCAGAGGACTTTGAACATGGGATGATACACTCAATGATTAGATCTAAATATTGTATGACTGTCTATATTTCATATCACATACCATATATACCCATTTCACCAGCACAAAAAATAAATAAGTGCATATTTTTTTTTAATGCAGTGATAACATTAATGATCGTCACAGCCCTCCAGACTCACTGTTTCCTTTTGCTTCCAGCCTCTGTGCTGAGCTCCACTAAACACAGCAGGATGTCAAAACAGCTCCTAATCTTCTCATCTGACTCTGGGCAAAAAAAAAAGACAAACAAGCATATTTCCTTTAAATTCCACTCCTTATCTGCGCTCATGCTGCAACACAAAGTCAGACACGCAGGCAGCAGCTGTTTTATCAGGCAGCTCATCAAAGTCATGGCTGTAGGAAATATAACTCATGTATGTGACTCATCGTAGTAATGTAACAATTCGCTCCACTGTGTAGGATACAAGCAACAATGGAATATAATACACATAACCTCAGTGTAATCACCTAGGAGTGAGAATGACTGTGTTATTTTAGACTGAGCCAAACTGTGTCACTGTTAGAGGGTCATAGCATCCATCAGTGAGCTAGTCGTCACAGGGCACAGATAGAGCACCATGTGTGGACGAGCTAGAGCCCACCATGTTTCTACATCAGCCCAGAACACACAAACCAAACACTGGACAGAAGGGGAGAGCCTAATACACACATATAATATTGTGCTACATGCTAGATTTGTGTCCTCACTAAAGCTGGACACTGTGAGATATTATCAATCGTTCTCAGCTCCAGCTCAAACTGCACGACTAAATGGCAGAGTTCAATAGTTCACAGCTCACAATTCATGTGCTCACACTATACAGCCCAGTGCTCTGATGACACCGGACTGCTCACACTGTATCTCCTCGGATCTCGAAATGCAACTTAAAAAGAAGAAGAAGAACCTGGAGGTGGACAGATGCTTGAGAACGGTGAACAAAAAGACACTCGCTGTCTTTGTGGAGAAACAGGTCGCGGCTCTGCTTCAACAGTGAGATACCCTCAGGAAAAGCGACCATGTGGTTGCTGATCAGGAGCTGGTTGTGAGGTGTTAATCGCTTCTCATTACCCTCTATGTGCTACACCATGCACGACAAGATTGAGCCGAGACTCGGCCCGATCCCAAAAATAGTCTCATGACTGAAAAAAAATCACTCAAACTATTGCACAGTCTTTGTCAGGGGAGGGTGGTCAGGACGAGACATGAAGGCATCTGATTGGTTCTTTCCATTAGGACCTAGTTTTACAGTCCAGCAGCTGCCACAGACGTCTGATTCTTTTCCTTCCTTTCTCTGAACACATAATGTATTGACCTTGGTGACCTTGACCTTTACCAAACTGAATCAGTGACTTCTGGTTTCCTATATTGGTTTATATACCAAATTAGGTGAGGATTGGCTGAAAATTGTATACCCTGGAGCGTTCAGAAATATGCAAAATCTCTCATACATTACTATGGCGTGACCTTTCATTTGACCTTGATGACCTTGACTCAGATCCAATCACCACCAAAATTTTATCAGTTTTAAATTATTTGACCAATCCTGAAAATTTCGTCAAAATCTGTTCATAACTTTTTGAGTTATTTTGCAAACCAACAAACAAATAAACAAACCCTGGTGAAAACATAACCTCCTTGGCGGAGGTAATAATCATAAAAACAGTTTGACATAACAACATTTGAGTTGAAACTCATAGGCTACATTAAAATTTCATGAGTTAGATTGACCAGCTGTATCTGTACATTTGTGTGAAACTTTGTGGAATTCTTCAGTTGTCAATTGTACCTTTGAAGGACAAATGAAATAACTCATATAGTTTAATATGTAAAAATATGCTCAAACTGAACGGATGATGGAATCCCCCAGGTGATCAATTTAACTCTCTCCGTTTTTTTATGTAACAGAAAGTACCAAATGAATGAAGAGACTCTCTATTTCATCATGAAAAAATGTTTGTTTTTATCTTGTTCCATTCTTGTTTTATCAGAGGTAGAGTAGAGGACACTTTCACCAAAATCACCACTTTTTGTCCAAATTTGTTTTGTTCTCTAAACACAATCATCTCCACTTCCTGCTTTGATCTCTGTGGTGTATACCGTCTCGTTATGTCCCGACTACAAATCACAGAAGCCCTGAAATTACTCACAGGCTGCGGGAGACCGCGATCTGCGACCTGCTGCAAAAAAAACACTTTGACATCGTTTTACATCAATGAACCTCAAAGAGTGAAGAGGCACTCTTTATGGCTACTTTTATATGTTGCAGTTGATAATGTGTCTATTCTTAGCTGATCGTCCTGGAGCATCTTCAGCATTAAACCCTCCTCTCGCTGTGAGTGTTACCCCCTCATATGAAGCCTGTATATCATCTTTTATGTCATCATGACTGCATTCTGGCTCTGATGACCTGGCTCCCTCTGGTACAGACTGCTGCTGCAGTGCTGCAGGCAAACATTAGCCACAGGTCCCACATCACCACCTCCCAGTCAAGTCCTTCTCATCTCATGTTGTCTCATGTTGATACAGACTCTTCAGTGGGTTTCCAAACCTTAAACAGCCTGTTTCAATCTCTATTCTACAGTCACTGAGTCTACCTGTATTCAAACTCAATTTTATCCTGGGCCACATCACCATTATGATTGCCCTCAAAGGGCTGGTTGTAATTTTAAGATGATTATCAAATCATTGTCGCTGCATTTGATTATCATTGGTTTTAGTCATAACTAGGGATGGGGTTAGAGTCCGATACTGGCATCGGTACTAATATAGAAGAAAATTCTAGACTGGGAGACATTGGGGCCGATCTATTCAGTGTAATTCTACGCTGTGCGCAGTGGGTGACATCATGCCCTAGCGATGCGCCACATGGAGTCTCACATTTGTTGTCCAAATGGAGCGAGCGAAAAGATCAATCATCTGGAACTTTGTCACTCTACCTCAGCCAACACATTCAGCAGCTACAGTGAATGTTCCCAGGGGGTGGTAACACTGCAAGCTACAACACAACCAATTTCACCGTCTCAAATTACGTGGAAGCCAGTGGGAGCTGAGCGCCCACAACGAAGGGTATGAGCTCCCATAAAGGCAGTAAAATCCTCTATCTGTGGGGGTCTCTAGACCAACATTCATTATTTTAATCACAAATACATTTTTCTGAAACAGGTTTCCAAAAGAACTAGTGACACAAAGTTTATTTGTTGTGGAAATATTTCTCAACCCTCCCTTCCCATTTTGATAAAATGGTTCAGTCCAGCTGCTCCATCAGACAGCCTGCAGAGAGCTAACTTTTCACAGAGTGGAGGAGGAGACGAGAGGATGCCTCAAAATGATTTAATTTATAAATTTATAGACCCCCACAAAGCTCAGATTATAATTCAAACCCTGACCAATTTAATCAAGCATCTCCACAGATCTCACCCAAAAGAGCACGCTGAGTTTGTGGAAGTGAATAAACAGAAAAGAGGCGGGATGGAGCAGCTAACTGTAAAGGAGATGACAGAAAGAGGTGAAAAGTGTCTACCTAATAGTGTGCAGGCAACAAAAATCATGTGGCTGGAGCCACAGTATGACACGGCGAGCCGAAAACATTAGTCCGAGATGACTCTACCTGATCTGTATGGTAAAGTGTGCAAACACCTATTGGAGGACATAAAAGATGAGTTTCATCACAGATAGACTTCACTTTTAAGTTTAACAGCAAATGAGAGTTTCGTGCCACACAGTGCGATGTTCAATACAACAAACCTTCGTGGGTCACACACCAGCCATGCGATTGCAGCTAGTCTGAAGGAAATGTTTGAAAGTAGCTAATTCCATTGAGCAAAGTCCATGTGATTGTGAGGGACGACAACAGCAACATGAGAAAGGTGATGGACAACATGGCAGTGCATGGTGTTGGCTCTGTTGCACACAGAATGCAGCTAGTGGTCCATGAGGGACTATTCTCATAAAGCGCTGTGAGTGATGCTGTTGCATGAGGGAGACAGACTGTCGGACACGAGATGAACATGCAACCACAGCGCCTGCAGCAGAGCATCAAAACCAGGTGGAATAGCACTTAACACATGGTAGAAGAAGCACTGTCTACTTCTTCTGCTGACTATGAGCTGCCCACAATAAGAGGACAATGACCTGTCTTGAACTGCTGAGGTCAGTGAGCTCCACCATGGAAACTGAGGCTGACTCTGCCATTAAAATCATGAAAAAGATCCTCTTAGCAGCTACAGCACCATGGAAGATGAACCTGTGTATAGGGCTGTGACGGTATGGATTTTTTATTACCGCGATGATAAAGCACCCAATCAATGCCATATGGTGGTTTACCGTGGTATCCCCCTGACACCCCCCTATTGGCAAACCCGCTATCCCCGCCACAATCCAACTATCTCTCCGCCACCCCCACTACCCTCCTGATCACCGTGATCACGGCAACTCCGCCACAATCCCGCTACCCTCCTGATCACCACAACTAGAGATGCATCGATCAATCGGCCGCCGATTTAATATCCAATCGGCCCCAACCGGTGACCGGCCGATCACTGTCGAAATTTGCCTATCTTCCCCGAGCAAACTGACCCGCATGCGCATGCACTGCACATGTGGGTCACGCACTGCGTATCAGCTCAGAGCAAAACAGCTAAAAACTAGCAAGACTCAGGAAGAAAACATGTCGGTGATATGGACTTATTTCACTGTGTGCCAGAGCGACCCAAAACACGCTGTTTATAATGCTTGCAAGTCAAAAGTCAGCCGTGGAGGATCAACGCCTAAGACATTTGGAACAACAAACTTAATACGCCACTTGGAAAAGAAGCACCCAGGCTTTTTTAGCAAATATAAGGACAACACTGCCGCTAAGAGGAGGGACGCAGCAGAGTCGCAGCAACCACAACAACCCTCCGCCGTGGACTGAATGTTATGGTCAGTGTTGAAAATAAATCTGCTCAGGAGGCACTGCTGAAGGTTTTATTCTTGAAAAGGGGGGTTATGATAGCATATAGCCTACCATTAGTTGTGGTTTTAATTGCAGTTATATAAGCAAAAATGTTGTCTGGGAGAGGGGTACTTGTATTAAATTTGGGAAAGGGTACTCAAGCCAAACAAATATGGTGTCTATTATATGATTATAATTATTTCTTAGATAGAAAATCGGTATCGCAAAAACCGGTTTTGGCAGGTCAGACCTCCTTTAAAACCGGAAGTCGGTATCGGCCAAGAACTTTGCAATCAGTGCATCTCTAACCGCAACCCCACTGATCACTCCTTGTCCTCTGGCATAAAGTGTGCGACACAGTGTTCAGCTTTATAAACAATTAAGGACAGTACTACATAAGAGGGGTGTGTCTGCTATAAATACTTACTATTTAAATTGAACACCTGTTCATACAATTCTTCTGTCTTTTATGCCTGTGTATTATCTGTACATATATTCAATTTAATCATGAGAAGTACTGAAACCTCAAAATAAATTATGATAATATGAAAACAAAACACCCCCCCCTTACAGTTAATAGACTTGCCCGCTGCCGAGCTGCAGTGTGAAAAGTTTTGTTTCTCCGTCAGCTTTAAAAACAGGACGTTACTAAATATTACTGTTCATATTTCATATCAAACACAATATACAGTCCTGTAACTTTCAACAGCAAATATGGCGGGATAATTTTTATTATTATTTTAATATATTGCGGTGATGACGGTAATGAGCTCAACACCGCGGTAGGCATCACATGACCGCACTATTGCGGTGATGCGGTTTTCATCCCAGCCCTACCTGTGTATGCACTTTCCACACTGCTGGAGCCAAGATAGAAAGACAGGTGAGACTGTAAACATATTACATTACAGGTAGAGCTCAATAAATTAAGTGTGGTTAAACATTTAATGTTTTGTGAGTTATTTCACTCTTTGCCACAAACATCATGCAGCTTTAATAGAACTTAAAATTACATAAATATTACTGTAAATATTAAACACGCATTAGATGTTAAATACGCTCAAAACATATATTTGAAATTTAGAGTAAGGATAACTCCATATGTGATCATTTTTATTTCAAGAGCTATTACTTTACTGAGTCTAACTGAACCCAATATATTTTTTCCAGGAACTGGAGGAAGACTTGAGGACTCGCACCACTGCTAATGGAGCATCAAAGGCTTTGGAGACACCAGGCTCCAAAATTCATGGGCAGCATGAAGCAGCTCCAGCACTGCTGTACAGCTGCATGGATATTTTACAGAGGAAATATTTCCAGCCAGATGACCCATACAAATAATGGGGAGTAAACTGCCAGCGGTTTCGTGGCCTTGCTGCTGCTGTCTTAAAGTACCTCTGTGCACCCTGCACTAGCGTCGACAGTGAAAGGCTCTTGAGCAAAGTCTCCACCATCCTGGATGAGAATTAAAACAGACTGATAGCTAAGAGAGCAGAAATGCTTGTATTCCTCAACAACAACCTCCCAGTGCTGCTTGAGAAGCTGCAGAAATCTACCTGAGCAGGTCACTGACACTGAGTATTATGTAAGTTAGGACTATCTGATTATTATTTTTTTTTTACCAAGCTAGTAAAGCCACTGTTATATGCAGCTGCTTTTATAATACGTTTAATGTCGATTTGCACAATTTATTCTGAATATCTACCAACTAAGCTAACTGAGCTGTTGTTATTTTCTCAATTTTCAGCTCCTTTAATATTTATTTTACATTGGATTTTGAATTCCTATTTGCACTGTTTGATCCATTTCAAAGAGGCTTTCTTCCTAATCCATGTTGTTTGAATAAGGTAGTCAAACTATTGTTTTATTATATTTTTTACGTTTTACCAAGCTTGTGAAGCTTTTGTTTTATTGCAGATTGCTGTACTCGTGCACAAAATATATCAATAATTCAGTTCATTTGTATCTGTTTATTCATTTTTTTTTTAAAAAAAAACAGGAAAGAAATGTTTAAATCAAGCCTGATGTTGTGTTGAATAAAAGAATAACCCCTGTCTTTTTCAAACATTGAGACATAGTTTATTAGCTAATTCGGTGCTGCTTTTCTGTATCCGTAACAACTGATAGTAAACCTCAGATATCAGTATCAGAGGTGAAAAAAAGTGGATTGGTGCATCCCTAGTAATAACTAAGCCTAACTAAATTAAAAATATGCAAGCAGACAATCAAGTGTACAACTGTTACAATTATAATATACTAAAACACATGCTTGTGTATCTATACAGTCGTGGTCAAAAGTTTACATACTGTATGTCCAGTGATACTAGTCTCCTTACTATCAACTTATTCCATGAGAAGGCCCAAACCAACGATGAATGTATCTAATAACAAGTGCAATGTGTGTACCAGATATATCTTTTTACTCTGAGCCATAGACCTCCATTATTTGAATAGCATAGAATAGTTTAATATTCATCACATAGACTGCAAAAAGAATGGACGTAGCACCCGTGATGTCACCCATTGGTTTGGGGGAGTCCGTTTTGTGTTCCTATCATGGACATTTGAACTGCACCATCTTGGATTTTAGTGGGCATGTACTTTTGGAGGAGAGGCGGTAACTTTATGGGTCAGCCGGCCGAGATCCCGTCCACTGAACTCAAGTTAACCTTACCGAACTGAGCTAGTCTAATGCTATTCAGCTAGGCTAGGCTAACAAGCAGCTACTGACAGAAACAGATCATAATGCTGCTGATGTGTTTTAAAAAAATCACCTCTTCTGAGAGTTTTTAGGTGGAGCTGCAGGGTTTGGTGGAGTTGTGGGGGAAATTCATTTGTACTATTTAACTGTGAAACGATTGTTTAACATGTTATTTACCGTGTTTCAACACTGCCTCCATCCACTAATGTTATCCAGCATAGCAGCTGCTTTCTGACGGAGCATCTCTGTGCATGCAATGTCGGACTTTTTAAACAGAACCATGATACAAAATAAGGTTGTATTCCCGCATGAAACAGACTCAACATACTCTGGTCATCTATCTGTATCAGCAAGGGACCATGAGTCAGCAATAAAGTCATTTATAAGCCAGCGGCAAAATATGCCGACACATACCAATAAGTGCCAACATCCAGGTAAACTCTATTTTATAAAGTCTATGGGTAAAATAGTACTAGATATAATATCTAGTGTGTAAATTACACACAAAAAAATGCAACACAGGATCTTTGACGGTCGGTTAGTACAGCACAACACGCCAGCCATCCATCTTCTAGTACTTATCGTCTCATAGGGTCGAGGGGGCTGGAGCCTATCCCAGCTGTCTTAGGGTGAAAGGCAGGGTACACCCTGGACAAGTCTCCAGTTCATCACAGGACACATAACCAACCACTCACACTCACATTCACACCTACGGTCAATTTAAATTAGCCAATTAATCTAATCCCCATGCATGTTTTTGGATGGTGGGAGGAAGCCAGAGTACCAGAGAGAACCCACACAGACACGGAGAGAACATGCAAACTCCACACAGAAAGGCCCCGGGCCGGGAATCAAACCCAGTACCTTCTTGCTGTGAGGCGACAGTGCTGACCACTACACCACCGTGCCGACCACAACACGCCATATTGCCAGAAAACACTACACGACAATAGGCGAACAAACACATACACCGCAGTGCCTATTAACCACTTGATGAAGCCGCAGACCTCTGGGTGTAGCCTAGCCTAGCTCAGCCGATGCTTTAGCAAAGAGCTAACTGCTGGTAGCTGTCTGTGAACTCAATGTAACCACACCCTCATTTATGCAAGAATTTTAAGCGGAAATAACGCTAAAGCGGTTGTGGTAAAAAAAAATTCACCCCCTCACAGTGTTCATGGAGGTGGAAACTATCGGTAGAGACCAAAAAAGTAAAATGTACCAGGCTGTAAATATGTTTTTTAAAGCTGTAAAGTCGTCTATTTTAACATGGCGGTCAATGGAGAATTGCTCACTTCTGGAGCCAGCCCCAAGCGGCCGGACGGGAACTGAGGCTTTTTGAACGTGGAAGTGGTCCTCATGTGGAGAACCCACAACTTCCCCCTTGATTCATCCTCCAGCCACAGCAGCAACAAACAGCAACGACAGTAGAATAAGTAATAAAAATGGCAATAAATGCATTAAGTAAAAGGGAAGAAATTTTAATTTTTATGGCAAATTAAATTATTTAATACCAGAATTAAATAAATAAAATGTATTTTAACTATTTGAGCTATGATTGTGACCTTAAATTATGTTTTATAAAGGGACACAAAAATCAAAAAAGTGGAAAATTTACTGTGCAAATTAAAAAATGGCAGTGAGAGTAATGAGTCAAGTTGTGTTGACATCAGCCAGTAATGCTGATGTTATAGAGTCTTGGTGATGGTAGGAATGAGCTGCAGTAGCTCCTTCCAGCAGGGTGGAGTCTCAGTCTGCAGCTGAAGGAGCTGCTTAAAGCCTACTGAAACTATTAACAACACATCAGTGAGCTGACGTGCTCCTTCATCACACAGTCCAACACACCATCCAGCTGCCACAAATCCTCACCAGAGCACCTCCTATTGTTTCACTAAAAACTATAACTGTGCTGTTTTTGGAAATTATTGAACCTGAAATGTAACAAATCAAATTTTCGGCATGTTGTCATTTAAGTATTTGCTCTCAGTCAACATGGAGTAAAGGGGGGAGTGTTGTCTTATCATTACTGTAACACTGGACAAAGCACACCAGTAGCTTTTTCTCTGTTGTGCTTATATACAAATCAGTTATCAGTGTTGGGGAGTAACGGAATACCAGCAATGTACCAGCTTTATGTCTTCAGAATACAAATTATGAGTAACTGCATTCTGTTACAGTTACAATTTGAATAGATGGTATTCAGAATACAGTTACATGGTTGAAATTAATGGAATACAAGTTTATTCACTCTGTAAATAAAGGCAGCTTGATGCATTTCCCAGAAGCCCAAAGATGACAGTAAACAAAAATGAGCTAGCACTCTTTGCGTGATCAGTCATGATGGAGCCGGGATAGGAGCCGTGCCAAAAAGTCATCATCTGCCAGAAACCGGTTGCCTTCCGCGGGAGCGCGTACAACCCTCCAAAGCCGTATCGCTATTTTTAAACACGTCTCCAGCTGTTTTTATCTGGATCAAACAGTCTGAACCAGCAAATACACATAACTTTATGTCGTTAGCATTAGCAAACCCCTAACAGGGCACAACAGAGCCAGGAATGCGTTTCTATCATGGAAATTCAAACAGCATGTCACATTAAGGAAAGGGAAGAGAGAACGAAACATAACTGTGCAGTGCAACCTCTGCTTACCAGTGCCCAACATCCTTTCAGCATTCAAAGACTCCACATCCAACCTAAAGAAGCGCCTTAAAGTAAGTTATTTTTTAATTAGCCAGGGATAACATTTCTGCTGTAGTTTTATTGTCACCTTGCTATTTTATCCTGCTTAGTTAGTGATGTGTGAGTTACATTCTCACATGTGCTGGTTTACTAATGTTAGCCCCACAGCTGACGAAAGACTGACTAATGTTAGCTCTGTTTGACAACCTAGCTGACGTTAGCTACAATTAGCTTGTGTTGGAGTCCTGCATGAGTTTGTGCAAGCACCCGACTGTTGACGTGTCGGCTCTGGTGCGTCATGTATTCCGTTACAGAATTCAGAATACATTACTAAGATTGAGTAACGTAATGGAATACGTTACAAATTACATTTTTGAGCATGTATTCTGTATCCTGTAATGGAATGCGTTTTGAAATTATCCTTCCCAACACTGTCAGTTATAACGCCAGACCATCGATGTAAATGTCTGTGTTGATAGAATAATTTTAGACATAAAACTAACGTTGCATTTTGAAGGCAGCAGCGGCGTACTATACTTCCTGGTAGTAAGCTTGACAGCGGTGGACTGATATCACCTAATAGCTAGGTTACTGGATCTATAATAGTTTGTTTACATGCAGCTGTCACTGATAGATGACGTAGAGTACGCAGAGAAGCCTGTTCTGAAGAGCAGTTTTAGCCACATTTGGAGGACTTTCTGATGCTTTAAAGACGACGATGAGCAATTTTTCTCCAATGAACCGTACCTGGACGAGCCGGAATATACAGAAGAAGAGCTGAGAGAGATGGATGCTAAAAGGGAAGAAGGAGAGAGAGAGAGTCTGTAGAGACAGCCCCCACTGGAGCTGCAGAAAACCAGGACAGAAGAACCAGAGACTGGTGGTGACAGTGAGGAAAATACACACAAATGCAAACGGAGGACGAATGCAAGGTAAACAAACTATTATAGCTCTGATAACCTAGCTGTTAGCTCATATCAGTCCACCACTGTCGAACAAGCTGCTGCTACTGAGACATAAATCCTTCAAAATGCAAGATTAGTTTTATGTCTAAAATTACTCTAGCAACACAGACTTTTACATCGATAGTCTGGTGTTATAACTGATTTACCTCAGGTGCACTGTGGAGTGGGTTAGACTGTTTTTAATGGCAGACTAGAACCATTCACTTGTGTTAGTCTAGCACCAGTGAACTCTGCAACTAGAAGGACTGAATGAAATTTTTTGAAAACTCTCCACGTCTCCAACACTCCGACTCACTTGTAAATGAGGCCCCATGTCAAAAATTCTGAACTTTAATCCTCTGTTTTAGCTGCGATGTTTGTCTCCTTATGCTGGGAAAGTGGGTGGACAGATCCGTGTCACTATGAATCTGAAGGGAATCTGTCCCCCGTCCACAGAGACATCTGAGAGCGTGGCTCACACACACTTGAGTATTGGAAATTGGCACTGAAAGATGATACATTTTTGATGATACAACTGATAGGATCAAAGCTTTTTGGTCAGTGCCACAAAATTATTTAAGTTTGGTACCCAGCTCTACTGAAAACACTTCAAATCAACTGACTGTTGCATCAAGAAGCTAGTGAGGAGATCACAGAGGGAGGAGGAGCGAGTTTACAGGCACAAGAGGAGGGGGGACGATGAGGACCGCTGCCTTTATCTCCCTGTTTCTCTGGAGGTTTGAACGCTATGAGGTGGAAACGACTGGCCTGCCCGAGACATAAAGAGACAGAGAGACAGAGAGAGAGTCCTGCACTCTGTCATTTACAGATGTGGAATGTGGCAGTCGGTTGGCCTTGAGCCCTAATTACAGACCAACCTCCCCCCAACCCCCCACACTCTCTTACTCGCTGTCAAGGCCAGTCAACCAGAACCAGACTGCACCCACAATCCTTTGCTCCAAGCCCCAGTCCCCAGACACAAAACCAGGCTGTACTCATAACACACACACACACACACAGCGGCTGCACTTGACTGATTATGATCCACTGACACAAAACCACCAATTCCTTGATTAACTCAAACTGCTGAGCTGGAGAAATGACATGAAAACAATGAATGAAAACAAGCAGTGAGAGAAACCTCCCCACAAAGTGACGCTGCATTCAAAGAGCGTTGTTACTGAATGAGTCACTGTCAGTAGGCGAACTGACATTTAACAGTGATATACAACAAGCTGTTGGTGTGACCGACGTGAGACACATGACAACGCCTGAGTACGGATGAAAGACAATGAGCCGCAGCTGAAAGCTCAAAAAGATGGAGAGTGAGTGAGCCTTTGAGTTGACATTATTTAATGACACCCACTGTTCCCAAGATAAAGATGAAGCCATGAGAGAGTTAAAAAGAAATGAAAAAGACAATCAACAAGGCAGGTAGATAAGAAAGGAATAAATTGGAGAGCTTCATAAAGACCATATATCCCCATAATGCTGAATAACAAAGAAGTGCAATCCCTTTATTCGTCCCACAATGGGGGAATTTCAGTATTTCATTCTGTTGTCACTCAAACAAGACATATATATATATATATATATATATATATATATATATACACACACACACACACTATACTGCCAAAAGTATTCACTCACCCATCCAAATAGTCAGAATCAGGTGTTCTAATCACTTCCATGGCCACAGGTGTATAAAATCAAGTACCTAGACATGCAGACTGCTTTTACAAACATTTGTGAAAGAATGGGTTGCTCTCAGGAGCTCAGTGAATTCCAGTGTGGAACTGTGATAGGATGCCACCTGTGCAACAAATCCAGTCGTGAAATTTCCTCCCTCCTAAATATTCCACAGTCAACTGTCAGCTGTATTATAACAACGTGGAAGTGTTTGGGAACGACAGCAACTCAGCCACGAAGTGGTAGGACACATAAACTGATGGAGCGGGGTCAGCGGATCTTGAGGTGCATAGTGCGAAGAGGTCGGCAACTTTCTGCAGAGTCAATCACTACAGACCTCCAAACTTCATGTGGCCTTCAGATTAGCTCAAGAACAGTGCACAGAGAGCTTCATGGAATGGGTTTCCATGGCCGAGCAGCTGCATCCAAGCCATACATCACCAAGTGCAATGCAAAGTTTCAGATGCAGTGGTGTAAAGCACGCCACCACTGGACTCTAGAGCAGTGGAGACGTGTTCTCTGGAGTGATGAATCACTCTTCTCCATCTGGCAATCTGATGGATGAGTCTGGGTTTGGTGGTTGCCAGGAGAACGATACTTGTCAGACTGCATTGTGCCAAGTGTAAAGTTTGGTGGAGGGGGGATTATGGTGTGGGGTTGTTTTTCAGGAGCTGGGCTTGGCCCCTTAGTTCCAGTGAAAGGAACTCTGAATGCTTCAGCATACCAAGACATTTTGGACAATTCCATGCTCCCAACTTTGTGGGAACAGTTTGGAGCTGGCCCCTTCCTCTTCCAACATGACTGTGCACCAGTGCACAAAGCAAGGTCCATAAAGACATGAATGACAGAGTCTGGTGTGGATGAACTTGACTGGCCTGCACAAAGTCCTGACCTCAACCCGATAGAACACCTTTGGGATGAATCAGAGCAGAGACTGAGAGCCAGGCCTTCTCATCCAACATCAGTGTGTGACCTCACAAATACGCTTCTGGAAGAATGGTCAAAAATTCCCATAAACACACTCCTAAACCTTGTGGACAGCCTTCCCAGAAGAGATGAAGCTGTTATAGCTGCAAAGGGTGGACTGACGTCATATTGAACCCTATGGATTAGGAATGGGATGTCACTTAAGTTCATATGCTGGTCAAGGCAGGTGAGCGAATACTTTTGACAATATAGTGTATTCAATTATTCAATTATTACCATCATTGTAGTAAGTGTAAGGTACGTTTGTTTATGAAATAAAGGGAAGGGAAACACATCTCAGTATGTTCCAACATCAATGATAAAGATATGAGACAAAGCACAGAATGCACACATATACAATGAAAAGTTAATGGACTAAGAAAGGTGTCTTCAGTCTTGCTAGGTTAACCACACTAACCCTGCTCTCCCTCTGTCATTAAACGGACACTATGTAATTTTTTTCCCATCTAGTGGTTAAATTTGACTTTGCATGCGTTGCAACATGGTTGGAACTACGGTAAGTGGATAGGGTCAACTCCCGGGTGGCCACGATCACCGTGGATCCCCAGCCCGGAGCTCCAGTCATTTTTCCACGGTCCTCCACATGACCAAAAGTGCAGTGCAGGTTTTAGTTGAGTGCCGGTAAGTAAAACTGGCGACTCCACCTCGCTTCTCTGTGAAAGTAAATCGCAAAACGCAGAAATGCATTTTGTCCTATGGGTACTAGCAGGTAGTGCTTTATGTCCCTCTCAGCAGTTTGTAGTTTTTGATAGACCAGAAAGACATGGAAGCCTCCGTATGAGCGACCTACTCTATGTAAAGACAGATAACTGATTCTTCACCCAGGAGAATAAGTCAGACTGTTGACATATGTTATTTTACACCTATGATGATCTATTTATGAATGAAGATGTTGATTTGAGGTAATAAAATAATACCTAAGTAATAAAATACTTACTAAAATACATACTAAATGACATAGTGTCCCTTTAACGAGCTAACACTGACCTTAGTTTAAAGAACTTATCATGTTTGTCCAGTTGGATGGTGAGTAGACACCAGCACCAGGAGAGACTAATGTCAATCAATACTAATCAATACTTCAAATCCAGTATGATCAAAAGATGCAAACAATGCATTTCTGTAATGTTGGTGATGCACATGATGAGCTACAACCATATTTTTACTGAAACGATGCGACCCCGGTGCTCCACGGTAAACATTGCTGCTAATGAGCAATCCCGGCCCGGGGCCTTTCTGCGTGGAGTTTGCATGTTCTCTCCATGTCTGTGTGGGTTCTCTCTGGTACTCCGGTTTCCTCCCACCATCCAAAAACATGCATGGGGATTAGGTTAATTGTCTAATATAAATTGACCGTAGGTGTGAATGTGAGTGTGAGTGGTTGTCTGTCTCTATGTGTCCTGTGATGAACTGCAGACTTGTCCAGCGTGTACCCTGTCTTTCACCATAAGACAGCTGGGTTAGGCTCTAGCCCCCCAAAGACCCTATGAGAGGATAAGCGGTAGAAAATGGATGGATGGATGGATATTGTCTCGTATCGTTCTCGTGAACCCAATATTGTGAGCAATAAATTAATATTGATGATGACCATGATTAAAGCCCAAATTATTACACAAAAATAACTTACTATCTTACTTAGTATAAAAAAAGTAGCGTTCTGGAACCTGTATGGAAACAAAGGTACCAAAATTGGCATCATATCAAAAAATTCTAAACGATATCCAGCCCTACTAGTAACTGTAGCTTACTTTTTTTTAGTAACTATCTCAACACTGGCTGTCACCTACAGTATATAACTAATAGGAGGCAGCCTGTAGGAGTGATCTGACATCAGGATTCAGCTGAGACTTTTTTTTTTTTCAACACTAATGTGCTGTGAAGCTGAAGTTTTATTTCACCAGACTGAGCACAAGTCACTGTTCAGCATTTGTTTCTATTTCCAGGACAAGGTTTGTCAAGTGGATAGCAGAGGAGAAGACAAGCAGCTGGAAGGATGGACGGCATACACACTGCTCTGACAGCTGACAGAGTGAGACACTGCCTTCTGTCCCTCAGTTATCTATCATAATATTCTGCCATTCCCTCGTCATCATTTACTGTTATCATCCATGTGTATGTGCACTTTTATGTGTGTGTGTTAACACCAGTCTGGCAGCATCATAAACCACAGCGCTGTCTGAAGCCTAATTGTCACTTTGTAAGTATAGGCTGTGGGTTGTAATAAGCTGAAATAACAGTGCAGAGAACAAGACCAACACACACTCAATATATCATTACAGGCAGGTGACTCAGCACAACGGCACATTCTTTGAATTTGGACAGAGGGGTTATTTGGGTGTCAACGCTCCCATCATGCAATGGTTACATGAACCAGCAAGAGTCAGACTGCTTCTGTAGACAGAGGAAGCCTGTTGGAGGATCTCATTTCCACTCCATGCTCTGAAAGACTGGTGTGACGTTATCTGTTATTTTGTCAATGAATCCAAAAACCAACAATTTGTTAGAGTCAATACGTGTCTCAGCCTAAAGCTCTTTAGTTTCTACTGAACACTGTGAATATTCTGTTTTTATTCACTCACATGCTCTAAACTGATGCTGTCTTGTTTGTTTATTCTATATGACAGATGTTACAATGTCAGAAATTTAGAATTCAAAACCAATACCAGTGGAAGTCTATGAGTCTCCATGTCAGTTTGATACCACAGTAAAACACAAAAAGTCAAGTTCAATCAATTTTATTTGTATAGCCCAATATTGCAAATTCGCCTCAGGGTGCTTTACAACCTGTACAGGATGCAACACCCTGTACTTCAACATGAACTGTTTGCATACAGGTTTTTGTTCAACACATCATAATTCACTGTCTATTATATACTAGCTGCATTTCGTTATTATCCAAAACTACCTTTAACAAGAATACAATTGAACACATCATAAAGTTAGATTTCATCCTTACCTTAGTGTCATTACTGAAAGCCTGAAAAGCATCATAATGTCAATTAATAGTCTTGTGCAATATCAATAATCATACTCATGTGTAGAGAGAGTGCTTCAACTCTCCCATAACATAAATACAAATCTGCTGGGTCAAAAATATACATACAGCAACATGAATTAGCAATTTATGGTGATTTAGAAAGTTGTGTCAATGAAATGAGCTTCATAGCATGGTCTCTTAACTTCTTGTGAGTGATCCTGAGTGACTACAGCTGGTGACTTCTCTGAGGCCATTTAAATAGGGCTCACTGGATACAAACGCTACAATGGGAAAGTCAAAGGAGCTCAGCACGGATCTGAAAAAGTGAATCATTGACTTGAACAAGTCAGGAAAGTCACTTGGAGCCATTTCAAAGCAGCTGCAGGTCCCAAGAGCAACAGTGCAAATAATTGTAAGTATAAAGTGCATGGTGCTGTTTTGTCACTGCCACGATCAGGAAGAAAATGCAAGCTATCACCTGCTGCTAAGAGAAAACTGGTCAGGAGGGTGAAGAGTCAACAGAGAACCACCAAAAAGCAGATCTGCCAAGAATTAGAAGCTGCTGGAACACAGGTGTCAGTGTCCACAGTCAAGTGTGTTTTACATCACCACCAGAGGCTGCCGTGCAAGAAGGAAGCCCTTGATCTAAAAGCGGCACCTTAAGGCTCAACTGAAGTTTTCTGCTGGAGGAAAGTTCTGTGGTCAGACGAAACAAAAATCAAGCTGTTTGGTCACAATGCTCAGCAATATCTTTGGAGGAGAAAAGGTGAGGCCTTCAACACCATGTCTACCGTCAAGCACGGTGATGGTAGTATTATGCTGTGGGGCTGTTTTGCTGCCGATGGAACTGGTGCTTTACAGAGAGTAAATGGGATAATGAAGAAGGAGGATTACCTTCAAATTATTCAAGATAACCTAAAATCATCAGCCTGAAGGTTGGGTCTTGGGCACAGTTGGGTGTTCCAACAGGACAGTGACCCCAAACACACATCAAAAGTGGTAAAGGAATGGCTAAATCAGGCTAGAATGAAGGTTTTTGAATGGCCTTCTCAAAGTCCTGACTTAAACCCCATTGAGAACATGTGGACAATGCTGAAGAAACACGTCCATGTCAGAAAGCAACAAATTTAACTGAACTGCACCAATTCTGTCAAGAGGAGTGGTCAAAGAAGGGACATGTAACCAAACTTCATGAATGTTTTTGTGACAAAGAAGTATCAGTTCCAATCACTCTATCAGAGAAAAATCAGAGTTGTAGAAATAACTGGAAACTCAAGCCATGACATTATCTTCTTTACAAGTGTATGTTAACTTGTACATATACCGTTTCTGATAATTAATGTGCAATGTCACTTGTTTTCATTCATACCATTCACTGTGCTATCTTTTACTTTGTCATTTATGTTGTATATATGATGTCTACTGATGTTCCTATTTCTTCGTTTTTATAGGCCCTCTTTGTAATGTTGCACTATCCACTTTGCTGCTGTAATGATGCAAATTTCCCTGTCTGTGGAATAAATAAAGGATTATCTTCTCTTATCTTTATGTTATACATTTTCTACCGTCCCCTGGACGGTGAAGTCTTGATTCTTGACATCTCTTCTCTGTACACAAACAGAAGTGGAACCATTACAGTTTGTCATCTCAGGGGATGATGCTGGAACTGGGAATTGGATATCTACAGCTGGGTGCAGTGGGGCACCAGGAGCTCAGTCCAGTAAAAGTCACTCTGTTGAGGTGTCCATGAGCAAGGAACCAGAACGCTGTTAGACCCTGAAAATCCTCCTGCTGTTTTTAGTGATGCTGCTTCAAATGAGGCTGATGAGGTTGGTCGTGTTAAACTTCCTGGTTCTGTTCCACCACAGGAAACTGGTTCATGACCAGTGGAGTGGACTGGAGTCTGGAATGGACTGATGCTATCAGAGGGATTACATCAGGGATTTCAGATGCAGTCTGATACAATACAATACTCATTTTTTTGCTGATATCAGACTGATATCAATATCAGATCAGGACACCGCTAATACACTACATTCCACTGTGTGCTGTGGTGTACACTGCCTGACAAAAACAGTTGATTTACATTTACGGTGACTTCCTGCAGGCTGCACACTGTGTGCTCATCAACCATACCTGGCAACCAGCTCTGTAGCCGGATGCACTGGGCAGATGGATCTGTTAATGTCTAGTTTAGATGCTGTTTGTAAGGTCCATTGTTATTTCGATGTTTACTGATTTTACCATTTAAAATTTACTTAAAATATTTGTTTTTCTGCTAAAAGCAGATGAAACGCAACAAGCTGCTGTTCATTTTCTTTTCTGCTGTTACTGTTTTTAAGCATGTAGACCTGGAGTTTTAACTAAAACTGTAACATCTCATTTCTTGCAGTCCTAAACACTCTCACAGAAAACAGTCTATGTTTGGACTGGTTTATAATACATAGTGGAAATATTGGATAATTAGCGAGATGAGAAGTGCTGCTGAAGTGTGTCTGGTGAAACTGCAGCAGCTACTGTAGATTCACCAATTAAGTCACGTCAGACACACGGTAAGAATACGTAGTCTCTCTCCCTCCAGTACACCATAAAGGCTGGTTCGGTTCAGAGCCTGAGCCAACGCAGCAGCTGTCAAAGCAAATTAGAGCAGGAAAAACACTGGAGTAAAGTCTTCCTCCTCCTCTTCTCATTCTCCTCCTCACTATCCCTTCTTCCTTTAGTCTCCATCCCCCAACTCCCCACTGTATTCCTCTCTCATCTCATTCACCCGGAGAACGACACACACACACACACACACAGAATACAAATAATGTAACAGACTGGATGTACATGTTTCAGGATAGACTGGTGAACGTTCTGTGTGCATATAAATTAGACAGCTTCACATGTCTGTGTGTGTTCATCATTAGCACTATAGATTACACACACACAGTTGAAATGTGTGTGTAATCTCTATCCTCATTAAGCAGGAAACAGAGGTTACAGATCTAGTTCATCAGTGATATTGCAGGACACAATAGACGCATTATAAACTCTTAATAACAGGTTATTATTAATATTTTCAACAGAGGCATATGCTCCTGTGCTTTCTAACAGTGTCAAAGACTAATCCTTCACCCTGGATGCCCTCATGCTCTCTCCCCACAATATTAGCAAGAAGGCTTAGTGGCTGCTGAGATAACAGCGTGCTGCGCTTCATTAAGAGTCCATGGAACTTCTCAGGGGGTTAGGAAGAATACTGCAGGACCGTAAAGTGACGGAAAACTGCAAATACAAGCTGCAAGGTTGAAACCAACTCACTCTTCTGTCCTACAGGCAAACCAAAGCAGCTCATGATGCATTCAGAGACAACCAAACACATGGGCCACGGCTGCTTTTCATGGATCTCTAAGGAGGAATGAGAGCCCACAAGAGGTTAAGGTGAAGGGAGGCCACTAGCTAAACCTGATCCACAGTCATGAAAGAATCAGTGTAATGTGAACAGGTGGAAGTGCAAACATCTGACAGAAAAGTGCATCTACACAATGACTGGAGCTACAGGTGAGGAAAGAGTGTCTCTGATGAAGGTTAATAGATTTTTCTCATCTTCTGACCACTCTGAGTGTTTTCAAATACATGTCAGCATTCACCCATTCACCCACTCATTCATTCACTGACAGCAGAGGCTGTCATGCAAGGAGCCGACCTGCCCATCAGGCTCTGATCTGCACACTCGTTCACACGCTGACTCACACCTTCAGGAGGAGTTTATGGTTCAGTTTGTTGCCCACGGACACTTGCTGGGGATCGACCTTCAACACCAGCTCTGTCTCAGCCACAGTGTTTGTTGTTTTTCTTGTCATGCTTACATTCATTAGTTTTAATCCGCAAATAATTTCTCCATCAATCAGTCAATTGTTTGGATTACAAAAACTATGGAAATGCTTTCCCCATCTTTAGTTCAAAATCTAGTATTCAGAAATATGAAAAATAAACTATACTATACCATAAAAACCATGCAGCAAACCTGCAGAAACTGGTACATTTACATTTTTTAATTAATTTAATAAAGCATTTATATTATAGTAATTAACCAAATGATTTGCTGATTCATTTACTGTTTATGATGTTATTTAACTGTTGCATTTTTTTAATCTGGCATTATGCTGGTAAACTTCTAGAAACTTCTAGTGTTGAAAAGCTGAAGACCATTTAGTGTGTCTGTGTCTGCCAGCACACACAGAGCACTGGACCTGCAGCTCACTCAGTACTGAATGGACAGTACTGTACTGTGGACTAACAACACACACACACACACACGCTCACGCTCACCAGGCTGTTACCTGCCGGCCGGCCGGGCGGGTCCCGCTGTCCGGTCCGTGCTCCTCTCTCCTCCTGACCTTCCTGTCTGGCTGCTCCAGCTGCAGCAGAGCACACCGTTAATCCAACCGGCTCGCAGCTGTCTGTTGACACACGGTTGGTTTGTTTTGTACGCAGTGGCAGCGCTGAATGCGGCTCGCCGCCCCTGTCTCCCTCTCTCTGCTCCTCCGTCTGCGACACTGCCCCGTGCCGTTCCGTGCAGAAACAGACTGTAGACTGACAGGAGAAGACATACACAAAGACTAAACACGCCCAGCCGGCCAGCCACGCTCCAGCAGGAGCCGCCTCCTACCGTAATACTCAGTGCAATGCCTCAGTGCCACACAGAGCATGGTCCCAGCAGAGAGCAGCAGCTGCTGAACTACTACTGTGTGTCTGTCCACCTCATTCACTACTGTGTGCAACAGTGTTAAAGTGGTCATTACAAAAAATAATGGATTACACATTAATTTTTACCTAATAAAATTTAAAAAAAAAAAAATTGGAGTTGCCACATGTTCTGTCAAATATATATATATATATATATACACACACACACACACATATATATACTCAACAAAAATATAAACGCAACACTTTTGCTCCTATTTTTTATGAGATGAACTCAAAGATCTAAAATGTTTTCCACATACACAATATCACCATTTCTCTCAAATATTGTTCACAAACCAGTCTAAATCTGTGATAGTGAGCACTTCTCCTTTGCTGAGATAATCCATCCCACCTCACAGGTGTGCCATATCAAGATGCTGATTAGACACCATGATTAGTGCACAGGTGTGCCTTAGACTGCCCACAATAAAAGGCCACTCTGAAAGGTGCAGTTTTATCACACAGCACAATGCCACAGATGTCGCAAGATTTGAGGGAGCGTGCAATTGGCATGCTGACAGCAGGAATGTCAACCAGAGCTGTTGCTCGTGTATTGAATGTTCATTTCTCTACCATAAGCCGTCTCCAAAGGTGTTTCAGAGAATTTGGCAGTACATCCAACCAGCCTCACAACCGCAGATCACGTGTAACCACACCAGCCCAGGACCTCCACATCCAGCATGTTCACCTCCAAGATCGTCTGCGACCAGCCACTCGGACAGCTGCTGAAACAATCAGTTTGCATAACCAAAGAATTTCTGCACAAACTGTCAGAAACTGTCTCAGGGAAGCTCATCTGCATGCTTGTCGTCCTCATTGGGGTCTCGACCTGACTCCAGTTCGTCGTCGTAACCGGATGAGGCGATGAGGTGGTCGGAATGTGTTCTGCTATTTCTGCACAATGTCATGCAAGAGTTTCAATGCACAAAAAAGTTGGAAAATGAGAGTGCTACACTACTGGATGTAAGCCTCAGAGTTCAGTAGTGTGTGTGTGTGTGTGTGTGTGTGTGTGTGAGAGACCCCTGAATGAATCAATGTACTGTATCTGTCTTCTGTGTCTGGATTTCATGTTCATTGGTCAGTCTGAACTAGTAATAATGACCTGGTCCGGCCCAGCACAGAACAAGGAGTTCTAGTCCTTTTTTCCCCACAAATCCAAAGTGGCAACCCTTGTTACACTAGTAGTTACATTACCTTTGGGGGGCAAACGGGCAGTCACTGGCGGCCCATTATTGAACGGCCCACCAGGAAAACTGGTAGGGTTGATCTTTATGAAACACAATAGGCAATAAAAAAAAGTAGCAGTCCATACAATAATCTCCATTTGACTGCCCTTAATCCTCCCATGAAAGCCCAGTCATTTCAGATTATCATCACTGGAAAGTGTTAGTGTGAATATATGCTGTCTTTCTAAAAACACATGCAAAAAGACATGACTGCTGAAAAACTCCAAAATAGCCAGGCAGGATATTATTGAGTTCCATTAGCCTACATGAGAAGGTTAGCAAAGCTCAATCATGAGTGGTGATAGTACAGTTTCACTAATAGACGGTTTGAATGGGGTCAACTGCTCGGCTCAGGGGAGCTGTACCAGTTACCATCAGAGTGACAGATGAACACAGCGCTCTCCTTCTCGCTCTGTTCACTGAAAAATGCTGATTTGGGAGCTTTCAGACGTCGCTTCAGTGCGTTACCTTGGATATGTTGGATATGAGCGCCAACGCCATCCGTCACCCTGACATCCAATCAATCAGCCAGCCAATCAAGAGAGAGTTTGAGTGGAAAAATGGCATGATGCTTGGTGTTGCTGAAAGTGTACACCTGCTGTGCACTGAAGAGCTCAGGTCTGTCACCATCAAGGTTTCATCCTTTACGACGGGCCAATTAGGCGAGGTTGGTCGTTTTTTTTTAGGCTGTTTACTGTGACAGTTTTACAGTTTCGTTGGCAGATGCTACCAAAGTTCAGCCACAGAGATTCAAGCTCTGTGGGGTTGTGGTAGTTCATACATCAGTTTCTTACTCCAGACAGACCTCTTCATAGCTGACAAACTGCCATCTGACAGAATACGATGTTGTCCCAGCACTTTTCCACCTCTATTAGGATAGGAGCAGAGCCCTTCTGCATCAGGTATTCACTACTTTCACACTTACATCACATCTTTACTTAACTGAAAGCATCCAGTAAAACATTTAGACCACAGAACACTAACAATGTCAGTATGCTGTTCATCCAAGGGACTATCATGAAAAGATTTCATTTAATTTAACCTTCTAGTCATCCTGAATGTGACGTTGTAAATGGAGCCAGATTTGAATGACATGTTTTCTGATTTAGACAGCCCAGAATAAACTGACTGGGTTGTCCAATTTCACAGTTTGTGAGTGAGTAGTTTCTACCACTTTCACTTAAAACAAAAACTACTTGCTCTACTTGCTCTAAGAACAAATTAAAACTAACTGAATTAGAAAAAGAAAACCTCAAAGTGAATTAAAACTAAAATATAATGAAAAATCCCAAACTATTATATCTTGGTGGAGGCTATAAATGCTGTTTTATGAGTGTTTTCTGGTTTATAGTTTTGGTTTGTGGTTTGCACTTCCGACCAACCCTGGTGAAAACATAACCTCCTTGGCAGAGATAATTACACTGTATAATATCAGCATCACTGAAATGGCATAGGTCTAATGCTTAATCAATCACAATGGTATGCAAATATTATTCAAAGGCCAATGATGCCTTATATTTATTCAAAATTATAAGCACAATACTGTAATTAAATACATAGACACACACGCAGGTGCACCAAAAAATGATTTAAATATCAAATAAATATTAAAAAAAAATCAGTGATATAAAAAACTGCATGCCCTGATATTAAAGGTTATAATTCCTTATAGGTTGCCACTCAGCCAGTCCGAGACACTGCGAGACCTGAGACAAGACCGAGACCAAAGACTGTCGAGGCCGTGACAAGACCAAGACCACAATGCTGGTGGAGGAAAACCTTTCCTGACTCGCTCCTCCAAAAAACCCCAAAGTGGGTCAATAATATTTAGATGTGGTGACTGTGCAGGCCATGGGAGATGTTCAACTTCACTTTCATCTTCATCAAACCATTCTGTCACCAGTCTTGCTGTGTGTATTGATGCATTATCATCCTGATACACGGCACCGCCTTCAGGATACAATGTTTGAACCATTGGGTACACATGGTTCGGTAGTCCTTGGCAGTGACGTGCTCATCTAGCACAAGTATTGAGCCTAAGGAATGTCATGATATTACAGCCCAAACCATCACCGATCCACCCCCATGCTTCACTCTAGGCATGCAACAGTCTGGGTGGTACGCTTCTTTGGGGCTTCTCCACACCATGACTCTCCCGAATGTCGGAAAGACAGTAAAGTAAATTTACTTAAATTGAACAGCGACAAAACTGAGGCTCTCCTCATTGGCACCAAATCAACATTATCCAAAACTGACAGTTTCTCTATCAACATTGACAATTGCTCCATTTCCCCCTCCCCACAGGTTAAGAGTGTGGGTGTTATCCTCGACAGCATACTCTCTTTTCACTCTCACATCAACAACATCACCCGGTCAGCCCACTTCCACCTAGGCAACATTAACCACCTTCGTCCCTCCCTCACTCCCCATACCACTGCCATCCTGGTTCACAGACTTGTCACTTCCCGTCTGGACTACTGGAACTCCCTCCTTCTTGGCCTCACCCACAAATCTCTCCATAAGCTCCAACTGGTCCAGAATTCAGCTGCCCACATCATCACCAGAGCTTCTTCCATCCACCACATCACTCCTGTTCTGCAACAGCTCAACCGGCTCCCGGTCAAATCCCGCATCAATTACAAAATCCTCCTGCTCACTGTCAAAGCCATCCATAACCTTGCTCCACCATATCTGTCCGTTCTTATCCATGTTGCTGCTCCCCCCCGCTCCCTCAGATCTTCCTCCTCTATTCACCTGACTCTCCCCTCCACCCGTCTTACCACCATGGGGAGCAGAACTTTCAGCCGCTCTGCTCCCCAGCTCTGGAACTCTTTACCCCATCATAAGGAACATCAACCTCACAATTGAAGTCCACCTCAAAACCCACCTGTTTAAAATTGCTTTTTCCATCTGACTGATTCAATTGCACTGTCCTATTTTAACCTGTTTTTAATGTTGAATTCTTGTAACTTGGTACACTGTTAAGGATGCTTTTGTTTGTTTTTATTATTATTTGCTGTCTATTTATTTATTGTAAGGTGTCCTTGAGTGACAGAAAGGTGCCTATGAAATAAAATGTATTATCATTATTATTATTATTATTATTATGAAAGGTGGACACCATTGAAACCAACGTTTGGCATTGGCACGAGTGACCAAAGGTTTGGCTACAGCAGCCCAGCCATGGATATTGACCCTGTAGAGCTCCCGATGGACAGTTTTGGTGGAAACAGGAGAGTTGAGGTGCACATTTAATTCTGCAGTGAGTTGGGCTGCTGTGGTTTTATGTTTTTTGGATACAATCCGGGTTAGCACCCGGACATCCCTTTCAGACAGCTTCCTCTTGTGTCCACAGTTACTCCTGTTGGAGGTGGTTCATCCTTCTTGGTGGTATGCTGACATTACCCTGGATACCGTGGCTTTTGATACATCACAAAGACTTGCTGTCTTGGTCACAGGTGTGCCAGCAAGATGTGCACCAACAATTTGTCCTCTTTTGAACCCTGATATGTCACCCATAATGTTGTGTGCATTTCAATATTTTAAGCAAAACTGTGCTATTACTCTGCTAATTGAACCTTCACACTCTGCTCTTACTGGTGCAATGTGCAGTCAATGAAGTTTGGCCATCAGGCTGGTCAAATTTAGCCACGAAACTTCAAATGCTGAATTGGCCAGTGTTTCAGTTTCATTGTCCAACCCCTGTATCTGCAGTGACTGAACTTGAAAGTTTACATCTGGGTCGGTCCAGCACATGGTAGCTATTGCAACTGGCATCTCCCAGTCCTGTCTTTCAGATGTGCTGTCTGAAGTCCTAAATACCATATTGTGCTGGATGACGGATTTATGATGTTTCCACACACTCTGGACTCCTTGAATAAGACACAACCTCTTGTCATTTTCACAGTCACTCTCTGTAAGTCACCTGCAAGTTGCAGTTCAAACCAACATGAAAAAAATATAGATTGTGCATGCAGATTAGTCCATGAAAACTGGACTCTAAGTAGATAAATCTTTTGGGAGAATATTGAGTCTATGTGAAGTGATGTGAAGTCTTTTTCATGACTCCAGCTGGACTTGAGCAAAAATCATGAGACTTGAGTCTATGAATAGAAAGAATGATTTCCAGCAAAAATCAATTTCAATTTGAGTGTTGAATTGTGAAGTTTTTGAAAAATATTAAACTCTTTCTATGTAGAAGAAGAAAAATAAGAAGCCCTGCTTTAAATGGGAAGGATGCTCTATTACAAGAGTTAGGGCAGGGTGAATAACAAACCATCATCTCTACAGTGTATGTGTGTGTATGTGTGTGTGTGTGTGTGTTAGAGAGAGAGGGAGATGTGTTTGTGTGTGAAGTTTCCACTGTGTCATCACTAAACAGTTCAACAAACACCTGGGGAAGCACACACACCATCAGCTAATGCTGATTTGACCATCCCTGTTTATGACATCAAGAGGGAAACAGAGAGGAGGAGTGTGTGTGTGTGTGTGTGTGTGTGTGTGTGTGTGTGTGCGAGACAGAGGTTTGGTGCCAGTGAGCTGATAAGGGTGTGATAGCGCTGACACAGTGAGGCGACTGGAACAAAACACAGATATGAAGACTTGCACTGACAGGCCTCTACAACACACACTGTGCGCACACAGACACACACACAGTGAACAAGCTGCAGGGAAAAATGTTGGCGCTCTCTTATTTATTACGTAACATATGCTCCTTCTATGCCGTCACTGTGCTCGTGTCAAACAAGTCCGTGGTGTATATCTTCACTGTGTGTGTGTAGCTTATGTAGAACGTTCATAAATGGGTGTAATGGGCTCCATATGGTGAAGTGGGAGAGCTGGAGCAGAGTGTGTCTGAGAGAAAAATAACCCGTCTCCACCTTTCACAAACCGCTGAGCTAACACACGCACACACAACTTCCTGTTGGGATAGAGATGCTGTTTCTCCAGACGGTGTTTGTGTGTTAGTGCAGTGTGTTGTCAAACGGAAACCATTAGAAGGGAAAAAACAGATCACTGGAGTGATGATGAAATAAGAAGATGAAAATATTAAGGAGAAAAAGGGGAAGCAGAGGATTGCAGAGCATGCAGGGCTGATTGATAAGGAGCAGAGAGTCATCAGTTTATAAAATATGATGCACTTCTTGGGTTTAAACTACAAAACAGCAAAGAGGTTAAAATTAGCCCCACCTCAAACAACTGTAAAATGCTTCCTACAAAGTAATGCATCACCTCAGCGGTGAGGTGGAGACTGGTTTGAGGTGTGGCACGTGGAATGATGAGTGGATCTTGAGGGACGGGGGAGCATGAGCCTGATGGCACTGGGGTTGATGATTTTCTTGATCTCAAACAGGCTGATAAATTGAGGTGCTAGCTTGCGGGCTCAATCTGAAGGGGGAGATCACTGGAGCAGAGCCATACTTTTAGCCCCGGCTGGTAGTTGGGAGCTAGGGTGTGGTGACACTCAGTAGGGGTCTGGTTGCAACCAGGAGTCCTGGTGAGGGTGGCTCAAGCCTCCCTCCAGACCCTGTGGGAATGGAGAAGGTGATCCTGTACCAAGGAAGACGGCCACCTCCTGCGTGTTTCAGAGGTCGAGCTTGGTAAACACTTGGATATGGTACAGAGGACTGAAGGTGGAGTCAGTGAGGGGCAACGGGTACTTGCTGAATGAGACCATGATGCCAGGGACTTGGAGATCCATAGCCAACCTTTCAGGTTGGGAAAGGTTAAATAGAAGGATAGGGAGCACCAGAGAACAAGTCTATGCTGCAGTCATAAGGGTGATGGGATGGCACGGCACAGTCTATAGGATCAGAGGGGTTGGAAACTCAGGGAGACACAGGGGCAGTGGCAGAATGAAGGCAGTGAAGATGGCACAAATCACTCCAGTTAGTGATGGAAGGAGTGGACCAGTCAATATGGGCGTTATGGATCTTGAGCCAAGAGAGACCGAGGACAGCAGGGGGCAGAGGGAGATGGCATGATGATGAGTGAAATGGTTTCATGGTGGTTGCCTGATAACTGAAGGGACACGATGGGTGTTAATGGTGAGCATTTCACCATTGAGAGCAAACACTAAGTGGGGTTCGGGCAAGGGTTCAAGGAGAAATCTGGGTGGAGGAAGCAAATGTAGAGTCAATAAAATGGTCATCTGCCACGGAGTCGACAAAGACTCCGTGGCGCGGAGAGCAGATAGCCTAGCTTTGGCTCACCTAAGTGATATTTATCCATCCAGCCATCCATTTTCTATCTCTTACCCTCTCATAGGGTCGCGGGAGCTGGAGTCTATCCCAGCTGTCTTAGGGTGAAAGGCAGGGTACACCCTGGACAAATCTGCAGTTCATCACAGGACACATAGAGACAGACAACCACTCACACTCACATTCACACCTACGGTCAATTTAAATTAACCAATTAACCTAATCCCCATGCGTGTTTTTGGATGGTGGGAGGAAGCTGGAGTACCAGAGAGAACCCACACAGACACGAGGAGAACATGCAAACTCCACACAGAAAGGCTCCGGGAATCGACAGCGCTCACCACTGCCCCTAAGTGATATCCATTTAAGACATATTCAATGTATCTATACTGTAGCTTTGGAGAGAGCACTGATACAGCCACTTTGTTGATGTGTGTGCAACACAATTCAGAGAGGCAACAGTTCATTCTAAACAATTGCCGATAGGATAGTGTAGCTAGGATCGTGTCAGAACTGGGGTGTAGCTCTTCATTGAAAGAACAAAAAATAGCACTGAAGGCTTTTCTCGATGAAAAACATGTTTTTGCTCCTCTCATGACTGGCTTTAACAAGAGTTGGTCTGACAGATTGTTCATCTAATCATGTGCCACATATTGTTTGAAAGTGCCTGCCCCTTTTCAGATAATTATCAATGATTGCTTATAAGATTTATGCCTATTTTCACTGATGTTCTGTGTAACAGATTCATTTAGCTGCTTGTTTGCTTTCCTACACTCCAGGCCCCCAATACACCTATTTGTGTAAAGGTATTCCCTGACAGGAACACATTTTTATATGAAATACCTCTCAAGAATCATGGGCTTGTTATTTGTGGGGTTGTTATTTGCTGCTTCACACACTACATACTTGTGAATATAACTCTTCATTTGATCTCAGAACATAGCTTTCTAATTGTTTCACACCCTTTTTATTTTGCCACTGGCATTCCCTCAAAGTCAACAGCTGGAGAGGTTTAAAGGCCAGTTTATAGTACTCCATAAAGTGCCGTACATAGAGACGGAAAGCCCTCTGCATCACCGGACAGCTTGACGGAGAGCCTCTCCGTCCTCTCCAGACACAAGATTTTTTTTTTAAATGTCCATCAAACCGTCAAGGGAAGACGGAGATGACAAAGGCTGTGATTGGTCCTCTAGTTGCACCCCTGTCATGAAATGCAGCCTCTCTCCCTACACAGAAACAGACAGACAGGTCGCCTCTGCAACAGCACGGACAGGACAGGAACGAAAGTATCGAATAGCCTTGTGAAAGGCAAGTCAAACACATTCAACTTGCTCAAAAAATCCATTTAATTCATTTAGTAATTATGGCTGGGGTATATTTACACAGAACATACCGAAAGGTGTTGGTTTGCGTTCGCTATTATCCGATTTTGTGTTGAAAAGAAAGAGGAAGAGGAGCTTTAAAGACTGAAAGCAATCAATATTGTTCTCTTCTATCTCCCTCACAAATAATTAAATCATAAAATAGTATTTTCTCCTGCTTTTATCTGCAATATTAAGGCGAACTGCTTCACTTTCCAAGGGGGTGCATTTCCTGGCAGGGCTGCACAACATGCATCATGATGGAGAAGTGCGAGAGCTCGAGGGGTCTCCGTAGCTACGGAGTCGGATAACGGATTATGCAGTCAGAGAAGTATATTCCAGCCTTAAGTGGGTGTCAGCCACCATAAGTGGTTAGGCAAGGATGGGATGGATTTTCATAGGTGCCGTCCACACGACAACGGAATTCTGTGAATCCGCAGAATTTTAATACAGATTCCGCCTTGCGTACAGACGGCTCCGGCGTTGTCGGAGACCCAAAACGGTATTTTCTGACAATGGGTTCCAGAGTGAGGAGATCTGACAACGCCGTTTCGGAGTTGCAGTGTGTACCCGGCGTTGTTGCTAATGGTGACGTCACATCGTGACCAGAAGTAGCAGTAAACAAGGACTTAATGTACATGCTCATTGCATTCTTTCATTCTTTTTTGTGGGTCTTTCTGTGTTTCTTTGCAGCGCCACCCATCAGCGTGGAATATGTATTACATCCTTGTCACTCGTTATCACGTTGCCATGTAGATGGAAATAATTCCGGCAACGTTCTCACAAGCGTTGTCGTGTGGATGGAGCCATAGCTACAAACTCTGTCTGTCCTCAAAAGTTGAAGAATAAGAATACAATGCAGGTCACCTTCAGCTGTGTAAATAAGAACAACCATTAAGTAGAATGGAGGGTGATTTGTATTCATATTAAAATGCGGCATCTCATTAGCAAGATTATTTCAGAGTTAGCTCTCTTTATTTAAACGCCTGCCGAACAAAAGCCTCCATTCAGCACAGGCACCCCTACCGTGCACAGATAATGGATGTAATCTAAATAGAACACACACACACACACACAGAAATATTTAGCGATACCTTGTAAAACGCACACAGCAGAATAAAAACTGTTCCATGCACATTATGAATCAGCCCTGTGGTCTCTCACCATAATTCATAATCATGATGAATCCCAGAGCTGAAGGACGCACCAGCATAAAGGTTTATCTCCTCCCTTCAGTACAGGCTGTGTCCATGTATTAAAGTCACTGCTGCCATTGTCTGTGAATTCTGGTCAAAATTCACAGAGAGATCAGAGATCCACAGATATAGACAGTATTTTGTGTTTCAGTAATGAGCGAGGAACTAGATTATCAGAAAGATATAACTGAAAGTTTCAGAAGTGTCTGTCATAGTTGGGGTCCAGTCACCATCTAACATCTGTCCATTCAATTTATGTGTATGTCCTGTTTGAAGTGTGTATTTCAGACATGCATGTGCAATATGTAAAAACAATAACAGTGACAATTTTGATAATCCCTTCTGGGATTAATGACGTTTGCTTCTTCTGTTTAAGAAACATGCTGTTGTTTGTGATTAGCACACCTCCAACAAGTTTACCTTGCTGTGTAGTGCGACTGCTCACAGCTGTTAATGGCATGGCTCTGTGGGACCAGCAGAATTCCGGATTCCCACTGTTTTCAGTGAAAAAGCTTGCAGTCATAGGCCTTTTCCACCTAAACATGCTGGGTCAGTTCAGAAATGTTGGCTTTTCATCAGCAGTAAATTAAAAAGAAACTCTATTATCTATTTATCAGTCTGGTGTCATGTGTCGTCGCTTACGCTAAGTTTAAGTTTTTGTCTCGTCATTTGCGGTTTCATGTTGAAGTCATACTTCCCTCTAGTTACAGATCACTCTCCTATCTGCCGTGTTCATCAGACCCCACCCTGGTTGTGTCCACCTGTCAGGTTTCAATAGTCTTGACCTTGAATCCATCAACCAGCCAGCTTACCTTTGCTTTTGTTTGCTTGCTGCAATAAACATTTTTGTCTTGTAATTTTTGTTGCTTTCTTCAACCTAGATCGAAATCAGAATCAGAAACAAGTTTATTGCCAAGTAAGTTTGCACAAACAAGGAATTTAACTTGGTGACTTGGTGCATGACATATAAACATATCAACATAAACCTGTATGTATATACAAACATGTAAACGTAGTGCAGAGATAAGAACTGAAGATGATAACGTGAATAAGAATAAACACAAAGACTCTGATTATGTGTTTAAAAAAAACAGAGACAAAAACAGTGCAATATGGCAGATAAATGGAGAACTATACCAAAGGTGCAAATATTCAGAAATGTGCAATCAGGCTGGTGAAGGAGGGTGAACTATGGGCCAGCTGCAGTGGTGAAGAAACCATTCTTGTTGCGTGAGGAGGTTCTGGTTAGCATGAAACTACGGTAGTACGTAGCACTTCAGAACGACAAAACTTCACCATTTCGTCTGTTTCCCAAAAATCTCCACCTTCCGTCGTACTATGTAAGTTAGAACAACGTTATTTTGAACGTGCGAATGACACAGTATCCAGATGTTTCAAAAGCGTTCGGAAAGCACTTAGATGCATTCGTTGCTGAAAGTGTCAACGACAGAAACGTAGCTTTATTTCCATTAAGCCAGTGTGACATCTTTAGCAACTTTAGGAAATATTCATCAACATGATCATGTTCTCTACTCATTGAAAGCAAGAACTGAATGCAATTTCTGACATATAATTTAATAAATTGAAAATATAAAATATAGACATCTAGCCTATATATACCTACAGCTCATATAATACTCTGTGGTGGGATAAGATAGTGGTTAGAGTGTTGGTACTTCAGTGTGACAATATGGTATTCAGTGAGGTGTGGGCTCAAATCCTCCTGAGGGTGATAAAATATTTTACTTTTGCTGGCAGACACAATTTAGCCTAGTAAAATTTCTGACATTGTAATTAATTATTTACAGAGTTGTGTTTTTGTGAAGATTTAACATCACTTGTTCATCAATTGTTGGTCACTACCTTATTCATTTGGACTGCTTTAATGATGACTTATTTTCAGTTAGAAATCTTATGTGTAACTGTGTGTTACACACTGTCATTTGCAACTGTACTGTAACTGTCAGACTTTTATATTTGTTTTTCTTTCTCATAGTCTATCAAAAATTGAACCTCGTTATTTTTATTACGTTATTATTATCTGTTATCATATTTAATCATAATCTGCACCTTGCATTCCTCTTATGTATCTATTATAGTATACATTTTGCTACTTTATATCATATTTTATTTTTATCCTCTTGAACCCTGCGTGTGCCTGTGTTTCCATCTTTCAAGCTGCTGGAATTGTGCTTTTCTCTGTGAGATGAATGAAATATCTATCTATCACAATTATTTAATGGTAGGCTTTTTAAGTTGTAATTTGACACGTCTAGGGCTGCACATAACTTACATCTTGCATCATGACGGAAGTTGCTTCATTTGGACAATGCTGTACACTTGCGTCGTAGATCCGTCGTTCGAACTTAGGAAGTAGCTAACAAAGTTAGCAACGAACGTTTTGGGAAACACACCCCTGAACAGAAACAGGTCATGTCCCGGGTGGGAGGGGTCAGCCACAGTCTGTCCTGCACACTTCAGGGTCCTGGAGGCCTGCAGGTCCTGAAGAGATGGAAGATTGCAGCCAGTTATCGTCTTTGCAGAGTGGATGATACGCTGCAGATTGTTTTTGTGTGGTGAGCTGCAGAGTATGGACATATCAGCCCAAGACATTTTGACATTGTCTCAACATTGTGTTGATCGTGGATTTCTGGTGTGCGGTTTTTAGTTGTTTTGTGTTTGTCATTCATGTCAAGTCATGTTGATTTAAGTGTGGTTTTTGTCTGGTGTTTATTATTTACTGTTGCATCATGTTTTATTTTGAAGGTAACTGTTTTGTAATGTCTCAGTGTCAGTGTCGAGTGGTTTTCAGTCAGCCCTGTTTTGTTTTCAGTTAGCTTATCTCTCTTCCTGGAGAAGTGCCTTATGTTTGCACTAAGTATTGCTTTTTTATTATTATTATTATTATTTTGTTAGTGCAGTGTCAGAGTAATCAGGTTTTTCTCCTTGTGTTACAAGAGATTTTCTGTTTTGTCCCTAAAATCTTTTATTTACATTATCTTTTATTTATAATCTTTTTATTGAACCACTTTTGTGCTGAGTTTGGCTTGTGGGTTCTGTCACTGTGAGTTCTAACAGTGTTTCTCCAGTCTGTCATGTACAGTAGGGCCGTCACACCACTTACCTTGTCAAACTAATCAGTTTGTTTTTCCGTGTCAACAATTCTGAAGTACTTAGCTTGTTTCTTCTGCATCTCTCAAGCAGATCTTATGGTGGGCTTCATCAGCAGTGCTGCTCAGACTCTCCTAGTTTCCCCATGTAGCTACTCCATACACAAAGACACCGACCTACTACCAGCACTTCTTATGTAAAGACCCAGTGTTTGCACTGCAGTGCTTGAACCATCTCAGCCTGTTGCTTCTTCCAGACCAAGCAGAAAAAAGCAAATGTAATGTAACTAGATGGCACAGCTTGAAGCGCCAACAAATAAATTTGAGAACCTTAACACCAATGTCCGAGCAGTTTACTGCCAACCATATCACTTACAGATTTAAGGCTTTCTGAAGGGAGCTGAATCTTGTGGATCCTTTCAGAAGAAAAGCCATTCAGAAGAGAAGAGGAGCTATTCAGAAGACCAACTCATTTTTATTTTTTATTCATGTTTTTTTCCCTAAGAAGCCAGTGTGGGAGTAACTGGTTTTAAAAAAAAAAATCACTGTTGTTGGAACCGCCATTGGGTCTTTTCATTTTAAGGACTTGAATGTGCTTTTCTGTCTTCAGAGAAGTGCATTCACATGCTGCTGTGTTTTCTTTGGCTCAGTTTGTCATTGTGGGGTACCAGCCACTCAGTTCAAATGTGTCCTCCTCCTTCTTAAGACCCCTGCATTCTGAGGTACTTGTTTATGTTAAGGAGGAGGTCAATAGATTTGGTTTGTTCATGAGCGTCACAAGACCAGTATCACTGTGCAGAAGGAAGCCTCATGGACGAGAGGCTCATATTCATGCCAGCATGAAACGTAAACATTATTGGCATCCTTCTCAGCTTAACTTTAACATTAGCTAGCTTAGTGGTGCAAGGTGAGCAGCAGTAACAAAAAGGCTGTTTAAAAAAAAGTTAAAGTGGTGTAGAAGCAGAGGTAAAAGGAGTCGAGTGCATACCCTCAACCAGTGATGCCATCTTTCACCAACATGCAGTGAAGCATTCAGGTGCAAACACATCACAGGGCCAGCCAACAAGGCTGCAGAAGAAAAGAAACTGTGCGCAGATTCATTTGCTGTCTCTGCACTGCCTCATTTAGAGCGATACTGCCGAGCGTGGGCTTTTGTAAATGGAAAGCATAGAGATATAGATTCCAGGAGCACTGTTGGATATCAATTCCATTTATATCAGCAGCCATGCCAAGTCAATCCACCAAGAGATTAGTCGTGTATGCAATATTTGTTTATATAGTCAGTTCTTCTTTCCACACATTCACTGGTCTGCACCCCCTCACTTCCCCTCCTTTATGCTTCCTCTCAGTCTTCACATCCACAGTGAAAAGCTGGATGATCAGCCTTCAGTGAAAGGCTGTGGGTGGTCAAAAGGTTTGCTTCTCCCTTGACTTGAATAAATGCAGGTTAAAGTAAAAGTTATTTTGGCTTTCAGGGGAAGCAAAAGCGTTGTTTGTTTTCTACAGAGAAAATTTGAGGTGACTTGTAGTTCAAAGGCTCAGAGGACAAAAGATGAACAAGTCTATGAGCGAATTTGAGTTGCTTGGTCAAAAGTGGAAGGTAAACGTATTCAAAAACATAAGGTATGACTCCCAAGGTTCATTTAGATAAGAAACATCAAATAGAGGGTAGAATTCTGTTTGTGTGCCACTCATAAAAACGTATGATTAATCTGCAGTTTGAAAAGGTGAGCATTGAACTCCTGTGGCATTGTCATACAGTGGACTATCAATGCAGCAGAACCAGAGATCCATCCATCCATCATCTACCGCTTATCCTCACATAGGGTCGCGGGGGGGCTGGAGCCTATCCCAGCTGTCTTTGGGTGAAAGACAGGGTACACCCTGGACAAGTCTCCAGTTCATCACAGGACACATAGAGACAGACAACCACTCACACTCACATTCACACCTACGGTCAATTTAAATTAGACAATTAATCTAATCCCCATACATGTTTTTGGATGGTGGGAGGAAGCCGGAGTACCCGGAGAGAACCCACGCAGACACGGGGAGAACATGCAAACTCCACACAGAAAGGCCCCGGGATTCGAACCCGGTACCTTCTTGCTGTGAGGCGACAGTGCTAACCACTACACCACCGTGCCGCTCAAACCAGAGATCCATTCTTCTTTTTTGTCAAAACCTGGTGCTTACATGACCTACACTGTGTGTTACGGTAGCAGCGTAGACTTGTGCTCTTTGTTTCAAGCAGAGATGTTGTCATGTTAACACAGGTGCTGACAGAGGTTTGCAAAAAAATGGGATTTATTTGGGACGTGAGAAGAAAAGGGGAAGGAGAAGGTTCAGTGAGGTGGAGAGAATGGCTGAGGCGAAGCAGTGGGTGGACTAGACGGTGGAGGCACAGAATGTGGGCTGTCCGGAGATCGTTGATGAAGAGCAGGCAAGCAGGAATATGGCAGGAGGTGGTGATGGTGATGAACCTGAGCACAAAAGGATCAGATGTTAGAGACTGGCTAGGAAACCAACAGGAAACACAAAGAGCAGCTGTAGTTGAGGAGGTCTGAAAGTAAACTACCACAGTAGCTGAACAAATGATCTGACAAGGCGCGGAAGAAAGGCTAGGGTTGATATGCAGTTGAAGTGATGAACTGATGGAAGGCAGGTGTGCTTCATCATTATCCAGCAGGGACCAGGGAGATGTGCCACGCCCACACACACAAACACAGAGATCAACAAGGAGAGACTGACAAGTGAACACAAGAAACAAGGATGGGGAAAACAAGGGGGAACACAGGGAATCAACAGGGAATCATGACAGATGTGGCACAGTTAAAGAAGGAACATTTTCATCATCTTGAACCGACTTTGCAATCAAAGCAAAGTCTGTGAGCTTAATACGAATTAATACGAAAAATATTGCACTGAAATTCATACATAACCCATGTAATTATACACATAATATAATGAGGTCTATTCACCTAAGGATACCCAAACATTGCCTGCACAAATGGGTTAATGTTGCTGCTTGTGAAGGCAGAACTAATTTGAATTCCTTTTTATACCTCTGGATACTTTAATCTTTAACAATAAATGTTTTTTATTTGTTGAAAAAAATATTATTAATAAACAGTAACTGGTGGATTAATGTAGTAATATTTCTGTCTGAAAATGGAGGGTTTTTCATAACATACTACACACATTAGGTACAAACTATCACCGGTAGTAGAGATGTTACTGTAATTGAGTGCAGATGTTTGCCAAGATGCCAAAAATAATTTACCTTGTTGTTTCAGGTGAGGAAGGTGATCTCTCCTAAAATACTGAGCGTCTCCTGCCCACTGTACCCATCAAACACAGGGTTATCCTCTTTAAGATGAATTAACATCATACATTTAAATACAGATTCTATACAAAGAATGTCACACAACTACACATGTATACATGGTTCTCTAAACAATACACAACTTAAATTTATAAAAGTTGCTCTGTGTGGCCAAGAAGTGCACTGCAGTATCATGGAAATCTGATTCCCCTTCTTATAGACAGGTGGTCCTTTGAAATGAAAAGCTGCATCCCCCTGGAAATAATACATATTAGCTGTGTTCCAATTCAGGGTCTGCATCCTTCGAAGTGCGCATTTGAAGGCCGCTTACGTCACAATGCTGCGCGAAGGCTGTCCCAATTCGTTCCAACTCGAAGGATACTCCAAATGCAGCCTCCAAATGCGTCCTCCTTTCCCCCGAATTCGGAGGATGCACCGCTACTATCCTTCGCGGCCTCCCATATCCCAAGATGCTTTGCGCGCTTGTTTTGTCTACAATGGCGGCTAACGACAGCAACAGCAGCAACATGTTTTTCCCTTAATGCCAGAGTTAAAATGGCCCTACAATTGTTAAGGGACAATTGTTAAAATACGTGACGTTAATAACGTTAATATCACAGGAATGTAGAGCCAGCTTTGTAACGTTAGCTTAAGGCTAACCTGTGTTACTGATACTGTCTTGTGATCTGTCCGTTATGTCCGTTATGTGTCCTGTGATCTGTCCGTTGTCTTTTTGTGTGTATTTTGTCGCGAGCGTGTGTTTTTCCCGGGCTTGGGGAGGAGACGTTACGACGTTGTGATGCAATCAGGAAATGCTCCGAAGGCTAGACCGTCCCATTTACCGACGGTTGACGTGGCCTTCGGAGGTGCCTCCGAAGGAGGCATCCTCTGTAGACCGTGAAGGCTGGGTCCTCCAAAGGATGCAGACCCTGAATTGGGACACAGCTATTGTCTCAGAAAACAATACAACACCTTTTTGACGATCTGGCAAACATATCTAGACCATATCAATACATCCTTCACACCAACTACGCAACATAGTTGTCTTTGTTGACTTATACACTGACCTTTTTTTTTTAGGGTGGGGGGTGGGTTCTACTTTTTCTTTCTTTCTGTGTTAGAAAGAACTAACAACTATATTATGTTGTTACTACTGATATATTGATGTTTGTATACTTTGAAAAACTGAAAATAAAATAGTCCAAAAAAAAGAATATCACGCAACGTTATTATACTGCACTTTTGTATGCAGTTGTTCAGTTTGTCTAGAATTACATATTTTGTACTTAAATGGATACCATGTAACACATTTAATTTAAATTAAAGGAATTCCACACTATGAGTTACTTTCCACAAACTGGCAACTATATAAGCTGCTAAAATCAGAGGGACACCACATTATCTCGAATACACTCTGTGTTTATTAAAAGAGTATCTCTTTCTTCTTTCCTTATAATACTTTAACGATGCTCTTTGGTGGGTTATTTGTTTGCAGAATTACAGGAGAAGCTTGGACAGATTCAGAAAAGATGGTTCTTCTAATTTTATCAGCTTGTTTGTTCATTAGTTATGGCTGCGTTATTGGTCTCCTTAATTTAGTTAATACTTCACAGAACCACCTTTTGCTGCAATTACAGCTGCACGTCTTTTGGGGTATGTCTCTATCAGTTTTGCACATCTTGAGACTGAAATGTTTGCCCATTCTTCCTTGCGAAACAGCTCAAGCTCAGTAAGGTTAGATGGAGAGTGCTTGTAAACAGCAGTCTTCAGATCTTTCCACAGATTCTGAATTGGATTCAGGTCTGGACTTTGAATCATTCCATTGTAGATTTTGCTTTATGTTTAGGATCATTGTCTTGTTGGAAGGTAAACCTCTGTCCCAGTCTCAGGTCTTTCGCAAACTCCAACAGGTTTTCTTCCCAAATGGCCCTGTATTTGGCTCCATCCATCTTCCCTGTCCCTGCTGAGAAAAAGCAGCCCCAGACCATGATGCTGCCACCACCATGTTTGATAGTGAGGATGGTGTGTTCAGGGTGATGTGCAGTGTTACTTCTATGCCAAACATAATGTTTTGCATTTTGTCCAAAAAGTTTAATATTGGTTTCATCTAACCAGAGCACCTTATGGAAAACTTGCTTATGGCAAACTTCAAACGGGACTTTTCATGGATTTCTTTGAGAAATGGCTTTCTTCTTGCCACTCTTCCATAAAGGCCAGATTTATGCAGTGTCTGATTAATAGTTGTCCTGTGGACAAATTCCCCCACCTCAGCTGTGGATCTCTGCAGTTCATCCACAGTGTTCATGGGCCTCTTGGCTGCATCTCTGATCAGTGCTCTCCTTGTGTGGGCTGAAAGTCTAGAAAGACGGCCGTGTCTTGGTAGGTTTGCAGTGGTCTGATACTCTTTCCATTTGAATATGATTGCTTTAACAGTGCTCCACAAGATGTTTAAAGCTTGTGAAATCTTTTTATATCCTAATCCTGCTTTAAACTTCTTCACAACAGTATCTGGGACCTGCCTGGTATGTTCCTTGGTCTTCATGATGCTGTTTGCGCTTTAAACAGACCTCTGAGACCATCACATAGCAGGTGCATTTATACTGAGACTTGATTGCACACAGCTGAACTCGATTTATCCTCATCAGTCGTTTAGGTGAACACTGGATCATTGAGGAATCCTCAGGGAACTTCTGGAGTGAGTTGGCTGCACTGACAGTAAAGGGGCCGAATAATATCATTTTTCAGTTTTTTATTTCTAATAAAACTTCAACATATCGTATAAATTTCGTTCCACTTCACGATTGTGTCCCACTTGGTGTCGATTCTTCACAAAAAATGAAGCCAACTCATCACCAATGCTGCCGTTCTCTTCAGATCTATGAAGCAATTTAGAGTCCTTTTTGTTTTAATGGAACATTTATCCACAATAAGGGTACAGAGTCAATCAGAGTAAAAAAAAAAAATCTGTTAATTTGTGTTACAGATCACATCAATGATGCTTGAGTTGACCTTTAAAGGTTTTTTTCCCCCTCTAAAGACTTGGGTTTTTGTTAATCCCTCTATAACTGGAGGTAAGGAAAAAGGAGATAGACTTTTGAAATATTTTTCTTTTTTAAAACTGAATTACGCTGCACAAGCTGTGTTCACTGATTTGATGGATATTTTATGTTTTTTGTGGCTGTGGGAAGATGGTGCTCATAACTTCAAAAGGAAGATGAAATCATGGATATCAACTCACTGTTTTTTTTTTTGGTCCTGCCTACTTCAAAGGAACCCCTTTGCACATGCAGGGAGTAGATAATAACTTCATTTTTATTTTGAGGTGTACTGTGCTTTTAATAAAATGGACAGTTTTGGCAATGTAAGCAGAAGTGGCTGCTGAAACAGTGAAGCCTCACAGCCATCACTGTGTCTCTGACACAGCAGCAGCAGCAGAAAACACAGTTCTCTCTCCCAGTACACAGAAAGGTGATCTGACATGAAACCATTGCACCTTGCATGAAAGTTATCTGGTAACACCCCTGAATTATTAGAGCTAATATTTAAAACTGGCTGGAGACATCAGTGTTGATAGTAAATTACCAAAAAGCTTGCAGAGATAAAACACTCCCTGGGGATGAAGACATATGTTGACCATTACTGATGGGCTAGTGGGTCCTCACATCTCAGAAAATAAAGAATAATAAAAAAAAAAACACATAAAACTAGATAATGATAAGTGAGTGAGTTTGTTATCCAACAGGCAGATGAGCAACACTGATGATCATTTAAACAGAAAGAGATTGTGGATTAAAAATGAAGTGTTATGTGGCACATATTCTTTCTATATGCACCTCATAAATCATGTACTGGTACGATGTAGGAATAAACAGAAACATATGTGTTATCTTCATATCCTGTGTGTGCTTTTATTGCTCCTACATGTCTAAAATGTTTATTTTATCAACCCGATTGTCCTTAGTATATTTTTATTATCTCCGCCAAGGAGGTTATGTTTTCACCGGGGCTTGTTTATTTGTTGGTTGGTTGGTTTGTTTGTGGGTTTGCAAAATAGCTCAAAAAGTTGTGGATGGAAGTGGCCTAACTTAAAAACTGATTAATTTTTGGTGGTGATCGGATCCGATCCAACATCACCACCAAAAATGAATCAATTTTAAGTTAGACCACCTCCGACCAATCCTAAAAATTTCGTCAAAAACTTCCATAAATTTTGAATTACTTTGCAAACAAACAAACAAACAAGCCCCGGTGAAACTATAACCTCCTTGGCGGTGGGGGTAACTTTAAATAAAAAGTCGCTGCTGCCGCTTTGGCGGACGTCTGTGCTCTCTGAGTGCTTTTATATACAGCACTCATCTATTGCATGTCTGCCTGTCCTGACAGATGGATATCTCCCTTCTTTCTGAACATTCTTCCATTTTCTCCTTGTTAAAATGGTTTCAGGGCACAGGATGATGTCCGCTGTTGGCTATTGATTGTAAAGCCCACTGAGGCAAATCTCTGACTTCTGGTAATTGACTTACTTGACTATTTATTCTCTTGGTTTTGTTCTCGTAGTGACTTTTTCCTCTTCATCTTACCAGCTGGCCACTTTGTGAGACCACAGGACTGAAGGTAAATAAATGTAGAGGAGAAGCAGATCCAACACACCAAGGAGCCACTCAGCTGACTGAATTAAATTGGCATTCACTGCACAATTTGTTCACCTTGTTTGACACAAAACATTAGACAAAAGTCACACAGTTTTATGATATAAGAGTAGAAACCATCAGTTTATTATTTAGATGTAGAATTTATTACTACTATGTTCTTTATTCCATCCCATTTTCAAAGCTGGCCTTCATTTTGATCTCAGCCACACACTGTAAAGTTTTTGACTGCATCTTGCATGGCTAAGGAATCACAAGAAGCAAACATCAACGTCAAAAACAAACAACACAGAGATTTCTCAACATGCTGTCATTGTGACTCTCTATGTAGAGACACTTTGTGATTTTATATCCAGGACCAAATGTCATGAAAATCCACCCATGACAGGATGATGTCCAGCCTTAACTCAGATTGTTCCATTATGACATGCAGTGGTTGGTTATTCTTGGATAAGAGACATCCAGGACTTCTATCCATGTTTTAAAAGTGGCCGTCTACCTTCCTGAGAAATGTGCAGTTGGTTTTTATAAGTTGTTCTTAATAACTGGAGAGCTGCTGTTACACTGAAGATTACAATCCCAAAAGCAGCAACAAACACAAACCTCAGACTGACAGCAACAATATCTGTGTTGTTCTGCTCTTTATGTCTGCCTGGAGAAGACACTTTACTCTTGCTGTATAAAACAAAATTGAGTTTTTCCAATATTTTTTGTCTTACTTGGCAATTTGCTCTCCCTTGCTGTTCTCCACGGTCTGTTTGAAATCAGTTTATTGTTTCTTGTGTTTTATCTTGATCTTTTCTGACTTCTTCCACTCTTTCATCCTTCTCTCTAATACTGTTTAAAAGAGGATGCAACATTAATGGTCCATTTAAAGGAACTGGGTCATTGCAGCAGAAAATAATGGCATAAAAGAAGAACCAGGACGAGCCAGTGATCCTCTTTGTTGTTTTTACCGTTATATTCTCTTGGAAGTAAAAACAACATATGAATGGAGGATGGGAGCAAGACGTTGCTGCCCTGTTAGAGTTTTTGCCATGCTGGTGGCATAGCTCCATATGATGTCACTTTGTCTGGCATTAATGGAAACTGTTGAATGTCATTTAATGCAGAGAAATATGAGGGTGTGTTAGGTGAGAGGATGGATGGATTGTTAAGCATCATAGAGCATAAGCAGTAGGAGGAGTACTGCTTTTTTCCACTTGAGAATTGATGAAAATAATAAAAAAAATCCCTCCAACATACAACATCAGACACCAAGAATTTGAGGAGCTCAAAAAAACAAAAAAACACAACAGATTTGGTGTGAAAAATGTTTAAGATTTGTGCAAGAATTAAATTTTAAGAGCGAACACTTCTCTTCTGGAAACTGCTCAGAATACATAGATGAAGGACATCCATCCTCTGAATGAAGTATTATGAGGTTGTGATCATCCTAGAGGTCACAACAGGTCATTTGATACAGTGATGTCAAGTTTCAAAAAACAGCAACAACTATACAACTGATCTCACTGGATCCACAAGAATCTCAGCCTCACAGTGATACCCAAAACTGTTTATATGTAGAAAGATTCAAACACATTATTTAGTAGAGGGTGAAAATGACACATTAAAAAACTGCATGGTAATATCCCCCAGCTCGTCTGGGTTTGTACGCTCATCAACACTCCGAAACCTCACAAGTACCAGGTTTTACAGACAACACAGCCAAGTGTTTCCCTTTTTATGCAGCTACCATATGAAGTACACATCTTCTCAGAAAGAATGTCATGGACTCTCTATTCAGCAGGTGTGTCAGACTGCAGCACTGCTGTCCAGTCAGCCTCCTCTCATTAATTCCTGGTTAATAAATGAGCCGCTCTTTGTTTTCTAGTGTTTACAGTGATCACTGAAACGGCTCTGAGGCTGACAGGAGCTTTTCTTTTTCCACAAAGTTTATTGAAGAACATCATTTATTAAAGTTGTGGGATAAAGAAAATCTCTGCAGCCTTTTTTTCCCATATTTCACTCTAAATATGAGTGATAATATTAATGGTAAATGGTGTTGCATTTGTCTACCGACAGCTCAAAGTGCTTTACACTACATGCCCCATTCACCCATTCACACACACATTCATACACTGATGCCAGAGGCTGCCATGCAAGGCAGCTCATCATGAGCACTTTGGGGTTCAGTATCTTGCTCAAGGACACTTCGACATGCACCTCGGAGCCGGGATTTGAACCAGTGATCTTCCGATCACTAAACAACCCCCTCTACCACTGAGCCACAGCCACCCCAAATTAATGAATATATGGACATATTGCCTTCCAAACACTAGAACCGTTCTAGCCGTTTCAGTGATCACTGTAAACACGCGATCATTTGTTCACTAGAAAACAACAAGCGGCTCATTTATTAACCAGGAATTAAAGAAAGGAGGCTGACTGGACCACAGTCAACAGCGTCCTTTTCAAACATGGACACGGAGCAGAACGCAGGCCTCCAGGAGGTTTGTGTTTTACCATTTAGTGAAAGAACAAAAAGAGAAATGTTGTTGCTGCTGCCGCTGCTCCTCTGCACCACGTCTGCTCTCAATGGCTGCAGCTCTTTTTACGTCAGTGCGACTCGACTGGATATTTAGCAGGCTAGATGTCAGTGTTGCCAGGTGTACGATAATTATCGTATTTGTGCGATAATTTTGCCCTCTGTACGATGTACGATCCCAAAAATGATCCCAAAAAAGGCCAAAGATACGATAATTTGATCATTCCCTGAATGTGTGGTTGTAATCAGCCTGCCCTGTCTGCCAGATTTTTTTTGTGAACCCTGAAGGCATCTGTTTCCAAGTGACAAGAGAGAAGACAAAGCAAGGAAAAATGAGAGACCTGGGCAAGGGGGAGCGCAGGAGAGGTAAATCAGACGGCGGAGCGGATTCAGCAGAGTAAACGTAAGCAGCAGCATCGCCCACAAACGTATAGAAAAGAGTGGGAAAGCCACTTTCCCGGGTGGCTGAGACCTGTTGCAGGGTCTGAGAACAAAGCTTTCTGTCAGTGTTGCAACACAGAGCTGGTGGCTGAAATAACGGTTATAAAAAAACACAGCAAAGCTAAAAGACACAATGAAAAAGAAAAAAATCTAGTGCCAACATAAAGGTCAATAACACAATGTCTGCAGAGAACATCGGAAAAGGAGAAGCTGGAAACAGCAGTGAAAACAGCAGAGGTCAAGCTGGCCTGGTTTTAACAGAGCACAACATCGCAATGAGGGCCACAGACCATCTGGTGGATGTTATCAAAGACATACAGGGGTTGGACAATGAAACTGAAACACCTGGTTTCAGACCACAATAATTCATTAGTATGGTGTAGGGCCTCCTTTTGCGGCTAATACAGTATCAGTTCCTCTTGGGAATGACAGATACAAGTCCTGCACAGTGGCCGGAGGGATTTTGAGCCATTCTTCTTGCAGAATAGTGTTCAGGTCACTACGTGATGCTGGTGGAGGAAAACGTTTCCTGACTCGCTCCTCCAAAACACCCCAAAGTGGCTCAGTAATATTTAGATGTGGTGACTGTGCAGGCCATGGGAGATGTTCAACTTCACTTTCATGTTCATCAAACCTGTCACCAGTCTTGCTGTGTGTATTGATGCATTATCATCCTGATACACGGCACCGCCTTCAGGATACAATGTTTGAACCATTGGGTGCACATGGTCCTCCAGAATGGTTCAGTAGTCCTTGGCAGTGACGTGCCCATCTAGCACAAGTATTGAGCCTAAGGAATGCCATGATATTGCAGCCCAAACCATCACTGATCCACCGCCATGCTTCACTCTAGGCATGCAACAGTCTGGGTGGTATGCTTCTTTGGGGCTTCTCCACACCATGACTCTCCTGAATGTGGGAAAGAGTAAAGGTGGACTCATCAGTGAACAATACATGTTTCACATTGTCCACAGCCTAAGATTTTCACTGCTGGTACCATTGAAACTGATGTTTGGCTCGAGTGACCAAAGGTTTGGCTGTAGCAGCCCAGCCATGGATATTGACCCTGTGGAGCTCCAGACGGACAGTTTTGGTGGAAACAGGAGAGTTGAGGTGCACATTTAATTCTGCAGTGAGTTGGGCAGCTGTGGTTTTATGTTTTTTGGATACAATCCGGGTTAGTACCCAAACATCCCTTTCAGACAGCTTCCTCTTGCGTCCACAGTTACTCCTGTTGGATGTGGTTTGTCCTTCTTGGTGGTATGCTGACATCACCAACAATTTGTCCTCTTTTGAACTCTGATATGTCACCCATAATGTTGTGTGCATTGCAATATTTTAAGCAAAACTGTGCTATTGCTCTGCTAATTGAACCTTCACACTCTGCTCTTACTGGTGCAATGTGCAATGTGCAATCGATGAAGTCTGGCCATCAGGCTGGTCAAATTTAGCCATGAAACCTCCAACACTAAATTGGCCAGTGTTTCAGTTTCATTGTCCAGCCCCTGTATTTAAGGACTCAAAAACGGCACAAAACATGTCACTTGGCTGCACAAAGGCAACTGCCATAGCAAAGCATGTTATTGGTGACTATTTTGAGAGTCTGTCAGAAATCCTGATGAGAAAAAATTCAGGATCCTGATTGATGAATCCACTGACATTGGAAATGTCAAAACATTCTGTGTTGTGGTTCGTTTTTTTTGATAAGTGCACAAACCAGATGAGGTCAAAACCCACTTTTGGAAGCTGGTGCAGATCTTTTTCAAGAGAAAACAGACATCTTGTCAGAGAAGGAGCCACCTCAGAAAGGTTATATGAAGAAATGATGAAATCATTCACAGAGACAGGCATCCCACTTCAAAACATTGTGGGGTTTGGGTCAGATGGCTGTAACACCATGATGGGATGACACAAATCAACAAAGATCTCCTGCTGACCTTCATGTAACAGGACTACACACAGCCCTGATTCAGATCAATTTCCATGATGACTCAAAGTTTTTATCACTCAACGCAATGTACCTGGGTGTAAAAGTGATGCAGCAGGTCCAGCAGTCAAAATTCACACCAACGACAGATTTCTATGTGCGCTGTCAAAAATTACTCTGGGTTGCCTGCGGAGAAATTCAGAAACGCTTTGACTGTGATGATGCCCTCTTGAGCCACATTGCATGCCAGTCTCCTGCCACAGCGACCGATGCAAGAGCACGAGCTGACTATCCCTCTCTGTTTCCACTCATGAGAGTATTGCCACGTCTGACTGACTCGATAGTTGCTGACTGTCTCCAAGCCATCGATGACCAGTGGAGGAGATTGCCTCTTGTGACCCTTGATGAAGACACTAAAACAATGACTGTGGATGAATTCTGGCACCATCTCTCCACTTTGGAGGACCTTGGGGCAAGAAAGGTGTTCAGGGAGCTGGGACAGTTTGCCCTTGATGCACTAGTGTTTCCTCATTCAAATGCATCCTATGAATGTGTGTTTTCCAAGGTAAATCTAATCAAAATAATATCTCGAAACTGACTTATCACAGGCATGCTTAATGGGCTCATGCACACATCAGAGTGTGTGAAGATGGCAGGTGGATGTGCCAGTTTTAAGCCAACAACCACAATGCTTGGCTCCATGACAACATCAAATCTATACCGCAAAAGGACTGCCCCCACCGAGCAGGATGCAGCAGACTCAGACATTGACTCAGAGCTGGAGATTGAACCTTAAGGTAAGCATAATTATTTATTTAATTAGGGCAATTAGGACTACACACCACCATTATCATTTTGGGCATTTAAAAAATGTATCCTTGGTCTGTTTTATTTCATTTATTTATTTTTATTATTAATTTCTTATTTTGGACAGAGTTACCTCTTTTACAAGATTATTATCCATCTATTTTCTACATTTTCTACCTCTTAGCCTCTCATATGGTCGTGGGGGGCTGGAGCCTATCCCAGCTGTCTTAGGGTGAAAGGCAGGGTACACCCTGAACAAGTCTCCAGTTCATCACAGGACACAGAGACAGACAACCACTCACACTCACATTCACATTTAAATTAGCCAATTAACTTAACTTAATTTGGATGGTGGGAGGAAGCCGGAGTACCCAGAGAGAACACATGCAGACATGGGGAGAACATGCAAACACAGAAAGGCCCCGGGCCCAGGATTCAAACCCGGTACCTTCTTGCTGTGAGACGACAGTGCTAACCACTACACCACCGTGCCGCCCAAGATTGTTATATGCACATCATTTTGAGGTATAACCTGGCAGCACTGCAGGCACTTTTAAGTATGTCAACATTACAGTCTGGGGAGGTTGGAGTTTAGGTGAACTGGAAAAAAGGTGTCCTTGTTTTATTTCATCTGTTTGTTTTGTTATTGATTTGTTATTTTTGCAACCGCCTTAGAGAGCAGCGCAGGGGGAGATAATTTCGTCAGCCCCCTTTCAGGACGCCGCATTTCCCCACATCTCCCAGCCCTGAAAGAAGCCAGGCCAAGCCAGTGTCACCACCCCCTGGAGATGAACCTATGTAACTTGGACGCCTTCACCTTGACCCTGCAGATTGGCGGCACTGCCGAGCCTCCAACCTTTGTTTTTATTGTGGAGCTGCTGTCCACTTCCTAGCCCACTGCACTGTTCAGCCAAAAGACAAGGCTCATCAGTAGCACAGAGGTCCCTGATGAGCCATACCACTCCTGAAAAAGTGACCTCTAATCCACAGGTTCAACTTCAGTCCACTCTTATCCATAATGGTGAGTCATTCCCCCTAGTTGAATCAGGTTCAGATGATAATTTCATAGACTCCTCCTTTGTATCTCAAGCTGGTATCCCCACAGAGCCCATACACCCACCTGAAACAGTAGATGTCGTAGATGGTAGTATCGAAGCCCATGTCACTCACTGCACAGTCCCAGTCACATTAATTTTGTGTAGTAACCAATGGTCCAATGCTCCTATAGTTCTTGGCCTCCCCTGGTTGAAACTGTATAACCCTCACATTGACTGGTCACGTAATGAAATAGTAAACTGGAGCACTTTTTGTCACTCTGTCGGCCCTGCCTCCCGGTCACGTTTCTCCTCCTCCCCATCCTGAACCTCCAGATTGGTCCCACGTACCTACTGACTATCATGACTTAGGTGAGATTTCTGTAAAGACCATGCCCACTCTCTTCCACCACATAGACCATATGACTGTGCTATAGATCTGCTCCCAGGGGCCTCCCTACCCTCTAGCCGTCTTTACAACCTGTCATGTCCTGAAAGGGAGGCTATAGAGAAGTACAGTACATCCATGACTCACTTACTTCAGGCCTCATTCGTCCTTCTTCTTCACCTGTTGGGGCCGTTTTTTTCTTTGTGGAGAAGAAAGATAAGTCACTATGTCCCTGCATTGGTTTCCGTGGTCTCAATGACATAGCCATCAAGAACAAATACCCCTTGAGATGCCACCTCTGCCACACTCCTCCTGCAGCCCTCCGCCACCTTCAGCCACCACCTTCGCTTCTCCACCCGACCAGCCAGCTCAGCCTATTTGCCACCATTTCTCTGCTTCACAAGAAGCACTCACCTACAACCACATACAGCCTCTGAGTCCATACCTGGTCCAAAAGAAACAACAACTGAATACGTAACAGTTGCAAAGCAATAGTGAGCCTTCCCAGAAAAAAAACGATCCAGGTGTCATTACATTTTGCTAAATTTAGTTATTGCGTGTAGTAGATACTGTAGTTGCATATGGAAGAGTGTGACATAATAATGACTAGAGGGGAATGTATTCATAGAAAGACAAACAAGATAAAGCCAAACTGTACATGTGCAGAGCTTGAAACACTGAAAGACATAAAGTGAGGCAGCAGCATGGAGATATTACTGGATATTTTGTACTGATGTTCAGTACAAAACTGCTAGTCAACAGAACAGCTTTCACCTCAGCTCAGCCAGATAGATGGCTGGTAGCCAAGCCAAAGACTCCTCTTGTTTTTCCCTCCATGCTGCATCTAATTTCAATCTTTGTGACAATCATCTTTGTGTGTGTGTGTGTGTGCGTGTGTGTGGACAGATGATGGATGACGATAAAGGAGGAGAACTCCTTCTGCAGCACTATGTATTAAAGAGGTTCTTGGCTGCTGAGCAGTATCCACTGCTTCACACTCACATCTCTCTCACACACTTTCTCACTTGCTTATTCTCACTGCGTCATCTTCACTTTTGAACTGTCATGTGCTGACAGAAGCACACTGACAACTGGCAACGGCACTTTATTGACATTTTATTGAAAACTAGTGACATATTTTCACCTGATAAAGTTGCTTGGCCACACATGTTAGCATGTCTATGAAGACAGTGATACTGGCATTCATTCAAGTTGTTTCTGTTTCTGACTACTTGGTGGATGATCTATAGTTGATCTGTAATCTTCTCAGGGATTAACATGAGTTCAGTGGCCCTAAAAGAAGCTATAATCTGTAGAGTTGATGATAATTCTCAGGGATTTTGCACTTAATTCGGTTTCATAGTATACAGAGAATGCTAGAAATGATGATTCACACTGTTCATGCAGTTTGTGTTGGCTACAAAACTGCACTGGATAACGACAAATATGCTATAGGAATCTGTCTTAGGAAGCTGTCTTGACCTGACAAAAGCATTTGACACAGTCAACCATGTATTATTACTATCAAAATTATATAGATACAGTTTTCAAGGTAATGTCTTCCACTGGTTAAAAAGCTGTGTTACCAACAGTAAACAGACTGTACGTCCAGCCACTCTGACATCTGGCCCAAGATTCTGGTTCGGGTTTATTATAAAGCCCTTTAAAAACAACACCTGTTATGGCAACCTTTCAAAAAAGGGTGTTCTGAAGCTTTTGGCTGAGGTGACTCACGGTTTGAAAAGAAAGAAAATATAAAGCATTCACAGAGGATTCTTTCCTTCTAATATTTATTAAATAACTATCAACAAAATACTCTCTGTGGTTGACTTTATCAATACAAAAAAAACGTTATACTACACAATGATAACAAATTCAAATACTCTGACCTATGGTCATCAAATTGTTTGCCTCTCTCCCTCCTTCAGACACAAAGTAAATCACACACCTGCCTGCCTTTACCTGCTTGTCACCACAATGAGTAGGAGGGGCTTTCCTTTTATCGACATAGTAACAACAACTAAAGTTACTTAAAATTCAATTTGACTGTCAACACATGATTTTAGATTATAACAAAATGAAAATAAATACTCATAAATTACTACTAGAAATTGGTAAATCTATAATGGCTCCAACAACACCTGTTGACCAAAGTACAGTATCTAAGTAAAAAGATATACATATGACCTAAAGGCAGATCAAGGACACAGACAGGGATACAGTACACTCTACACAAAACAACATAACAACACTCATACAGAGTCAAAAGCCAGATTATTTATTTGTTTCTCCATTTTGAAATCTGAGTCAAAAATCAAACCTGGATTTCTAACTGTGTCTTGGACATAAGGACTCAGAGGGCCATGGTCCCAACTATTTTTACAGGTCTTACTAGGTTTGCAGAGTAACACCTCAGATTTAAAAAAAAAATTTAGAGACATCCAAGCTTTAATATCCTCAAGACAGTGTAAGAGCTTTAAAACTGATTGAGAGTTTGTGAGCTTCAGTGGCATATAAATCTGGGTATCGTCTGCATAGCAGTGGAAGGAGATGTTATATTTCCTTAGAATGAAACCTAATGACAGAAGGTAAAGGGAAAACAGGATAGGGCCAAGAATCGACCCCTGGGGAACCCCATAGGGGAGGAGTGCTGAGGAGGATGTGTGTTCTCCAGTGTTGACAGAAAAACTTCTGTCAACAAGATAAGACTTGAACCACTTGAGTCGTTCCCTTTAAGCCGACCCTCTGTTCTAGACAATGAATAAGGATGTTATGATCTACTGTGTCAAAAGCTCCTGTAAGGTCAAGGAGTACCAGGATCACACAGTCACCACCATCTGTGATTTGTAGCAAGTCATTAAAGACTTTTAAGAAGTGCTGACTCTGTACTATGACAAGCTTTGAAACCAGATTGAAAAGCCTCTAGGAGATTATTTGTGTCCAAAAAAGACTGAAGCTGTTTAAATACATTTTCCTCCAATAGTTCAGACAGAAATGGGAGCTTGGATATAGGCCTATAATTGGAGAAGACTCAGGTGTCCAGGTTTGGCTTCTTAATGAAAGGCTGGACAATAGCTTGCTTAAAATGCATAGACACAATGCCTGATGAGACAAGGGTGGATAGCATCTTTAATGAGACAAGGGTGGATAGCATCTTTAATGAGACAAGGGTGGATAGCATCAGTAGGCCCTGGTGCAGATTTCAGCTGCCCAATGGTTTCCAGGAGACACAGGTTCAAATTCGCTAAAAACTGTGTGGCATGTGACAGAGATGGACGGGTCAACCAAGGGAGGTGATAGTAGCTCTAATATTTGAAATCTTTTTCACAAAAGACAGTAAAAAAAAATCTTCACAGCTTGAGGGAGAAGCATCACTCCAGGTAGGCTGGGGTGCAGTTAAGGCGCTATCAATGGTGTTTAAGAACTGGATTGTTTTCAGTTCTGTTGAACAATGTTAGATAAGTATTTCGTTTTTTTCTTTTTTCTTTTTTTTATTATAGTTTTTGATATTTGATCCAGCTGTCTTGTAGGATATCAAAAGAAATTTGCAGTTTATCTTGGGTTCGGCTCTTTGGCATTCACGCCTGCATGCTCGAGTGACAATTCAGCCACTACTGTTCTATTTTTTGGCCAGTTTTTTTTTTTTTTTGACTGGAGCAATAGTGTCAAGAATGTTGATACAAGTGGAGTTAAATGAGCAGAAGTCGCCTGGACTTGGGCATTCTATAAGATCATCAGCAACAGTACAAAAAGCCGCAGAGAACTGAGCAGCAGTGGTGGAATTTAAAATATGGCAGTAGCGCACAGGTGCACAACGCTCAGCTTTGCAAGAGAGGGAGATATCAAATAAAACAGGCCTATGGTCGGAAAAGACAGCGTCGCAAATACTAATGTTATACAAAGACAGTACCAGCTCTAATGTGTGGCCCTGTACTTGAGTGCATTCAGTCACGGACTGTGCAAGACCAAAAGGAGTCAGTGACGTTCAAAAAGTCTTTAACCATTGGCTTTGAAAGGCAGCTAACATGTTAAAGTCACCCACAATTAGGACTTGGTCATACTTCGGCATGATTCCTGACAGGAAATCAGAAAAGTCACTGATGAAGTTTTTGTTGTAGTTTGGTGGAACGACAGCGCATAATACCGATTGGGAATGCTTGAGTTCAAATACAGTTAGCTCAGAGCTAGAGAAATCATGGTCTGAAATTTACTTATATTTCAAGCAGTTTATAAACAGGGAGGCTACACCTCCACCCCTTCCTGTGGTCCTCGGTGAGCTACAATAAGTGCAATCGGAGAAAGGGCTAAACTCACCCACATTCAGCCACGTCTCCGTTACACACAGCAGATCTAGTCCGTGACTTCTGAAAAAGTCATTCAATATGAAACTCTTACTGACAGATGATCTCACACTGACCAAGGCAATCTTGGCTGAAATTGAACCACATGGCTTCCAGGGTGCCCGACCTGGGGGCCGCAGGTTACCGAGGTTAATCCCTCCTTTTCGGAGAAGGAGCAAGCGCAGAAGTGCACAGTGCACAGGTTTCTGTGAGGCCTGTGAGGGGAACCCACATGCACAACTCAGGAGACACATTTAAAGGTGTAACAACAGGTATTTCATTGAGACAGGCAACAGGAAAAGGGCATGAGCTCAGCGCTTCCAGACAGGGAAGGGGAGCGCGCACCGAACACTGTCTACACTAAGCTAGAAAAAAAAAGGAGAAACTTAAATAAGATGGGGAAAAAAACCCTCGCTATATGGAATATACACATACACAATGAGGTGGACATCTAATTAGAAAACAAAATGGCACTCTGACTATGAGGCTGTAAAAATATGAACAACTAATAACCACTCTGCTCAAGAGAGAATAAGACAAAGGAAGAACTGAAATGCAACTCACCAGAGAGGATAAGTAAATAAAGAAAATCAACAAACAAGACAAAACCTACAAAATAAACCACTCAGTAGCAATGGGGGAAACCAAAGCGCTTCTGGAAACAGGTGACAGGGATAATGACAGGACACAACCATGAACATCTCGCAATCAAACAGGGGAGACAATATTCTTTATACAAGAGGTAAGGGGACACAGAAGGAAAAAATTAGGGCAGGGCTGACAATCACAGACATGGGAACACAGGAGGGCAGGAAGCAAAGCAATCTGAAATGAGAGAGAGACAGGGTTATTTCAAAATAAAACAGGAAAAGACAAGACAACATGCAGGCACAGGACAAAAAATGGGTAATTTAACCAAACCAGATAATCCGGTCTGATGGCGGCCAGAATCTGATGGGGTGTTCCCCCATGATTGTGACCGGCTTTAGATCTTGAGTTTAACCAGGAGAAAACTGTGTTTTCCTTGGCAGTGTTTGTGCTTCCTGTATATCAGATATAAGATAGAAATGGAGGGGAATGAAGGATCTTTTTACCCAATTCATGGAAGGTCAGTCTTTCAGCAGACCATTGGATATCAAGGAGATTTTGGCCATTAGATATCTGTAGAGCAAACGCATTGTCAGTGGTAACTGACAGCAGAAAACACTGCCGCCATCACGTGCCATCTTTCACTCAATTCCAAGGCTCAATCCTTGGTCCCTTATTATTTTTATTATATATCACTGATCTAGCCACAGTGTCTTATCTTATTTGCAGATGACATAACCTTGTTCTTTCCAGTTAGCATTTTAAAACCCTAATAACGGAGGCCAACAACACGCTCCTGGCCTTTTGTAAATGGTTTCAAATAATTAAATTGTCCTTGAATATTTAACAAACAAACAAACAAACTTAAAAAAAAATCTGAGCAAAGCAAAGCTCTTCATTGAAGGTGCCCAAGTAAATAGACTACACTCAGCTGTTTTTCTGGGCTTCATGGTGGATGAGCATACATAGATTGTGATGCAAAAAAAGTATCCAAGTCTGTCTGAATGATCAATAAAATCCAGTTTGCTAGACATGTTTTGCTACCTTAGAATACCTCTGGGAAGCATCCTTAGGTTCTCGGAAAGGTGCTTACTTGCTCCTAAGGCCCCTAAATCTAGAGAGAAAGTTGCCAAGTACCGACAGTCTGTTCTTTCAGGCCTCCTTCCACTCCCCACTGTATCATCACAGGGCCTGGTGCATTTTGAAAATGACTATTTCTGTTTTTATTGTTGAAGTGTTTGTTGAGGCAGCATGAAGGGGATGAAATACCATCTAGAATAACAAACATTTTCCTTTTCATTAAAGCATAGACGAAAATAACAGAAGCTGCATGTTTAATTTAAACATAAATTTGCATTGGGAAATCAGTACAGTACAGCTGATCACAATTATTTCAGCGGTCATTTTGCATAAAGCCTGGATTCCTCAATCAAGTGAATGTCAAAGCCAATGTTACAAGTAACACAGTAACAAATACATCAGGTGCATATTCATCCACTGGGTAAATAAAGTTGACTAGAAGATAGAAGATAAATACTTGGAAAAATATCAGCTGGAGAAGGGTCACCACCAAGGCATGAAAGACAGTAAATTCACTGGAAGTAAAAGAGGCAGAGATGCACTAATCAACAGGTGTAAGTGTTGCTTTTAATGTGTTCCATGCTGCCATAAAAACAATTCACTTCCTCTTTGTGAGGTCAAGGAACTCCGTCGTGGTCTTGGGATCATCCTGAAATGTTCCCAGCATGACACTTGTTACAGTGCTGGCGTTCATGTTCTGCACTCCTCTCATCACCATGCACATGTGACTAAAATACAAAAGCAAATTCACAAAATTATGATCTACACAGAATCCATTAAAGAAATAAACTTGTATTTAATGCGATCAGGATATTTGGGTGCTGATTTAATAAATATTGTGAGTCATGTTGACTAGAGCATTGGGAAAAGTTCAGTCATACAACTCTAGGGATCAATGGTCAGACATGTATATTATGTCACAGTCATATGTGTACCACATGCTACTTTGTGATGGCAGCTGCAGAATCTATTTAAAGTAAATAAGATAAAGTATCTAATTTGTATCCTGCTGTGGAAACTGGACTTAGTCATATGTGCATATTTCCACTAACTTTGCAAAGCCCATTGCTAGCTCTCCCCTTCAGCTAATGGTTGTGTTGAGAAGACAACTCATGCAAGAGTTGCCCAACAACCTATCCTGACCTCAGCCATTCAAAGGTCAATGCCCAACTGTAACCATCTCTTGAGAGTTATTCAACTTGGGATTTACCTTCTCGTCCAATGATGGATAAATAGATCTGGATGCAGCTTTTTGAGCATGCTCTCATGAGGCCATAATGTCTCGACTGCAGAGTACCTGGATCATCCATACACAGAGCAGGCTCAGCAGTGTTTCCTTTCAGTTCTTGGAGTGGGTCTCATTTACATGAACCAAGAACAAAAAGTAACTCCAGATTTGTCTATTAGTGTGTTTTAAAACTTTAAGGACCTATTGATTTAAATAAGGTCTAGTCAAGTCTTCACTACCACAACAAGACCTGTAACTTCCTTTCACCTTCACATGCTCAAATGAAGCAATTAAATTGATCCTGGCATTAAAAACAAGCAGGTTTAAAATTGTAAAAAAAAAAAAAAATGAAAACACAAGCAAATCCAGGTAGTAAAGTTGTTTTCATTTAAAAGAGTTTAAGCTGAACACTCACACAGCCTCAATCACCACCGCTACTCCAGCCGGCTCCAGAGCCTCAGAGATGGCTTTAGCAATCTGTTTGGTTAGACGCTCCTGAACTGTGGACAAAGTAACACATTACATGTCACACACACGCAAACTGAGATAGATATCATTACAAAGGCAGATATGTTTGACCAGTTCTGAAGCAATTATCTTTACCTTGAAGCCTCCTGCTGTAGATCTCAACAATTCTGAAAATAAAACAAGAGAATAAAAGAGATGCTTTGTGTGTGTGTGTGTGTGTGTGTGTGTGTGTGTCACGTACCTCGCAAGCTTACTGAGGCCAACCACTTTTTTGTTTGGGAGGTATGCAATGTGAGCCTGGAATATTCAAACAGAGCAAAATAAACTATAGATTAAGTTAATATTCTGGTCACAACTCTTTAACAACCAGATTTACTAGATCTGTACGGGCTTATGTTGAGAAATGAATACAAGTCTGTACATTATCATCAAATATTTGCATAACTCAGGGACCGTGAATAGTTACCCTGCCAAAGAAAGGCACCAGGTGATGTTCACAGAGGGAAAACAGCTCAATATCGTTGACGATCACCATCTCTTCGTGATTTTCATCAAATATTGCATCATTCAAGATATCTGTGGATTAGACGTTAGCTTTAATTTATATATTCATACTGGAGTGATTTGTTCATTGTTAAGGACCAAACATATAGCAAAAAATAATGATTGTAAACTTTTACTATTTTATAAATCAGCAGCCTTCAACATTTGGTGGAGCTGCAGGACAGTAAAAGTCATGTCAAAATGTCCTTATTTTTATCCTTATTTGACTAGTGTTTACATGTGAAAGTATTGACGTTTGAATGAAGTTAGCTTCACTCAAAGTTTTGTTTTCAACAATATAAAGAAAAGAAATGAATTCTCACCTTGAGTTGTTTCTTTGTAGCCTTTGGTGAGGAACTGCATGGCTTTGGCTGCAAGTAGTGGTGTACGTAGAAGTCCTTCCCGGTCCACGTCTTCTCCGAGCTCACTCAGTATGGTGCTATAAGCCTTCTCTATGAGAGGAAGCTTGTTTGCATCTGCAGCGTCCTTGGAGTCCTTCTCCTGAATGCTCAAACCTTTGAGTTTGCATGTGTATCTGTCAAAGACTCTGTTCATCTCTGAATCATTGTGAAACTCCATTCTGGCTCTTATTTCAGTCAAAGATACTGGAGGATACAATGAAACCAGCCCAGTGGTTCGCTGCTTGCTCTGTGGTCTCAGAAAGGACGTCCCCTGCTTTATAAACCCTCATGCAGGGCCCTCAGGCTACAGCATCACCGAAGTCTCAAGACACCCATGCAAGATAAGATCACATGCGTAAACAATTCAGATTAGAGCTCTTTAGTTGTCTTAAATGCTGACAAGGTACCTAATCACCACACAAATCATTTCAAAATCTTCTTGTATTATATGCCTTAGAATGTCACTTGCTGACCCTGTGAGTCTAAACACCTGAAAGTCCCATGGCCTAATTTAAGGTCACAGAAGACAAGTCTCCTGAGTCACAAGCCTTAACATGTGTTTGAAGCTTTTGTCTGCACTGAACAGTGACATGACGTTGAGTGAGAATCAGCAGATGGTTAAAATATAACCCTGGATTGATCCCTAAATTATAATCTAAATTATAATATAATAATAATATAATATCCATAGGGATTCAAATTTTAGGTTATGACCATTCTATTTGGGCATCTATTATTAGTCTGTTGTATGTAAACTGCTTCATTCTTAATCTGGAGTGGTTGTAGAATATGGATGGATGTTTCTGACTCTAGTTGTCTTGGGATTAATGTGGATGAATTATATGTTTATCCTGACAGTTAGATTCTTGCCTTACTCAGACATCGTTGTGTCCTCCTCAACAGGTTAATAATAATAATAATAATAATAATAATAATAATGGCTTGGATTTTCACAGTGAAAAGTGGAAGCCGTCGGTGTCACATACAGTAACACACAGTCAAACCTTTGTGTTAAACAATCAGAAATGTCTGACCAGTGAAGCTAATTGAATTAAGGTCTTCTGTCTGTAAGCAGCATTTGGATCGAGAGATGGAAATTGTTAGTCATGGATTTGTGTATGGCAGTATGTTCCTTATTGTTTCAAGTCTTCCCACTTCTTTTGCTTCCAAGAATTGTAAAAGTGATTAGAAATAGTATTGTAAAGATATCTGCCTGTGCTTGATAATTACTGATAACTACTCATAAACATTTACGAGAATTTGTGTTACCTCAAATAAGCTAATTAAATCTGCATTTATGTTTTAATTTATTTACTGTAATGTCATAGTGAAAATATTGTCAAATATAACATTTTTTTCAAGCTATTGTATCAAAGTGGTAAATTCCAGTAACATGACAACAGCATCAGAGGAGGAGGTGAGGACAGACAACATCACAGGGCTGGTGGTCAGTTTATTGTAAAAGACCCGAACCCTTTCCAAACCCTTTCAAATGTTAATTTTAAGGCCATATTGTACACACTTATCAAAAAGGAGATGTGGCCTGGCGTTAGTTTTTTAGTTTTGAATATGTAAAATAACGTCATTATAAACATGTTTACAAAGAAGTAATTAAGTAATTCTTTATTTGAGGGATATGAAATATCTATTATTTTTGATGCTGTATCAGTGAAAAACACATCAAGTTAAAAATATTTATGAGCTGCTCTTTACATTTGTACATTCTCTCAATATGTGTCAGAGTTACACGATATTGTCAAAAGTATTCGCTCACCTGCCTTGACTCACATATGAACTTAAGTGACATCCCATTCCTAATCCATAGGGTTCAATATGACGTCGGTCCACCCTTTGCAGCTATAACAACTTCAACTCTTCTGGGAAGGCTGTCCACAAGGTTTAGGTGTTTATGTGTGTTTATGGGAATTTTTGACCATTCTTCCAGAAGTGTATTTGTGAGGTCACACACTGATGTTGGATGAGAAGGCCTGGCTCTCAGTCTCTGCTCTAATTCATCCCAAAGGTGTTCTATCGGGTTGAGGTCAGGACTCTGTGCAGGCCAGTCAAGTTCATCCACACCAGACTCTGTCATTCATGTCTTTATGGACCTTGCTTTGTGCACTGGTGCACAGTCATGTTGGAAGAGGAAGGGGCCAGCTCCAAAATGTTCCCACAAAGTTGGGAGCATGGAATTGTCCAAAATGTCTTGGTATGCTGAAGCATTCAGAGTTCCTTTCACTGGAACTAAGGAGCCAAGCCCAGCTCCTGAAAAACAACCCACACCATAATCCCCCCTCAACCAAACTTTACACTTGGCACAATGCAGTGAGACTCATCCATCAGATTGCCAGATGGAGAAGCGTGATCACTCCAGAGAACGCGTCTCCACTGCTCTAGAGTCCAGTGGTGACGTGCTTTACACCACTGCATCTGACGCTTTGCATTGCACTTGGTGATGTATGGCTTGGATGTTTGTAAAAGCAGTCTGCATGCCTAGGTGCTTGATTTTATACACCTGTGGCCATGGAAGTGACTGGAACACCTTATTCTGACTATTTGGATGGGTGAGCAAATACTTTTGGCAATATAGTGTATGTATATGACTACTGTTAGCACTTACAGCTGTCAAGCGAGCAGCTTGTGTACAGTGACCCATTAACGTAGAGCGCAGGGCCGTGCAGAGACCTTTGGAGGGACAGGGGCTCAAATTTAAAAAGAAAGGGCACATGGAACTAAATTTTCAAACAATACATCAAAACATTTTTCTACAGAATTGACAAGGTCTATCTGACTTAGAGAAACGCTTACTGCCAAATCTTTCAGAGAGGTCTATGCAGTTTTCCATAGGCTACTGTCTACAGCGATCACAGTGGTATTATGTCTTGTTCACACTACGTGACTCTCTATTTAGCAGGTGTGTCAGACTGCTGCACTGCTGTCCAGTCAGCCTCCTCTCATTAATTCCTGGTTAATAAATGAGCCGCTCGTTGTTTTCTAGTGTTTACAGTGATCACTGAAACAGCGAACATCATTTATTAAACTTGTGGGATAAAGAAAATGTCTGTGGCATTTTTTCTGTATTTCACTGTAAATATGAGTGACAATATTAATGAATATGTGGACATATTCCCTTCCAAACTCTCAAACGAAGCCTTTTCTGCTATCTTTGAAGATGGATTTCAGACGTTTCAGCGATCACTGTAAACAAGCGATCATTTGAACTCTAGAAAATAAAGAGCGGCTCATTTATTAATCAGGAATTAGTGAGAGGAGGATGACTGTAGCGCAGTTAACAGCGAGTTTTACAGATAGCGACGTTTGTTGGTGGCCGCATGATATTTCAATTTACATGCAGAAAATTATGATTTTGTAAATTTCACAAATACTGTATTATTGAGACATTTTAGCGAGTATTCACATTGGAACTAGCCTAATTGTTACAATTTTTAAAAATCCAAAAACAGGCCCTGCTAAAAGGGCACTTTGGGCATCAGAGCAGAAGGGCAGGGCTAGAGCCCCTGTAGCACCCTTCTCTGCACTGCTTGATAGAGTGTCCAAAGGCAGACAGGTACGTAGCTAGCTCAGTCATTTAACAACCTTACAAGTTGATTATAGGACTGGTCTATTACAGTTCTCAGTTGGATACAGATACCAGATTATTTTTCTCAAATATTTTTGTTTCATTCTGCATACAAGCACACAGGAAGGAAATGTTGTTTCTCACGGGCCAAGGTGCTGAGTGACAAGAGTTATTCATAAGCAGACATGACAGAATGACACCAACAAAACAAAGAAGACATTAAACATAAAAAAAGTTACTGAGCAAAACGACTAAACAAGACAGCTGACAACTGACTAGAACTGGAATAAACTGAGCAGAGCTACTGACTAGAACTGGAATAAACTGAGCAGAGCTACCGACTAGAACTGGAATAAACTGAGCAGAGCTACTGACTAGAACTAGAATCAACTGAGCAGAGCTACCTACTAGAACTGGAATAAACTGAGCAGAGCTACTGACTAGAACTAGAATCAACTGAGCAGAGCTACCTACTAGAACTGGAATAAACTGAGCAGAGCTACTGACTAGAACTAGAATGAACTGAGCAGAGCTACTGACTAGAACTAGAATGAACTGAGCAGAGCTACTGACTAGAACTGGAATAAACTGAGCAGAGCTACCGACTAGAACTGGAATAAACTGAGCAGAGCTACTGACTAGAACTGGAATCAACTGAGCAGAGCCACTGACTAGAACTGGAATAAACTGAGCAGAGCTACTGACTAGAACTGGAATCAACTGAGCAGAGCTACTGACTAGAACTGGAATAAACTGAGCAGAGCTACTGACTAGAACTAGAATGAACTGAGCAGAGCTACTGACTAGAACTGGAATAAACTGAGCAGAGCTACCGACTAGAACTGGAATAAACTGAGCAGAGCTACTGACTAGAACTGGAATCAATTGAGCAGAGCTACCGACTAGAACCGGAATAAACTGAGCAGAGCTACTTACTGACTAGAACTAGAATAATCTGAGCAGAGCTAATGACCAGAAATAGAATAAACTGAGCAGAGCTACTGACTAGAACTAGAATAAACTAAGCAGAACCAATGACTAGAACTAGAATAAACTAAGCAGAGCTACTGATTAGAACTAGAATAAACTGAGCAGAGCAACTGACTAGAACTGGAATCAACTAAGCAGAGCTATTGACTAGAACTAGAATAAACTTAGCAGAGCTACTGACTAGAACTGGAATAAACTAAGCAGAGCTAATGACTAGAACTAGAATAAACTAAGCAGAGCTACCGACTAGAACTGGAATAAACTGAGCAGAGCTACTGAAGAAAACTAGAGTTCAAAGCATGTGATGTAGTGTGATTGATTGTTGTCACTGTGTAATCAGAACTGCAAGCGGTTTTACAGTAAATAAATGCAAATAAAATAAAATAATAAAATAAAAGCTATGATGCTGTGTACTATGGAACAATGATTTACTTCCTTTACTTCCTTTCTTTTTTTCTTCCTTTTTGAAAAAAAATGTTGTGAACACAGTTTTGAACCATTTTTACACATTTTTTTTCATTAGGCCCTCATCTGACTGTCCAGTTTTAAAAGGTTTTAAAAAAAGTTTGTTTTGAGTTATTCCTCGTCCCTCCAACAATTCTCATCTTTTGTTGTCCTCATCCTGGGGCAGCCCCTCGGCTAATCATCTAATGAGTGTTCACACAGTGTTACAGACACAAGGCTAACATGCTGAGCAACAACAGCACAAGGGCAGGATGTGTTTGTTGTTTATCCCATCCACCAGACCCAAGGCAAGCATTCAATCAAATTCTCATTACTGCTGCTTACAGCATCTTCAATCAGTGCAACATCCACTATTCCAGGTGAGATATCTACCTGTGATGGCTATCTGCTGAGCATGGTGAGTATACACTGATTCACAACATACATTGGTGGCAGTGATTGAAGCCCAGTGTTCGGCACTGCAGTCACCAAACAAGGGTTTTATTGACCCAAAGATCCATCCATTCATTACCTGAAACAGCTTATCCTTCACAGCATTGCAGGGGTCACAGGGCTGACACATGGTGACTTACTCTCACATTCACACCAACAGCAAACAATTCCTGTGTTTTCATCAGTGTATAATCACTTTATACTGAGCATCTGTTTCTTTTTGTTAGCTTACCTATACAGAAAAGAAACAGAAAAAAATAAAAAATGTACTGAAATTCATGAATAGTATATGATTTACTCTTGAAAGTGGCCACTTTTGCATTCTGTTCATACAAGATAATAAAAAGAAGTATAAGGATATTGTAGTTTCATACAAAGGAGATTTCCTTTGTATGAAACTACAATATCCTTGTACTTGAAACTTGTATGTAAAGCATACAACAGTGAATCTGGATATAAGATCCTTGGTAAATTTAAACAAAATGAAACTTGTATGATTTGGGTATTTATCAGAATAGTATATGACAGTAATGATACATACAATATCCTTATATTATATTATAGAGAAGAAAGAGGGAGACAGAAAAGACTGAAAGACAAAACTCTGGGTAAAGATAAGAGGACAAACCAGAGTGAACATCAGTGGAGACACTGAGACATCTGAAGGGACTGAAAAGTGATGCAGGAGTTTCTGCTTTTGTTCCGTTGGACAGGTAATTATTTGTTTAGCTTCAGGAGGAGTTATTATTTTCATGATATATGTAATGTTTGCTAACTTAGCTACTGTTGTAGCATGTATTAGCCCGATGCTAACGTTAGCTTTTCTGTGGGTGTAAGCTGGTCGTAGGTGCTGCTTGTATTGAAGAGGATATAGGATATGACATTTTGAACATATTACACAGCCGTAGTCTCCAGTGTCTGCATTATAAAGGTGATAAAATGTGACATTTTATAACTGTGGTGTAGCATATCGACTCTCCTCTCTGTGATGAATCCTACTGTCAGATGTTCAAGTTTTGGGGGGGCGTGGCTTTGGATGAGGGGGTGGAGCTTAGGGGAGGTGCCACTTTCAAATCTTGTAAGCTTTCTAGCATGACAGACTGTCACTTTAAACACATATAGACTACATCCAAATATATCATCACAGAAGGGCTCACAGGAAGCGTCGTGGAAGTAGACTGTGAGTGTCAAGAAGATCTGGTCCTCTGTTGTTTGCTCATGATTCACAGGCTATTTAAGAACATTATATCACAACATGAGTGCTAGAGGCAACACCAGCTCCTGCCAAACTCACCCCTACCCCAGTGAAGCTCACTGTGTCAGTGACTTTCCACTGTCTGTCAGTGGAAGGACACTGCTTGTTGGTGCTCGTTCTGATCACCTGACAGAGGCAGGGCAACACACACGACAATATGTCTGCTTTTGTACATATGGAAGCAGACAACTAAGCTGAACTTTTTGCTAAATGCTAATATCAGTTTACCATGTTTGAATGCTAATATTAACAAACACTAACTGAGAAGCTCTGAGCACAAAGGACAGCAGAGGATGATGCTGCAGGTCATCAGTTTTGTAGGCATTTAGAGAAATTGAGCAATGAACTGAAAAAAACTATGAACTGATGATGGCGCTAGTGGAGAAGTAACGCTTTAGGCGTACCAGTACGATCCCTGAATTTTGAACATGACTAATGGTGTTAGGTTTATGAATGCACCAATTTTTCGAGGCCAAAAGAGAACATTTTTACAGAGAACATTTTTATGCAGTAGGATGTCTATGTCAGCTTTTATGGACATGCACAACAACAGCAGATTACCAGGCCCAGACCCTTCAGAAGAACTGGAGATCAGCAGAGGAGGAGAATTCATGTCCATGGTTTTCTGAAGACTATATTCATCCCAGTAGTATTGTACATTCTTTATTCCATAGTTAGCACTCATTCACTCAATAAACATCAATCTAGTTTGTGAAATAGAGACAAATAACACATCAACATGCGACAGTAATAACACCCGTCTAACGCAATTAACTATTTATTGTGAGAAATGTTTACAAATGCTGTGTTGCCTCATTCTTTGACAATATTGGATCAACAGTGAATGAGCAATAGCTCTATTTATCCACAGTCTGGCCAACTTCAGGGTGCCAAAATTCTGGCAGAAATGAAAAAAAGCCCTGAGCCTGCCTCATGCCAGAATGTCTCATTTCCTCATCAAAGTAAAGACAGCAGAGGGCCAAAACAACAAACAATATGTTGCTGTCAGAATACTTAATGGCTCCTTTCTATCATGTGCACACAGGCTTCCTGACAGCCTGGCAACACAGGGCTCTGTGCATTTGGACCATGGCAGTGGATTCTCACCAGCTCTGGGAGGGTTTTCACTAGATATACTGTATATGCTGCCTCTTGGGTCAATTATACCCAGGCACAACCTTTCTTTTCATTGTTATGCAGATGACTTACAGTGAAATACTGACAGTGCACAAAATGCCTTGTATAGTTGTATTGCTGATATCAAGCCGTGGTTGTCCAAGAATTTTAAATGATGATAAAACTGAATGTATTGTATTTGGGGATACTGTGACGGCTGACTGTGGCACCTTATCCACCAAGCTCAGTCCAGTTATGAAACTGGGAGTGATTTTGGACAGACACCTGAAGTTCGACAAACAAATAAACAATGATGTTAGGACCAGTTTTTTCCAGCTACGTCTCCTGGCCAAAATCAAAATATTTTTAAGTCTCCAGGACCTTGAGAAAGCCTTCCATGCCCTAATCAGTTCAAGATTAGACTACTGTAATGCGCTTTATGTTGGTCTATCCAGTCCTCTCTTCATGCCTTCATCTTGTACAAAATGCTGCTGCCTGTCTTTTAACCAACACTAACAAACAGAGCACATCACTCCTGTTCTTAACTCCCTTCAGTGGCTTCCTGTCCATCACAGGATTGATTTTAAACTTTTAATGTTCGTTTTTAACGGCCTCGACCCATCTTATCTATCTGAGCTTTTAACTGTTCGTGAGCCTGGTCGAGCTTTGAGGTCAGCAAACCAACTTTTGTTGGCTGGTCCTACGATCTGGAATAAGCTCCCTGCAGAAATGCATCTAGTTTGAGAACTTATTTATTTATTTAACCTTTATTTAACCAAGTTAGCTTGTTGAGATATAAAATCTCTTTTTCAAAAGCAACCTGGCCAAGAGGCAGCAAAATTTACAGAACAAATAGTACCATAAATAAGATTTATACAATGAATAGAGATTTAAAACAAAATAGATAAAATATTAAAGATAGCAAAAATGAGCAGCATCTGATTTAGCAATAATGACAATTGCTTTTAATACCCAGTGGTGTGGTGGCACTTTTATTCTATAACTCTAAGGTGTTTACTACTTCTGCCCTAAATTAACAGTTTTATTGATTACCAACATTTGTTTTTATGTTTCTGTAATGATTAATCCAAAGGTAGACACAAGCTCTTAAATCAAAATTACAATATATCTTTAATGCTAAAAATATAATTATTATGTTGTTGTGATCCATTGATCACATGTGATGTGATCAGATTTACTGTTTGAAAGAAAACATAGCCAATCCAATCCATCCCATTACTGATTTTTGGTTCAGGCTGTGTGTTATCACTGTCAAGATCTCCGACCTGTCAGGTGGTGGTTTTAGGACCCCAAAATAAGAGAAAGGGTGGCAAGAACAATTTAAGGGTTTTATTAAATGCAACACAAAGAACTAAGGGTGCAGGCTGGATGAGGGAGGCAGGCAGCCACAGAGCAGATGGATACATGCAAACAGCGGTGGAGTGAAGACACAGTGGAGAGCTTGGCATGGAGGGTGGAACAAGGAGACAAGCGATTCGGGGAAGGCATGAGTATGAGACACATGGACAAACTGGGGAAAACAGGACATGAGGGTGAGCACATGGCAGGACACAAGGAAACAAGGTGAGTACCACAAGGTAAGAATCAACAGTGAGGTGGAGACTGGTTTGAGGATTGACGTGTGGAATGATGGGTGGATCTTGAGTAATGGAGGGAGCTTGAGTCTGACGACACTGGGGGTTTATGATTTTCTCGATCTCGAATAGGCCAATGAACCGAGGTGCCTGCTTGTGGGACTCAACCTGAAGGTCTCTGAATGAGAGCCATATCCGGCTGGTAGTCGGGGACTGGGGTGCGGCAATGGTCAGTTGAGGGATTTTGCTGCAGGCAGCAGCCCTGGTGAGGGTGGCGCAGACCTTCCTCCAGACCTGGTGGGCAGATAGGATGATGTTCGCAGACGCATTGGAGGACTGACTCCAAGTCTTGTTTGGCCTGCTCCATCTGACCATTGATCTGGGGATGATACCCCAACGAGGAGAGAGAGGGTGCAATGGGATCTTGGATGGCAGGCGATTCTGGAGTCATGTCCCCACTGGAACATGGATGTCTTGGCGGTGTGCAGAACTAATAGACTGTCGACCAGGCAATCCAAAGAGATGGGGTGTGCTTGTTGAGCCTCCAGAACCATCCTTTCTAACTCCCATCTGGCAGTGCCAACCGCACAAGTCAAAGGCAGGATGGTGTCCTCCCTCTGGTCCTCCACAGAGGTGGCAAATTGTCGAGACAGGGAGTCTGGTTCGATGTTACATGAGCGAGGGCGGTAGGTCAGGGAGAAGCTGAACCTGCTAAGTTAGGGTCCATCGGGCCTGGCAGGAGTTGAGGTGGCAAGCAGAACGGAGGTAAGACAAGTTCTTATGGTCCATCCACACGATGAAAAGGTGAACTGCACCCTTCAGCCAGTGCCGTCACTCCTGCAGGGCTAAGGCGATCGCCCGCAGATCCCAGCTGCCGACGTCACAATTCTGCTCTGCAGGGGTGTAACATCAGGAGAAGAACGTGCAGGGGTGGAGCTTCTGGTCCGACCTCCTGCAACACACACACCCAGCCTGGAGGGAAAATAAAAGGAAAAGGGAAAACAGAGAAAGAGAAACTAACAGGAAGAGTGGATCATGACACCACCTCCTATGTGGTAGTAACATTCAAAGCAAGTAGAGGAATGACAAAATAATAAAGACGATATGGATTATAAAATAGGGATGATATTTTCTTGAGACATTTACTGTATTGTTCTTTACATATATCTGCTTATGTGTTTTCTTATGGATTTATATACATTGCTGATATCCTGATTCACTTTCAACCAAGCTTATTGCTAGCTGTTTTCTTTAAATGGATAATGTGTTTTGTCCTCAGTTATTTGGTCTCCATCCAACACTAAGATGAGAGGATATTGTCTGTTACAAAGAACAATAGGAGGGAGAGCGTGAGGCTGAAGAGTGCAGTAATTGCAGCACTTTAGAGCTGCACTGAGATGGAGTAATAAAGAGCACTGTGACTAATTCATGGGAAGAACACACACATATAGGCAGATGTTATCGCTCTCTCGGAGAATGAGTCAGTCTAGCCAGAGAGAAAGGAGAGGAGGTAAGCTAATACATGACAAACAGGGATGGAGTGATTGAAATGACTGGACTGGAGGCAGCAGAGGAGGAAGGGGAGGTGGTGGTGTGAAGGGACAGAAGTTGGATATGACAGAAAGGTGGAAACAAGAAAGTTATAGGACAGAGCAGAGCGCTGTCCGTCCTATCAAGTTTGACTCCTTGTGTTCCTGTGTGGCTTCAAAGTCAGCAAGTTGAAATGAGGCAAGTGGGGGAGGAAGATGAGGGAGAAATAAGAGGAGGTGGAAAGGTTAGGGCTGTAATTAACCTTCAGAGTCAGCATCGCTCCAGAATAAACAGCCCAACTTTCTGTAACACTTCGGCTTTGTTTAACCTTGTCTGCAGATTTCTCTGCACTTTGGTCCTCTCCTATAAAATACAAGCGCCTGGTGAAGGTGAAGGGAAGGTTTTTTTCTTTACCTGGGGCCATGGACAGATCCTTTAACCTGTCTTGACTTTGTGTTATCTGTTTTCTTAGATATGCATACAGTAAATTTTGCAGTGCTTTTAAATTTGGTTGCTAACAAATAATAAATATTAGCATGGCCTACATCTGCCACACATAACTGCTTCACCATGTTCAAATGACAAGAGAATACCTGGTTAAAATGAGAATCTCCAGGGGGTATGACTGTGTAGCCTGCTGGAAGAGTATAAATGGTACTGGAAAAAATATATCCAACAGTGATTCTGTGTAAAGAGCCTCTGAACTAAAACAGTTAGCCATTGCTACTAAGGATAACTGCTGTGGAGAGTGACTACAGGCTTGTAGGCGCTCACAGCAGAGAGCAGTCATATGCCATGTTTGCCAAATGCTGACATTAAAAATGAGCAAATGATTGTAAAAACAAAAAGGAAAAAACTTGAAACAGAAGGAGAGAAATTAGTTATATGACTGCCTCGATTACAGTTTCTCTGCTGTTGTAATCATCAGGCTCCATTGTGGATGTCTGCTCTGAGCTTTGGACTCTCCATCAGGATCCATTATCCTGCTGCCCACACACACACACACACACACACACACACACACACACACACACAGCTGCAAGTAGCCGCTGAACACCTTTAAACATCTTTGGTCTCACAGGCATCCGTGTACTGATGTTTTTTTTTATTTATCAGTTTCTTTCACAAATGGGCAGAATGGGCCAGTCAGCACCATCTGTTACTGTTGAGGCTGATGGGCTGGGACTGAGGCCACTCTGCTGACACACACACACTGTGTGTCCAACACTGTCCAGGCAGTGTTGGACTGTAATGCGTTACCAGTAACGACATCCATCACATAGGGTCGCGGTGGGGCTGGAGCCTATCCCAGCTGTCTTAGGGTGAAAAGCAGGAGTAGCTGGAGTACCCGGAGAGAACCCATGCAGACACAGAAAGGCCCCGGGCCCGGGATTGGAACCCGGTACCTTCTTGCTGTGAGGCGATAGTGCTAACCGCTACACCACCGTGCCGCCCCTACTCTAACACATTACTTTTTAAATAAAGAAATGCAGTAATCATGACAATATGGTGCTTTTGTCCGTTATTTGGTAAATGATTCCTGATTGATGAATTCAGATTGCTTTCTTTTATGCTTGTAGATGTCTCTATGGACGGGAGGACATGCCATTGCAGCAGCATTGGGAGCCTGGCATTTGTGTGATTCAATTCATGGTGCGTTCAATTGTACATGAATGTCGGAATTTTCAACTTCAAGTCAGATGTTAAATCAGAACCCTCTGTGAAGTCAGATCTCCACCTCAGAACGTCAGATTAATCTCACCAACCAGACATAGAATTCATGCTATCTGCTACTGATGTAAACAGTAGCTACATGTTTTGTTGTACGTCTGGAAGGCTGGAAGAGCTGGGAGCACTAAAGTTTGAGGTTAAGATGATCTGCGCTCCAAGTTCTGACTTCCAGTGAACACACCATAAGGCAAACTCTCACTCCCCAGGGTCCTAAAGAGTAACTATAAAGTTACTTTTAACAGTAACCTGTTAATTTTGATGTAAGTAATCAACAAAGTAATTGAATTACTTTTTGAATGAAGTAACTAGTAACTGTAACTAGATGCTATTTTTCAGTAACTAGCACAACACTGGGTTCAGGTAGCATACACACATGCACATGTAACTGGTGAATTATCGGAGATGTAGAAGCCCAGACCACATATATATCATTGGAGGTGATTCCTACGCAATACAACACAGCCAACATGTTACCAAGGTAAGTTTTCAACTGAAAAGCAAATGTAATGTGGATGTGACTTACCTCTCCCATAAAGTACAGAAGCAATTGTAGGGGGACACAGTTGAGTCTCAAGTTGAGTGGTTGTCTGTCTCTATGTGTCCTGTGATGAACTGGAGACTTGTCCAGGGTGTACTCTGCCTTTCACCCTAAGACAGCTGGGATAGACTCCAGCCCCCCAAAGACCCTATGAGAGGATAAGAGGTAGAAAATGGATGGATGGATAAATAATAAACCCAGATAAATAAATGAACAAATAATATTATAATATTGCTCTTGTTAGAAACACACAGTTCAGCAAACACCTATTTCAGTCTGCGCTAACAAGAGACGCAAACAGTAGAAGAAACATGGCTACTGCTGAAGTCCATCTGAACACTGACCTGCTGCCACAGCCAACACTGTTTGTGAGGGAGAAGCTCAGAAAGTGTGTGTGTGCTGCTCTGTACTGGAGGTGAGGAACTTAACTGTATGTGCATTTGTCAAACAAGCCTCTTGTGAAATGAAAACATTGTTTAAAAAGTTTTGCCATACAGCATAAAGCTCACCTTTGTCTTGGTGTTCCTTGTTCATTTCCAGTGTGGAATGAGCTCAGTAAGGTCAAGCATCAAACATTTCTGTATGGCTGCCATTGATTTTTTCCACCTTGCAGATAGGAAAAATATATTCTAAGAGAGTGCTTTTATAAGGAATTGTTTTTCCACTAAAACATTACCACAAAATCTAATCTATCCACCACATTTCATTGTGAGAAATCCTTGATTCCTGGGGCAAAGATTGATATGTTGTAATGAAAAGCTTTTAAGGTATACTGTATATAAGCCAGATAGAGTTATGCTATTGGCAGCTGATGTGACCTGAAGCCTCATGTAGAGAGCAGGCTGCAGACTACAAACCTGTTTCTCCACAGCTTCAGATGTCAACAGTATTCCATGGATGGATGGATGGATAGATAGAAGAACTAGATAGAAGAACTTGTAGTCTTCCATCCCACTGTCTTTGAGGTCACAAAAGATGTACCTCAAGGCTCAGTCTTGAGGTACAGCTTCTGTTCACAATTTATATTAAATGCCTCATACCATCGTTATGCAGTGCAGCTATGTCTGACGAAAGTGAAACTGGTTTTAAATGTTGATAAATGTAAACTAATGGGGTTTTTTTCAAATTCACCTGTTCTCTTGGAGAATATCCCCTTGATCAGAATTGTCCATGGGGAAACTCTAGAGCTGGTCACCAGCTACAAGTACTTGTGCATAATTATTGATGGGGAGCTTTTCATTCAAGTCACATGTTAAAAACTTGATCTCCAAATTAAGGGGAAAGCTTGTTTTTTTTTTTAACAGAAACAAATCATGTTTCGCTCAGAAGTTCATGATGTCTGCCACTTTCTTGCCTTATATATGTGTGCATCAACCACCTGCCTTCAATCACTGTGCTCTGAGGTTTATCACTGGTTGTAGCTGTCTTACCCACCATTGTGAACTGTACGCAAATGCTGGCATGCCTTCCTTGAAAATAAGACACTATACCCACTGGATGACACAAGTTTATAAGGCTCTTCTTGGCTTGGCTCCCACATATTTATGCACTTTTCTTTGGAGAACTGGAAGCCGTTATGCCCTAAGATCGAATGACTTCCTGCACTTTTCTGTTCCTTGTGTTTGAACTGAAATGGGTAAAATGGGTTTCTCTGCCTCCTCTGCTTGGAATGCCCTCCAATCTGAACTGAAAATGTCAGAACTTGTTCCACTGGACATATTCCGCTCTATTTTACGAAACCAACAATCAAAATCCTGTACTGCTTGTTTGTTATTGTTGTTTGTCTGTCTTGTTCACTATGATGTGTGCTGCTGCCTTTCTTGGCCAGGTCACCCTTGTGAAATAAGTCTTGATCTCAATGGGTCTTTTATCTGGTTAAATAAATGTTAAATAAAGATTAAATAAATAATGACAGTGACAGGCCATTTATCAGTGGTTTGTCAGAATTCACACAGCTCTTTCCAGAAACAAAAGTCTTCATACAATGTTTCTAAAATAAGTAACAACACTCCCAAACTTCTGGAAATAGACTTAGATGTGTAGCATCCTGACGGCTTCCCTTTAATGGCCTTGGAACGCCACACATATTATTGCTATGGTTCGTATTTTCTACAGTATTGTGCTTTTTTTCCTCCTTGATGTGAAAGGAAACATAAGCATAAAGGTGGACTTTTAGAGACAGATAAGTAAAAGTTGAGTTTTCCATGCTGTGCCTGATACTTGTTCAGTTCTTTAACCGCTAAGTCTTATTTAGATTGTTGTCTTCTGCAAAGCAGAGGAGGAGGTGAATGAAAAGCCAGAGTGCAGATTCCTAATCCACTGTCCAGCACCGAGGCTGAGGGTGAAGAGTGGGCAGTAGCAGATCTCAGCAGTGTGATTTCACTTCTTCCTGAGAACACTTAGAAAAACAGATTTTATTACAATTTCTGCAACAATATAACAGCTACCAATCAAAAATGTGCTCTCCCTTTTTCATTTGCAGTAATCTAAAACCTGTACTCCGCCTTCATCGTCTGAGTTGTTTTCCTTATTGCCCTCTCATGCTTCACTGTGTGGATGATAAATGGTAGACATATCTTTCTCTGGACTGGAGTATCCCCAAATCAATTTTCTCAAACAGAAATGTATTTTCATAATGGCCAGAGCTGCAGCAAGAAAGCTGGAGAGAGGTGGGGCAGCACTTCAGCCTGTCTAAAAATTGAGAATTAGTAGCTTTAAAGCAGAACAACTATTTTTGACAATGTTACCAAACACAGGAGAGAAAGCATTTGATCAAATATTTGAAGTTTGATATTAATATCATGCGTATGCATGTGGTGCAGACTATTACAAAAAAACTCATTCTGCATGTGGAGAGGATAACTGTACAGTAGGGGGCGATAATATGAAATTCTGATTGGAAACTTGCATGAACTCAACAGTTGCTTAGTACATTGACATTCCAGACAAAATGCACTGTGCACTGACAACCCTTGAGACAAATGATTTCAGTAGAAGTTATGAAAGTGATTACACAATACATAGTGTTCTCATCTGCATACAAAAGATCAGCATGCTGCATCTTATTACAAAGACAGATGCACACATATAATGTGTATATATATATAGGTGTATATATATATATATACGTATATATATGTATATATAGGTATATATACATATATATACGTATATATATATATAGGTATATACTGTATATGTATATATACCTATATACATATATATACCTATATATATATATGTATATAGGTATATATACAGTACATATATATATATATACCTATATATATATGTACATACATACAATAGGGCCCTAGAGATGTTGACTGTTGTCGAGGCTAAATTGAGATATACAGTATATAGCTAACAAGAAAGATGCTGTCTTAAATTTAAGGAACCAAACTCATCCACCTTAACATCAGCTGTGCTGTAACAAACAAAAAAGACTACATGAATTCAATGAAAAGCCAGCGAATGTTAGCCTGACAAGGCAGACTATGACATGAAATGTATCGTGTGGGCGCAGTCCACAGGCAGAGTTAAAGCCTGTGGGTGGGACCAACCGTTGTCCTTCAAACTGCCTCTGCATGTAATAGGCCAGCGCTATGACCAATCAGAGCAACGGACAATGTGATGCTACCAGCGGAGCCAACTGGTATATTAGACTTTTGCTGTAACCGGTCGGCAAAACAGCAAATATATCCTCCTTAAAACGGATGACTTGAGTGCTTCTTTCTGCTCAACATTCAAAAAAAAGCCCAAGTCTATCTCTTCCAAAATCAATGACAGAACCGATCACGACCACGACCACTGTTCGTTAGCTGCAGCCATCTTGGTTGTTTTGCTATCTACAGCATTACACAACCCTGTCGTCATCGTGCTAAGCCTGCCCCGATGACTCACTACGCAGATAGAGCGTTGTGATTGGTCCGATAGACTCCTTGCTGGAGCCAGGAGTAACTCCTATGGTGCGCCACTAAACCATCCTGCTAGGCAAAAGTATTTTTGCCGCTAGGATGCATCTAGATTTCTAGGTTAAGAGAATGCATCTTGAAGCTTAAATACCCTGATATGAAGTATAACACTATAACTGAAGTATAACATTGTGACCACTGCCTGGTGAAGTGAATAACTAATTATCACTTCTTCATAGCTCCTCCTGGGATATAAAAGAAACATTTAGTCCTCAGAATTCAAGTCAAGTCAAGTTTATTTGTATAGCCCAATATCACAAATTATAAATTTGCCTCAGAGGGCTTTACAATCTGTACAGGATATGACACCCTCTGTCCTTTACAAATGACCCTCGCATCGACTAAGGAAAAACTCCCCAAAAAACCCTTTTAACAGGGAAAAAGAAACGGAAGAAACCTCAGGAAGAGCAACAGAGGTGGGATCCCTCTTCCAGGACAGACGTGCAATAGATGCCATGTGTACAGAATAACAACAATGAAAAACACATTACCACTCCATATAACAACAGTTAATAGATATAAAGATGTGCAAAAGTGTCCAAGGGGATGAACAGCATCATCAAGCTGTCAGCGATGGATTCTGAGAAAAGCAGCATGTCCTCTTCTCCACCACGCCAACCAGAAGATGTCTGGCACCACTTAATTCCTCTTCACCATACCAATGGATGGAGCCTGGGTAGCATGTCCTCCTCTCCACCACACCAAATAGGAGAAGCCTCAGCAAGTTGCCCTCGTCATCACCATGTCATGCAGTACCAAAAGATGAAGCCTGGTCTGCCCAGCCTCTACTCCAAAAACTGGGTAAACTGGATCCATGGATACCTGTGAGATGAGAACGCACAGGGACTACAAGGCACGAAACTAATCTGCAGCATGTGTTAAAGGGAGGAAGAGTAAACACATCCTCTTCTCCACTACCCTAACAGATACAACCTGAGCAGCATCGCCTCTTCTCCATTTCACCACCATCACGACAGACGGAGCCTGGATGACACCACCTCCTTCCCACCAAGTAGCCTTGGCACCTGGGAGCTGAGAGCACAGGGACTCTGGGGAAGAAGATGAGTTAGTAAGATGACTTAATGGAGGCATCGAAATGAAGAAGAAGAGAAGCTCAGTGTGTCAGAGGAAGTCCCCCAGCAGTCTAGACCTATAGCAGCATAACTAAGGACTGATCCAAGGCAACCTAAGTCAGACTTGGTTCAGTCCTAACTATAAGCACTATCAAAAAGGAAAGTCTTAAGCCTACTCTTGAATAAGGGGATGGTGTCTGCCTCCCGGACTGAAAAAGGGAGTTGGTTCCACAGAAGAGGAGCTTGATAACTGAAAGCTCTAGCTCCCATTCTACTTTTATAAACCCTAGGAACCTCTAATAGTCCTGCATTCTGAGAGCATAGAGTTCTAGCTGGATTATAAGGCACTGTTAGCTCTTTAAGATAAGATGGTGCCTGACCATTCAGTGCCTTATAGGTGAGGAGGAGGATTTTAAATTCTATTCTAGATTTCACAGGGAGCCAGTGCAGAGAGGCTAACACCGGAGAAATATGGTCTCTTGTCCTGGTTCTGGTCAGAACACGGGCTGCAGTGTCCTAGACCAGCTGGAGAGTCTTGATAGACTTATTGGGGCAGCCTGATAATAATGAATTACAATAGTCCAGCCTAGAAGTAACAAATGCATGGACTAATTTTCCTGCATCATTTTGAGAGAGAATATGGCTGATTTTTGCGATGTTACACAAGTGGAAAAAAGCAGTTCTAGCTGTTTGTTTCATGTGAACATTGAAGGACATATCTTGGTCAAAAATTACTCCTAGATTCCTTACAGTGGTGCTAGAGGCAGGTGCAATGCTATCTAGAATAAGTAAGTCATTAGATAATTTATTTCTGAGATTTTCAGAGCCAATTAGAAAAACTTCAGTTTGTCTGAATTTAGCAACAGGAAATTGTCCGTCATCCACGTTTTTATGTCCTTAAGGCATGCTTGTAGTTTATCTAACTGGCTGATTTCATCTGGCTTGAAGGACAAATATAGCTGAGTATCATCTGCATAACGGTGATAGTTTATGGAGTGTTTTCTAATAACATTACCTAATGGAAGGATATATATAAAGTAAATAGAATAGGCCCAAGCACAGAACCTTGAGGAACTCCATAACTGACTTTGGAGTGCATGGAGGGCTCATCATTAACATGAACAAACTGTGATCGAGCCGATGAATAGGACTTCAACCAGCTTAAGGCAGTACCTCTGAGGCCATTTAAATGTTCTAATCTCTGCAACAGGATATGGTGGTCAATAGTGTCGAAGGCAGCACTAAGATCTAACAAGACAAGTACAGAGACAAGTCCGCTGTCTGATGCAATTAGCAGGTCATCAATAATTTTCACCTGAGCTGTCTCTGTGCTATATTTTCTAAATCGTGACTGAAAATCCTCATATAGATTATTGTTCTGTAGAAAGTAACACAGCTGACTGCACACTGCTTTCTCAATGATCTTAGAAAGAAAGGGAAGGTTAGATATCGGTCTATAGTTAGCTAAAACCTCTGGATGAAGAGTGGGCTTCTTTAGAAGAGGTTTGATTTAAGCTACTTTAAATGACTGAGGTACATAGCCAGACAGCAAAGACAAGTTGATCATGTTTAATAAAGAGGTGCTCAGTAAAGGGAAAACTTCTTTAAACAGTGAAGTTGGGATGGGATCTAAGAGACAGGCGGCTTGGATGAGGAAATCATTGAAGTAGGTTTAAGGAGGTCTATGGGAGGAAAGCAGTCCAAATCTACATCAGGTTCTTCAATGGATATTGATGTTAGAAGCATGAAGAATGTTCCAGGATCAGAATTTTTCAGGAGTTTGACAACAAGAAGCAAACAGTGATGTCTAGAGGACTGGATTAGAGCATCTCCAGACCTGCAGCTGGTGGTCTTTTCCTGGTCTGCAGTGGTCAGGATCTATCAAAAGTGGTCCAAAGAAGGACCAGAGGTGAACCAGAGACAGGGTCATGAGAGGACAAGGATCATTGAGTGAAGGCTGGTTGTTACGACCCCGGCTCCAGGGGGAAGGGAAGCAACATAAAAATAAAATACCCAGAGGGAAATAAAGGTAAAGTAAGTTTATTTTGCAACAAGGGCTGAATATAGGCTAACTGAAAGGGGACAAACAAACCAAGGGAGAGGGTCTGGGAGTGCTGCAAACCAAAAAAATAAATAAAACATACAATGTAACAAAAAGAGGACTCAAAGAGTTGTAAGGGACCAGTGCAGGCTAAACCAAAAAAACAACTATAAGAAAACCCAAAACAATCTCACGCTTCCTACAGATAGAACAAAAGGACAGCACCCCCACCCCAAAATTTATCACTGAAGAACATAATAATGGAAAGAAAATACAAATGCTAAGGAAAACCAAATCTGAGCCTCTCTCTAAGGCTGACAAAACAAAAGGACAACCATCAACAATCGTTAACATGGCCACAAGGCGAACAGACCGAGAGGCGAGCTGCCACTAATTGACAAGCCGCCCGACTGAGGGATTCAGACAGTTTTTGAAGTGGCGGGTTCCGGAGGTGATGATTGTGATTGGTCGGGCAGAAGGAGGGCACACCAATCAGCAGCGCAGCAGATCGATGGAGTTGTGACTGAGGGTGAAGACGACAGACCAATGGCAGCGAAGACGGCAGAAGGGGCGTGGCCAGGTGTCCCAGCAGACGCACCAATCGCGGCAGGATGATGGCAGAGCAGGGTGGCCAGAGGTAGAACAGGCAGGGAGGAGAGCCAAAACAGGACTTACAGCAAAATACAAGAACAGGACTGCAGCCGTAACACTCCCCCCCTTAAAACTAAACCCCATTGGGTTGTTTTTCTTTTTTTTTTTTTTTTTTTCCACAAATTACACCCCCAAATCAAAATGTGCTCTATACTTACATTTTTGCCATTATCTTAATAAGCAGTATTAAGATGTAACATACTTACAGCCTGGACAGAGCATCAGCCAACACGTTCTCGGAACCCTTTTTGTATTTAATGGCTAAATTGTAGTCCTGTACGATCAGAGCCCAGCGCATAAGCCTGTGGTTATGATTGTACATGCGGGAGAGAAAGGTGAGAGGATTATGATCGGTAAACACTGTAACTGGCAAAGAACTAGATCCGAGATAAACTTCAAAGTGCTGGAGTGCCCAAAGCAAAGCTAGAGTTTCTTGTTCAATGGTGGAGTAGTGGACCTGGTGCTTGTTGAACTTACGGGAGAAATAAGACACTGGGTGATCTACTCCATCTGCATCTTCTTGGAGCAGCACTGCGCCAGCCCCAACGGCGCTGGCATCAACCTCCAGTTTAAAGGGGCACGCAAAGTTAGGTGCTGCAAGGACAGGTGAATGGCAGAGGAGCGATTTTACACTCTCAAAAGCATGTTGGCACTTAGGGGACCACACAAAGTCTACCTTCGGGCTAAGTAGGCTAGTTAGCGGATACACCACAGCGGAGAAGTTACGGCAGAAGCTCCGGTAGTAGCCAGCCATGCCTAAAAAGCGGCGCAGAGCTCTCCTGGTGGAGGGCACGGGGAACTCAGCTATGGCGGAAACTTTGGCTTCTACCGGACGCACCTGACCCTGTCCTACTTGTCTCCCCAGGTAGGTGACTGTGGCCTTTCCAAATTCACATTTAGCCAAATTTATGGTAAGGGACGCTGCTTTGCAGGCAAGCAAAGACTTGCTCTAAGATGTGGATGTGTTCTTTCCAGGTGGTAGAGTACACGATCAAATCATCCAAATAGGCGTTGCAACCAGCCAAGCCACCGAGAACAGAGTTTACAATGCGCTGAAAGGTGGCTGGAGCGTTACACATCCCGAAAGCCATTACTGTATATTGTAGGAAATAATCAGGAGTTACAAATGCGGAAATCAGAGATGCGCGCTCAGTTAAAGGTACCTGCCAGTAACCTTTTAGCAAATCTAGTTTGCTCACAAACTTAGCTGTTCCTAGGTTATCCACACAATCCTCCATCCTTGGTAAAGGATAGGAGTCAGGGACGGTAACTGCATTAACTTTGCGGAAATCTGTTATGAACCGGGGCGAACCGTCGGGCTTAGTCTCCAGAAGGCACGGGGAACTCCAGGGACTGGAGCTGTGTACAGCTAAACCGTTTTGGAGGAGGTACTCAGCCTCCTTTTTCATTAATTCACGTTTAGCAGGATTTATGCGATAAGCGTGTTGCTTAATGGGTCGAGCGTCATTAACATCTATGTCATGTTGGGTTATGTTGGTGCGTGACGGAACATCACTGAACAGACAAGTGTAATCACAGACAATAGTGCAGCCTCAGATACCTTCGGGTTATTTTCGGGACTCTCTCTAGAGTGATATTGCTTGAGCATGTTTATGTGACAGATGCGGGTTTTGCGTTTTCGCTCCGGAGTGAGGATAACGTAGTCTGTATCGCTGAGACGCTTACAGATCTCATAGGGACCGGAAAACTTTGCCGAGAGAGCAGAGCCAGAGATGGGCAGCAGCGCTAAAACTTTTTCACCCACCTCAAGCTGTCGTGGAACAGCGGAGCGGTCAAAGTGACGCTTCATGACAGTTTGAGAGGAAGATAGAGATTCCTTAGCAAATGAATTGGCATGGTGTAAACGCTCACGAAAGGAACTGACATAATCTAACACGTTGGTCTGTGGAGAAGAAGTAGCTGACAGCAGTTTCTCCTGCAGAGCTTTCAGCGGACCACGGGCGTGTGGCCAAAAACGAGTGCAGCCGGACTAAAGCCGAGGGATTCCTGTACGGCTTCACGGGCCGCAAACACAACGAAAGGAATTCCCTCATCCCAACTCTTTGCAGTTTCCAGGCAATATTTACGGAGCATCGATTTTAAGGTCTGATGCCAGCGCTCTAGTGCGCCCTGAGACTCTGGATGGTAAGGGCTGGATACGGAATGTTGCACATCCAAACTGGATAATATTTGCTTAAACAAGTTGGATTTAAAATTTGTGCCTTGGTCAGTTTGAATTACGCGTGGGAGGCCGAAGGTGGAAAAGAACTGTGTGAGAGCTTTAACCACAGAACGCACCGTAATATTACGCAGCGGGATGGCCTCAGGGAAGCGAGTGGCAGCGCACATGATGGTAAGTATAAACTGATTTCCACTCTTTGTTCTGGGCAAAGGTCCGACACAGTCTAAGATTATACGTTCAAACGGTTCCCTATGGCAGGTATGGGTTGCAGAGGAACAGGAGGAATAATTTGATTCGGTTTCCCCGCCATTTGGCAAATATGACAGGAGCGGCAAAATTTCGCTACATCTGATTTTAACCCAGGCCAAAAGAAATGTTTTAGGACGAGCTGGTAGGTTTTAGTAACGCCTAGATGACCAGACCACTGACCTTGGTGTGCTACAGATAAGACATGAGACCGATAGTTAGACGGCACAACTATTTGAAATACAGCGTTCCATTCAGAATCAGGAGAAGGGGACCATTTACGCACTAAAATATCACCATCCAACAAATAAGCCACCTTCTCATCCTTTGCTTTGTCGGCACTCACCACACTGGAGAAGCATTTCTGTAGCGTCGGGTCCATCCTTTGCGCAGCACGCAGGCGGTCGCGAGACACCGGAAGAGACAAGCAGTCAGGAGCGGCTGTTTCGCGCACAGGCTCAGCGGCACTTACAGGGGGCGTCTCTGCATCGCTCACTGCCTCGTTTTCAGTGGTAACCTCCCCGGAGAGGGCAGGCATCAGAATACTGTCAGAGATAGAAACATCATTATTTTTTCGAGCTTGTGCACGAGTAATGACACATGCGGGAAACACGTCAGGAGACGGCTGAAGTTCTATCGGTGCGCACTGAGGGATGTCCAACACTTCTAGTGCAGGGGTAACTTTTCCACCGGCTATGTTGTTACCCATTAAAAAGGTAACGCCTCTGACTGACAGTGCAGGACAAATGGCGACCGGGAAAAAACCTGTTACTAATTTAGATTCGACGTGGATGCGGTGTACCGGGCGAGGTACATAACCCATCTCAATACCACGTAAAACAGTACCATAACCACAGGCAGAGTCTTCAGAAAAGGGCAACACTTTAGCCAAAATCACAGACTGGGAACACGCAGTATCCCGGAGAATACGCACTGGGCGCTAATCACCAGGCTCCCCTGTTAGTGAAACTAACCCGTCAGAAACAAACGGATTAAAACAGGCATCAGGTTCTTCACAAGTAGGATCAACAGTGATGTGTGCATCAGCTCTAATTAAGCCAACACCTTTAGAGTGGGACGCAGCGGAAGACTGCGTTTTACTTTTTAGGGCCAAACAGTTGGAGATGAGATGTCCAGGCTTATGGCAGTAAAAACACTCCCTATTCTTTTTTGACTGGCAGCACGCGTACGGGTCTTTTCCTCAACACCCGACGAAAAAACTGTTCTGTGCGTTAAAACAAATTCATCGGCCAAAACAGCAGCAGAGGAAAGACTGGACACCTTTTGTTCATTAATATACACCACAATACGTTCAGGGAGGCATTTCTTAAAATCCTCCATCAAAATTAACTCTCTCAAAGAATTAAAATCACTGGCCTTACAGGCAGTGCTCCATTTGTCAAAAACAATTCCCTTCTCCCTGGCGAACTCCACATAAGACTGGGATGGGGCCTTCTTCTGATTTCTAAATTTTTGTCTGTAAGCCTCAGGGACCAACTCGTAGGCACGGAGAATGGCAGCTTTTACCGAGTCATATTTAAGACTATCATCTACTGGGAGTGCAGCTACAGCTTCTTGAGCTTTCCCATGGATTTTGCACTGAAGCAAAAGAGCCCAAACCTCAGTTGGCCACTGCAGAGCGTTAGCAATGCGTTCAAACGCACCAAAATAGGAATCAACCTCAGTTTCACGAAATGTGGGTACCAGAACAATATTTTTACCAACATCAAAGGCACCTGGTGGGGAAGTGGTGGAAGAGGAAGACCTAGTCTCCAGACCAGCAGACACATGTGGCATGTGAGTCAACCTTTGAGATTCCAGCTCCAGCTGACGTAACCGTACAGCCTTCTCAGCTTCAATCTCCATCCTTTTTATTTCTAGCTGATAGTTCAACTCAGCCTGCCTGGCTTTCTCCTTCTCCTGAGATTCGAGTTGAAGGCGAGCAAGGCGTATTTTTAACCGAGCATCCTCTTTAGCCCTAGGACTGCTGAGAAGAGGTGAGAGGGGATCAAAGCGAGGCAGCGTGGCCGGTGGTACCAGAGGCTCCTCTATTTCACCCTCCTCACTTGAGGTCCTCCCATCATCCCCAACATCTGCGGAGTCACTCCTAAGTGGTAGACTACCAGCCTCTCCACCCAGAGTACCATCCTCCACCATAGCTGTCTGTGCTGGTGCGTCACCAAAACCCAATTCCACCAACTTACCTTTAACCAGAGCTTTGAGCTCTCCTTTCAAAATTTGTTTTGGCAATGTGAGGTTGAAGTGATTCGCTATTTTAATTAAATCATCTTTACGAAACTGGTCAACCATACTGAGGGCAGGGGAAGCTAAGAAGCGACTTAAATCCAACTGCGACATAGTTAACAGCTGCACTTACCTCCACAATCAATTAACCAAATAACTTCAAGCCCCAAGCTACTTATACTTACTTATTTAATTTTTAGCTCCGGGAATCCTTTAACGGATTTTAGAAAAATCCCGGACGAGCCCCCACTTATGTTACGACCCCGGCTCCAGGGGGAAGGGAAGCAACATAAAAATAAAATACCCAGAGGGAAATAAAGGTAAAGTAAGTTTATTTTGCAACAAGGGCTGAATATAGGCTAACTGAAAGGGGACAAACAAACCAAGGGAGAGGGTCTGGGAGTGCTGCAAACCAAAAAAATAAATAAAACATACAATGTAACAACACTGGTCCTGGTGGTCTGATCGTCCTGGTGGTCAACACGGGTCCTGGTGGTCTGGTGGTCTGATCCAACAGACCAGAGGAGTTAATGCTGCTGAAGATAGAAAGGAGTCAGGATAACCAGAGCAGATCAGTTTGTTTTGGCAGAAAAAGGGGTACCATCATAATATTGAGCAGGTGGTCATCATGTTATGCCTGATCAGAGTAGATCAGGCATAACATAACTGTTACTGTCACTTTAACAGGGCAGATTTTTCTCAACAAAGCACATTTTATACATGTGAAATGCTCTTTTACAGTACTGTGTGATATGTTAAATGTGCTCTTCCCCTGAGGACCAATGACACAGCCAGAGGGCCTTTTATCTGCAGGGTTGCTCTCTGCTGTGATAACACTTAAAAGCTGATCCAGTTGAAATTTCCTCTCCAACCTGCAGTTCAAAATGGCTCTCTTGCTCTGACCTGGCTGCCCTCTGGGTGCTGTGGCTGCCCCTGTCTTTCCAGGATGAGGGTAAACATCAGGTTTCATTTGTGCTCCAGCTGTGACTTTCATTTGTATCCAGCTGATGGAACAGCTTGTTGACCTGCAGCCTACAAGGCCTCCTTCCCCCTACTCATATCCAAACAAAACTCTGCCTTTTCTGTGCATTGGAGAAACATTTGCAGTATATTATAAATGGTAGATGCACATACATTTATATAGCTCCTTTCTAGCCTTCAGACCACTCAAAGTGGTTTACATACCAGCATTCACCCATTCATTGCTTATACTGTATGTGGATATTGTATTGTAGGAATATAGAACTATCTGCAGAGATAAGTAGAGCTGCCACCATCATGCTGAGGAACAGGGTATTAACAAACCCTCACATGTTACTGGGAAAATAGAGTTACGGCTTGTGAAACAACTTTAGATGCTGGTTGCTGCTAAGAAGCATGAGAGTATACTATAGTACAGTACAGTCCAGTGCAGTACAGTATAGTTTAATATAGTACAATACAGTACAGTATAGTATAGTGTAATACAGTATAGTATAATATATAATACAGTATACTATAGTATAGTATAGTACAGTGTAGCGCTGTATAGTATAGTATAATACAGTGTAGTATAGCATACTATAATATGGTATAGTATAGCACAGTACAATATAGTATAATACAGTGTAGTATAGCATAGTATAGTATGGTATAGTTCAGTATAGTACAGTAGAGTATAGTATAATACAGTATAGTATACTATAGTATAGTATAATATAGTATAGTATAGTATAGTATAGCATAGCATAGCATAATATAGTACAGTATAGTATAATACAGTATAGTGTAGTATAGCATAGCATAATATAGTACAGTATAGTATAATACAGTATAGTGTAGTATAGCATAGCATAATACAGTACAGTATAGTATAATACAGTATAGTGTAGTATAGCATGGTATAGTATGGTATAGTACAGTATAGTACAGTATAGTATAATACAGTATAGTATACTATAGTATAGTATAGCACAGCATAGTATAGTATACACATAGATCAAAATTTTAAGACCAGTTTGAAAAATTGCCAGAATTTACATTTTGTACTGTTGTACTTGTATCTGAAGAAGGTTCTCAGTAGCGCTTCAAAAAAGCAAAAAGAAGAAATGGGAGTGAGACCAAAAGAAACTGAGTAAGCAATTTATTGCAAACAACCATTAAACTGAAATAGGCTGCTCATCAGCTGATCAAAAATGTAAGACCACATCTCAAAAGAAAACTAAAAATAGAAATAAAAAATTTCACAAAAGGGCTCAGTAATGAGGAGCTGAGTCATTCTTGTTAATCACCTCAAAAATTCATTTGGGCATGCTCAAAGCTAGTATTTTCAGGAGGCTCGTGGGAATGTTGCTCCAAGTGGTGAAGATGGCTTCATTGAGGACAGCCACTGTTTGGAACTGGTGTCCATTAGAAGTGGTGTCCAGATAGTTGTGAACTCATTCATATTGGATGATTCTGCACCACACAATTAACAATAACTACTATAACACATGGACATACTTATTTTATTAAACAATGCAGCTGCTCACATTCTGAATCCAAGCTTTGCTCATTGATGTTTTTTTTCAAAAGTTGGAAAAATGGTCAACGAATCAGAGTAAAAAAATGCCATCTATTTACACAATTTGCATAGCTATCTTGCTAGATAACTTGCTAGATAAAACAACAACAGTAGAGCTGAAGCTGAGCAGAATGTTGGAAAAAGGTGATGTATACTGCTCTTTACACATGTCACAGGTGGTCTGTGACTGGGATACATGTTGGACTTTTATACATTTTCAGAAATGACACTGGAGTCAGTGTATGGTAGTGAAATGAACATTGAACAGCTTTCCAGCAGCCTGCAGATGATGCACAGAGAGTCATCAGATAAAACAGCAGCCCAAGGCACATGTGTGTAATAATCATGCTAATCAGCATTTCATATGCAACACCTGTCACATGGATGGATTAGAAGAAAAGACAAGTGCTCACTATCACAGATTTAATCACATTTATGGACAAATAGGTAATATTTACTGAATGTTCATGTTAAGTTTTCGAAGCCTCTTAAAAGGTTGAATTTGGTGTCCAAACTTTTTCACACCACTGATTGTTGATTAGCATGATTCGTTTGTTTTTTTAGATACTGTTTCTAATAAGTTCTGAAGCAATGCTGAAATGTTGAAGTTTTAGTTGAATTATGTCCCCTGCTGACAGTTTTAACTTGTTTTAGACCAAATTTTAACGTTGGATATGAGACCAAAGGCTTGTTAACATGAGCATTCATTTTCCAGTGCAGATCACAAGCAACTCGCTCCAAACCCCACGGCTCCAGGAAAGCCAGTGAACGAGGTAATTAGTATCATAATGTGGGATTTATCCAAACATGAAGCCCTAATCATAAAGTCTTTTGCAGACTTTAAGTGCTGAGGTGCATGGGGCTTTAATGGGGGGAATGAAACGTGTGTGCACACATAGACACAGAGAAAAACATTAGTGGGTATAACAGGGTGACATTATGGCTGCCATTAAGTGCTCTCTAGCAGAGTAAACACAGAAGCATGCTGGGAGTCGTATCGTATCCCATCCACAGTGAACAGATGGATGATCAACTGCAGGCTAGAAGGTAAGAGGGGACCCTGAAAGCAGCTATCAGCCTCCAGGGTCCTGCTAGCTGCATGTTTTTACACTTGCTTTTCTTCTTTCTGGTCATGTTTCTGGACTGTTTGATGCTCTTTTCCATCAACCTCCTGCCTCCTGCAAACATTCAGGCTGGCTACCTCCACTGGTAGCCAATGGGAAGGTCTGTCAGAGCAGCTGTCATTCTGTCACTTCACTCAGACATTTTACCATATTAACTTAGCATTTGAATCTGCACTTTTTAAACATAAGCCTGTCTTTGAATGATCTGAAGCGTGCCACTGAAACATCTTACCACTTCACTACAATGGTCGTTCTTTTCAAATTATGACTATAATAAAATAGGACACTTTTTCTCACAAAACACATGGATTTGTTATCTCCCCTTACAAGAAGTTACAGAGCTGTAGATACACATGGGTCAATATGACAGTATATGTTGATCCTGGACAATTTTCATAGAGTTTCTTACAGCTGAAGGTTTTTTGTTGTTGTTGTTTTCTAGAAATAAAAACAGTGATACTGTCCATGTGACACAGTTCTGTGTTACAGCTCTGAATGAAAGACACACACACACATATATATATATATATATATCTATATATGAATGCCCCTCTCACCCTTGTAGGATGGTATCTGTGTTATCCTCAAACTTGGGTGCTCTCCTGGGAGTTTGAGGGTTCTGCTCAGTATCTTCACTGTTCCTAGGACTGCGCTCTTCTGGACTGAGGCTTCAGATGTTGTTCCTGGAATCTGCTGGATCCACTCTCCCAGTTTGGTGGTCACTGTCTCGAGTGCTCCTACCACCACAGGGACCATGTTGGCCTTCACCTTCCACATCTGTTCCAGCTGTTCTTTCAACCTCTGGTACTTCTCAGCCTTTTTGTGCTCCATCTTCTTGATGTTGGCATCAGCTGGTACCGCCACATCTATCACCACTGCCCTCTGCTGCTCTGCCGTGATTGACTGATGAGAAAAATATTGTGCACCTTTGTATATGACAGACAGTCTATGTGTAAAGGTAGCTATCAAGCTGTGGTGGTAGGCTATATTTTAATGATGCTGCATGTGAAATGTGACTGGTTTGTCTTATTCCACATACTCCGTACTGGAAAAGTGTGTTTTTCATGGTATGTCCACTTCAACATGACTGTGCCCAGCACCAGACAGGGGCAGCTAACCAGTTTTCCTGTTTGTCAGGTAGGACTGTGTAGAGGTCGACTCCAGGGCAGAGAGAGGAGATGTGACATACAGCTAAAGTCCGTGGCTGGAATCAGATCATGAACACTGTGGTTCTATGACATGACTGTTCCATAGTAGTGTGGATGTAGCAGACACACTACACAGTCCTGTCATGAAAGCAGAGCAAAGCTGCATTTATATTGTCTCATCAGACTGTTAGCACTGATGCTCTGACAGCATGAAAGGACGCTTATCTTATTGCCTGCAGAGCATCTCATCCTTCTGTCAGGAAATAACAGCCTCACAAAATGGGACTGTCATACCATGTCACATTTGATTCATTATTAAGCTGTGTTTATAAAGATTTTTTTTTTTATCATTTGCACCATCAAATATTAGAATAGATTGTGTCCAAGACTGAACATGAGTAGAGTTCTCCATCCCATGCATACTTTTATGTTATGTTGTGAAGGTTTTTTTTCTTTATTTTCCATGTGTGAAGATGTCTTACTCTCTGTAAAAGGTGACATGAACCAGCCTGACTTCATATAAACCCTGCACAGCTCCACAGGCCTGAAGAGAGGGACTCATTTCTGTACCATGATCTGTATGTTCAACCCTTCCAGCTATAAATACACCACAGTGTATTCACATCACCATCATCGTAAGAGATGTTACAATCACCTACATATCCATCTACCATCTAAAGCAACCTCTTACATGCCACCATATTTGTCTTCTGAACCATTTCACTACAAACTGACACAATAAATTGCTGGTCCTTGTTCCTTCTTTTATACTTACTGTATATTTTCATCTTATTTCTTTACTCTTGTTCAGTGCTACCTTTAATTTTAGCTGCATTTCATTTCTGTATTTCATGTACAATGAGAGAAAAATAGCCACTAACATTAAAATACATACATATATGTTATCCGTGGTGACTTTCAGCTGAATGCATTCATGGTGGGAACATTAAGAAACATTATAAACACTTTTATATCCATAGAGGAGGATTTTATTTCAAATTCTAGTTAAAAATGTTTTTCTGCTCCCATTATTCACAAGAATGACTGCTATTCACTGGATGGTCAGCAGAAAAGAAACCCTCCTGATAATTCAGTTAATTAAACACTTATTTATTGTTATCTGCAGAACTCAGGTGGGCAACAAAGCGCAGCATTTTATTCTGCTGTGATGCATTTGGTTGCTGTGATACAAAACATCCTCAGAGGCACAAGGTAGAGAAGGTGCTCTTGATGAAAGGAAGGCTAACCATCCTGCCCATCTTTATATGCTGTTGTCGTTCAGCACTTGTACCCAACATGCAGGATGTTGATCTTTGTCCTGCCTCTACTCTATTGTGATTGGATGGTAGGATAAAATGTGACAGTGATGAGCGTAGTATTTTAACTTTTAATTTTCTGTTCAGCCAGAAAGAAACACCCTCTGTGCAGCTGAGAACAGATGTTCAGCGCCTCATCATGCTGACTGGTCTAATAGGTTCTTAATTGTCTGTCACAGCCAGATAAACACCTGGGGATACTCATAATCATATCAGACACACATAACTGTATGACATTCCAAGGAAGACATCAGCATCAGTAACCGTGTTTACATGGCACTTAATAACAGAATAAATATGGTCTATATAGACACCTCAATTTATTTAAATGGAGAAAAATGCATTTACATTTAACAAAGATGTGTGAACGATGAGTCTCATCTGTGTGGAGAAAAGACCAAACTTGTGTGACATGAATACAGACGTCATGACAAAGTTAAACACAGTTAGATAGTTTGTTCTTCTGTAGGTACTTTCGTGATGGGAAGTTTGGCTCTTTTCTCTCGAATGGCTCTTAACTTATTGAGTTCCAGCTGTATTATAAAACAAAAAGTGTCTTGTTCCAGCGTTTTTGTGCATTTTGAGTCATATTTCTGGACCCACAGAATATTTTGCACTATGTCTCTGAAAACACTGAATAGCTCAAATGAAAGAAGAGACTCTCTATTTCATCATGAAAAAAATGTTTGTTTATACCTTGTTCCATTCTTGTTTTATCAGAGGTAGAGTAGAGGACACTTTCACAATCCTGGCATGCAACTGTCAAAACCAAAAGACCGCCATGTTGGCAGTAAAGTAGACTAAGGTGTTATTATTTTTGCAGTGCTTCCCGTTTAGAGTAGCCACATGTCCGGATTTAGGCTGGACAGTCTGGAATTTAAATGCCTTGTCCGGTGTCCTGCACAGCCTCAAGCCAGGCGCTTATTTGTCCTCCTTTTTGGAGATGCACTTGAACGTAACGCTGCATATGATCTGATGGTGTAAGACTGGTTATAAAAATAATTGGCTAAAAGCAGTGTCACTCAATTCTCTGATTTCTCATTGGTTGAAAATGTAAACAAGCCGACCAAATGGTCACAAGAGCACACGTTTGACAGCTAAAGTAGCAAAGATAATTTGCATGCGTAAGTTGTGTTTCTATGTGGACATGGCCTAATTGTTAGTCACTTACTCTAAGGCTCTGTCCACACAACAATGGAACGATAACGCCTGTGAGATTTTTCTGTGCGGATTCCAAAGTTTTTGTGTCCACACACGTAACTGTACATAAGCCACGCCGATAGGTGGCGCTGCAAAGAAACACAGAGACCCACAAAAAAGAACGAAAGAATGCAATGTGCATGCACATGATTATTTAAGCACACAAACAAACATAAACACACACACAAAGCAAAAATGGTAATAAACTTAGCAGCGCCTGTATCACATATGCTACTCTGTAATCCGCCATCGTTGTTCAACAACTTGTGACAGGCTGATGCAAGGCAGAATCTGTATTAAATTTTGTTGAATATCCAGAATTCTGTAGTATCTCCCAGACCCACTAAACATCACAGCAACAAGATAATGTTGGTTCATGATCTTCACCCAGAGAGTTTCTATGACCAACAGGAAGGATAGTTTTTAAGCTAATTCTTAACTGAGGGGACACTTACTACTAACACTACTACTGCTACTAAAAACCTGATTTCTTACCAAGTTTTGCAGCCATATTTCTTAAAGTACAGCAGTATAAAACTCAAACTTTTACTGTAAGTACACTGACCTCCACAACGCATATTCAAAAGCATTCTGGCCTTGACTGGAGACAGAAGTTATAATACACAAAAAATAGATTTCTTTTTGCCTGTTGGAAAGAGTAGAGTATAAAGAGCAAAATGAGGAGGAAGGAAGGCAGGCTGGAAGTAGAGCCAAAGATGTGACAGTCACTGAACAGACAGCCTGTACTGACAGCAGTGACCTGTGGGTGTCAGGGTCATTTATCGGCTCACATGCCGAGCTTCAGCTGAGTGTATCACAAAAAAGAGACACCAAAACAACAGATACTTGTGATCACAGCTACAGTCATGAAGCTCAAACAGGCCACCATTCAATTATTTTACCACTAGGAGTCATTTTCACATTGGTTGTATTTTGTAGTGATCCATGAGCTCCACGCTCACACATGCATGCATACAACGAGCTGCTGCGGAATAATTATAGCAGGATCAATGTAATGTTCTCCCTTCCTGCTGTCAGCCATTACTGATCTAATAAACATTGAGAAATTAACATAATGAACTAGGCCGCAGGCTTTGTGTATACACACTAAATACCACACACATGCTCGGTGCATTACAGTGTGTGTGTCATGCTTAGCCAACAGCTTTGGGAACGAACTTATACTGCTCTCATGGGATCCAGCTAACCATTAACACACACCATCATCCACAGCTAACAGCTTGAGTGTGTGGGCGCTGTGTGTTTGCTGTTATCCCAAGAGCACCATCGTAACTTCTTTCACCAGTCTGACTGCTAAACTGTCCATGTAGCGTCCAGCTCTGACGCACACACAAAGTGCAGCCAAAACTGTGTCCAGGACTTCAGTCTGTGTGACTCCAAAACATTCATTTTTCCATCCTGGCCTCTCCCTCAGAGACACACTTCCATGCACAGACTAATGAAGTCCATGCTGTGAGTGGGGAGTCAGTGGAGGTTCAGTCTCATTACTGTGTCTGCTCCGTGCAGCACACCCTGGTCTGCACTGCCGAGCACGCCAAGAGAGTTTAGCACTCCTTCTCACTCTGACTCTTTTGTCTCTTCTCTCTCTCTCTGGCTTTCTTAGCCTTTCGAACTACAGGAATCATTTTACCTAGTATTATACCATGGAAGACAGCTGCACTGTTATGTGTGTCTTGTAGCATTTCTCTTAACAGTGACTAAGCCTGCATTGTTCTTGATGTTGATCAACTGGCAACAATGAGTTGGTGAGAGGTCAGTTTACAGCTTGATGCTGCTCTTCATCCTTGGACACTTTTTTAAATAATAATACATAGAATTCTATATGTATCAATTGTCGTTATATCCATCCATCTATCCATCATCCATTTTCTACCTCTTATCCTCTCATAGGGTCGTGGGGGGCTGGAGTCTATCCCAGCTGTCTTAGGGTGAAAGGCAGGGTACATCCTGGACAAGTCTCCAGTTCATCACAGGACACATAGAGACAGACAACCACTCACACTCACATTCACACCTACGGACAATTTAAATTAACCAATTAACCTAATCCCCATGCATGTTTTTGGATGGTGGGAGGAAGCCGGAGTACCAGAGAGAACCCACACAGACATGAGGAGAACATGCAAACTCCACACAGAAAGGCCCCGGGCCGGGAATCGAACCCAGAACCCTTGATGCCCATAATTCTTGTGATATAGGGTGTTAATGTTTTTGATTGTTGTGACTCTGAGCACATGACATCTGTTGCATGTCTGTCCATCCTGAAGAGGGATCCCTCCTCTGTTGCTCCTCCTGAGGTTTCTTCCATTTCTTTTTCCTTGTTAAAAGTTTTTTTGGGGGAGTTTTTCCTTAGTCGTTTGTAAAGGTCAGAGGGAGTCATATCCTGTACAGATTGTAAAGCCCTGTGTGGATAATTTATAACTTGTGATATTGGGCTATACAAATAAAACTGTCTGGACTGTACTCATCATGAGGAGTGCAACTAAACCTGAGAAACAGTTGAATAGATAACAATAGAATAGTGGTTTGGCAGACTTGGGTTCAGAAACAACAAATTCATAATAAAAAAACTTGCACATTAGACATTAGATTTTATGTTGCTTTTGAAATACTGAATGCATTTTGGGAGATGTCGGATTCCGTGTATTTGCAGTTAGAATTGTTAGTTAGTTAGAATATCTGGGCCTCTGTTGGCTTTTCATTATTTTGTCCCCCACACTTTATGGAAGTGAAATATTACATTTATAAACTTCTTTAAAGCATATCCTTAAATGAATACTGGAGGCACAAACGTACCACCTGACTCGCCTCCGACGACTTGGTGGATCCAAGTTAATGTTTGGGAGCAATAGATGGGACTCATATTGAAATTAAACAGCCAGCCGTCAATGCCATGGACTACATTAACAGGAAGGGCAAGCATTCCCTGAGTGTCCAAGCTGTCTGTGACCACAAATACAGGTAGGCTAAAGGTTTTCTGCTTTTTCTGTAGCCCATGTAGGTTTCACTATATAGCTATTGTATATAAGTAAAGCATTTTGAATTAAAATATGCTATTGGCTTTCCTTACAGATTGATGGTGTGGTCATAAAATGGCCAGGAAGTGTCCGTGATGTGTGTCTTTGCCATTTCCAAAGTGAACACTTGAAGACTGGAAAGATCCCTTCACTCGAAAAGCAGATAGTGGATGAAGAGGAGCCCATGCCTGTCTTTCTCCTAGGAGAGGCTCTACCCCATCAGTGGAGTACTTTGGACTTTGTGTAGGGCCCGTATGGTAACTGAATGTTCATTTGGTCAGCTCAGAGCCTTTAAATGGCCTCAGAGAAGTCACCAGCTGTAGTCACTCATGATCAATCACAAGAAGTTAAGAGGCCATGCTATGAAGCTCATTTCATTGACACAACGTTCTAAAGGCCAATTTATAGTACTCCATAAAGTGCCGTACGTAGAGACGGAGAGCCCTCTGCGTCGCCGGAGAGCCTGACGGAGAGCCTCTCCTTCGTCTCCGGGTGCAGGAATTTTTTTTTTAACTGTCCGTCAATCCGTCAAGAGAAGACGGAGACGACAAGGGCTGTGATTGGTCCTCTAGTTACACCCTGCTGTGAAATGCAGCCTCTCTCCCTACACAGAAACAGACAGACAGGTCTCCTCTGCAGCAGCACAGACAGGACAGGAACTAAAGTATCGATTATCCTTGTGAAAGGCAAATCAAACACATTCAACCTGCTCAAAAAATCTATTTAATTCATTTAGTAATTATGGCTGGGGTATATTTACACAGAACATACCGAAAGTTGTTGGTTTGCGTTCGCTATTATCCGATTTTGTGTTGAAAAGAAAGAGGAAGAGGAGTTTTAAAGACTGAAAGCAATCAATGTTGTTCTCTTCTATCTCCCTCACAAATAATTAAATCATAAAATAGTATTTTCTCCTGCTTTTATCAGCGATATTAAGGCGAATTGCTTCACTTTCCAAGGGGGTGCATTTCACGGCAGGAGTGCGGTGTGGGCTCGAGGGGTCTCCATAGCTACGGAGTCGGATGACGTATTACGCAGACGGAGAAGTATATTCCAGCCTCAAGTCACTAAAATTGCTAATTCATGTTGCTTTATGCATATTTTTGACCCAGCAGATTTGGTTACATTTTCAGTTGACCCATAATAAAGTCATAAAAGAACCAAACTTCATGAATGTTTTTAGTGACAAAGAAGTATCTGTTCCAATCACTCGATCAGAGAAAAATCAGAGTTGTAGAAATAACTGGAAACTCAAGAGAGCCATGACATTATCTTCTTTACAAGTGTATGTAAACTTTTGACCATGACCGTAGATGTACATACAGTACATATATATATAAAATTGTTCTCATCTATTAATGTGTGATTTCCCTTCTCTTATTATACCATTCACTGTGCTATTTTTATTACACTACTCCATTTGCTGTGTTCAGTAATTTTTGTCCACTCATTTTAGTCACTTATGTTGTATATATGATGCTGAGTTATTCACTTATTGAATAGATGATACCATAGTTTTTTCCTCTTGATTGTTTTTCTACTAATGTTATTAGTCTTCGTTTTTATAGGCCCTCTTTGTAATGTTGCACTATCCACTTTGCTGCTGTAATGATGCAAATCTCCCCGTCTGTGGAGATAAATAAAGGATTGTCTTATCTTATTTTGCAAAAGACTCAACAAGGTACACTTGTCATGGATATAACAACAGCACATAATACCATTCTCTAAAGCCTTGCTTAAAAAAAATACATGCTCTGTCATGTTTGATGTCAAATAACCTGGAATTTTGACAGTTTTTCAAAGTTAAGATACAAACTGAACATACCTGAAGTAGGCAGGCCTCTTCCTCTCTGGAGTGGGCTCTGGGGATCTGGGGATGACACTTTCTTCTGATTTGATTCACTGGAAGAGTCCACGGTATTGCTGTTGACCTCAGCAGTCTCAACACCAGCCTGTAAAGAAGTGGCGGCTGGCGACCCACACCATATGTCCTTACACAAATCAAAAAATATTGACTGTAGATGGATATACAGTATATATATATATACGTATATACACGTATATATGTATACGTATACACGTGTATATACGTATACACGTATATACACGTGTATACGTATATACGTGTATACGTATATACATACATGTAGTTCCTCTACGTATACGCGTATATATACGATAATGCATACACGTATAATGATATCGTATACACGTATACACGTATACATACGCATATACGTATACATACGTATACATTATACGTATATACGTATACACGTGTATATACGTATATACGTGTATATACACGTATATACACGTATATACGTGTATATATAAGTGCTTCTCATCTATTAATGTGTGATTTCCCTTCTCTCATTATACCATTCACCGTGCTATATTTTTGGCCCTTGGCCACTCCTGCGTTGCGTATCCACGGCCTCCCTGTACTTAGTCATAATGGCTTAGATGAAATTTGTGTTTTAATGACCTCGTCAGTTGCATGTGGATAGGCAGTTCCTCTCAGTTGGTTGTACGGGGGAGTAGGATACTGCTCTATAAATATATCTGTGTATTATGTCTAACAGGACTCCCAGTCCACACCTTGTTGTGCCTTCGTTGCTTTACAGTTTAACATGATTTGAAGCAATAATTCAATCTCAGACAAAGACATTCTTGTTATCACCTGTAGCCATGTTTTCATGGTGCAGATAAATGCGGAAGGAAGATTCTATGAATGTGCCACCTGGCATGCATACCCAGTCAAATTCCACACACTTTTGCATCACTGTCTGCACGCAGATTTCCTCCTGAAAATGTCTAAACGTGGAATAAAAAGTGAAGATGTGATGCCACTTTTGCGTCTTCTGTTCAGACCGTCACCACATAAACGCAGCTTGAAGGTAGCACCTCCTCTCAGCCTCCTCTAAGCTCCACCCCCTCCGTGCTCTGTCCACGCCCCCTCTCCTGCTAACTCTGTATTTGTGCAGAGGAGTGTGCTGGATATTTCTGGCAATGGTGAAACATGATGCAAGACAGAGGGGGGATGTGAGCAGGACGAGAAATGAAGGCATCTGATTGGTTCTTTCCATTAGGACTGATCGTCAGTTGATTGGTCAGAGTTTTTACAGAGGTCTGATTCTTTTCCTTCCTTTTTCTGAACACAATGTATTGACTGCTCTCAGGATGGAAGGACCATTTCACCCAGTTTAACATTACCAACTATACCGTTAACTTCCTGTTGTTCTCAGAACACCACACACACTTGTCCCTTCCACCTGAGTTTTTAGAGGAACCATGAACTTTAAAGCAATAAACCAGTGCTGGTTTGGGAACAGTTCCAGACATAAAGGGCAGGACGTATTATGACTACATACAGGATGGAGAAAAAGAAAAAAAACACACAGACTCACATTTCTTTATGTACAGTTGACATTTATAGAGCTAATACAAAACCACTGTGGTACAGATCATTTATAAAAACTAAACCATAACAACAACAACATAAATAGTTCAGAATCCTGATCGGTAAAAATATCTTGGTCCCGTTCCAGCGTCAGAGTGACTGGATGGTGGTGGAAGAAAAATGAATGTTTTATTGCTTTCACAACTGCATGTATCCACTAGACTGGAGCTCTTTCACAGGCTGGAGGTTTTGTACAAATAAATTAACTCTTCGGTCGCCCTGCTGTGGAATATGTGGGCCGTCTTAAAGGAGCCTGTGAGTATTAAGCCTACGAGATTTTTACTGGTCTGGGTTTCTGAGTGTTTCATTACCCCATGATGTCTAAATGCTGCTTTTGAGTCTTGAGGGAATTACTGGGCATAAATACTTAGGATTTGGGGATTTTCCACCAGGAAAATTAGAGAATACTCAACCTCAGCATAAACATCTTACAGAACAACACAACTTTGAATGTATTTCTAGTCTTTGCTGTGTGGGAAGAATTGGTTCCACCGATGTGAGTACTGTTGAAAAGCAAGCTTCCTTTTTCAACAGTATCACAGTATAAGTCTTGCTATGATGACATAAATTCAAACCTTAAGCCTTGAATGCAGTATGACTTTTCAGAAATCAGTCACACCACAAACAGTGACACTCATGTCACCAGTAGGCACTAACCAGCTGGCCAGCATATTACTTCTCTAATCTACTTCAGATTTTCCTCTGTACTGCATAATTTCATTCAGTAAAGAGTTACTGAATAGGACAAAAGCTGTGGTATTTCTAGTCAGAGCTCCTTAGAGGTGTTACTAATGGGCCATACCAATGGTGCAACCCTGTTTATTTGTACCATTAATTCTGGACTCACGACAACAACTTTCCTCATCAGCTGTTTCCACTCTGACAGAGGAGATTAAAGCCAAAGAGATGGTCACTCTGTGGCTGCCTCCTCCTGTCACCACGGTCACCATGTCAGCTTCAGTCAGGATGTCTTCACTCTCCACACTGAATCAACCAATGCCACTGAGGCTACGGTCAGACTGCAGGGCTTAATGCTCAATTCAGATTTTTTTAGTGAAATCTCATTTTTTTTGCGAGGTTGTTCACATTTCCACTTAAATGTGACTTGTATGTGATGTCCAGTGTGAACTTTAACTCCCCAAAAGTGTCCTGCATATGTACTGGAGGACACAACGACATCACACGCAGTGAGCGTGCTGTGTTTACGCAAGTAAACATGGACGCTAATGCGACCTGGCCTTTCAGACTGAAGTCGCATGTCAAAAGATCAGATATGTATCGGTTTTAGGACCACATATCCAAGTGGCCTGGGTCGCATTTGAAAAAATCGGATCTGTGTCGTTCAGACTGTATTTAAAAGATCAGATACAGGTCACATAGGGGCGAGAAAAAAACTGATTTGGGGCACTTTAGGCTGCAGTCTGAACGTAGCCTAACACACTTTGACACCAAATGCAGCACTTTGAACTTCAAATGATGTGAGTACTTGTGGACATTCACAATGCATTACAATCCAATAATGTAATCCCCATTACAATCATCCATTACATCCCACAATCTCTGTTTAAAAAGGATGCTGTACATTGTCTTACTTGTCATGTTTCTGTACATGTGCATTTGTTTATTGAGGAGCAGCTCCAGTCATGCTGGGAACACACTACATTATGAAATGATCTCACTTAATACACTTCCAGGACAATCCTTGTGCCACAGTTCCAGGCTTTTAGTCCTTCCTCCATCTAGTTTGGTTTACATCTGCCTCCAACACTCATGTTGAAAATGCACACCAACACTGTAGGGGTGGGCAGACCAATACAGCGTTAAAATATTCCTTACAAAGTGACTCTGCAGACAATGTTCTGCTGTCATCTTAAGACAAGAATGCAACATTAGATCATGTCACGGCTTCTTAGTGTGTGCAGCCTGCAACTGAACTTATGGATTATAGGCTAGTAGATGTTATTTATGTTTGGTGATGTTAGTCAGTCTCGGAGTAGTTGTTTTATTTTATTATGTGAAAAGCCTTTGCAAAGCAGGAAAATAATGAAGAGGAAATCAGAAATATATCCTCTGTTTCAGGTTGGATTTGGGTCTAATCGTCTGCAGTAACAGGAAGGTGTCTGGAGTCTGGAAGGAGCAGGTAAGAGCCACAGAAATATACACAGCTTATGTGACACTTTCAGCTCTTGTTTTCTTTCTTTGTGCCGAAATTTCAACTCACATCTGCATTTTGACTTTCTCACTGAGTTCACTACTCTTCACCATTTTGAACAGGAGTGAGGAATTTAAACTGAATTCACCTTTTTAGACTGAATTTGATCCAGAACTCTAGAATTCACTGAGAAGTCAGAAATAAATCCAGAATAACAAACAAATACTAAAACACTTTTTTTTCTGTTCAGGAACGACAGGAAATAACTTTTTTTTTTTTGTAAAACAGTAAATTTTAAAATTCATTTAAAACAACAATGGTTATAATTTACCATTAAAGATACCATTTTCATTACAGAGCTTGTACATACTGGTGGATTAACAATTCCACAAACATATTTTGGCAATCAGCAATACTGTTGATTTAGAGCATGGTGGTGGTCTGATAAATGTGAAAGCACTGTACCTGCAGCTATAGTGTAGTGTGCTCCCAGCAGTAGTGAACTTTAAATACATGACTTTGAATCTTCAATATTTGGGAGAAGTTCCTGACTGATACTCCCTCATGATATATCACTATACGACATGAAAGGCGTTTTGCATTAATAATGGTGATGCAGTTGTCGGATTGAGGCTTGTCTGAATACAGTAGCACACTCCAGATGGACAGATGTAACACATGTGATGATATGAGGTAAGAATGAGTGTCAGAGGGCCCGTTCACACATACATGGGTATTTGTAAAAAAAGAGACTTTTCCCTTAGTTTGTGCCTTTCATTTACACCCAAACGATGATTTCGCTTCTGAATACGATTGTTTCTAAAAACTCTGGCAAAAGTGGAGAATTAGAAAAACTCTGGTTTTGCATTTGAATGTAAACAGAGAAAAACTGACTTTTAGGAAATCTACGCACCAAAAGTGCGATCTTTTTGTGTAGTACGGCTGTCAGAGTGGTCTATGAGTAGTCTAAATGGAAGCATTCCGAGTAGCCGTAGCATTTCTGTTCGTGCACATATTTTTTACGTGCTTGCATTTGCAAATACAGCTCGTCATATTATGTAGAGGAGCAGGAAATTCCTACACAGCCGTCCACAGGCTTGGCGTAGTTATGATGGCTCTCGACAGCGTATTTATACGGGTTAATGTAAACGGAAACTTTTTTTTGAAAACTATAATGTACGCATGATGTTATTTTAGAAAACGGAGGGAAGAAAATATTTATCAAAATACCCTATTAGGTTGATTGGCTAATTTAAATTGACCGTAGGTGTGAATGTGAGTGTGAATGGTTGTTTGTCTCTATGTGCCCTGCGATGAGGTGGCGACTTGTCCAGGGTGTACCCTGCCTTCCGCCCTAAGACAGCTGGGATAGGCTCCAGCCCCCCCGCGACCCTATGAGGATAAGCGGTAGATAATGGATGGATGGATGGAAAATACCCTGCTATGTGTAAACGTAGCCAGAGTCTGCTCGCACAGCGTTCCTCGGAACCCACTATCCTGTATGTTTTAGATGTCACCCTGCTCCAACACACCTGATTAAAAGAAGTGGGTCGTTATCAGGCTTCAGCAGAGCTTGATGACGAGCTGATCATTTGAATCAGGTGTGCTGGAGCAGGGTTACATGTCCTGAGGACCAAGGTTAAGAAACACTGCGCTAAAGTAGTTTGGAGGATGTTGAAGAAAGATCTTTTCAGTCAGCATCTCACTGTCCAGCTTCCTGTTCGTGTCTGCTGGGTTTGATCTGGTTGCTGTGTATATAGTGTGTCTAAGCATGCATGTGTGTGTGTGTTCTGCTCTGAATTAGATGTGAGCGTATCATGTTGCTGATGGGTAGAAACTTCATCAATTTACTTCGTTCACATTACAACTCCAGATGAAAAATCATGTGGTTTCTCATTGTTTAACAAAGCTTGTTTTGTTTTCAATGATACTGATTATTGATCATTAACATTGAGAACTTGCTGGCTGAGCAGGACAGAGCTGCTTTCTGTTGCAAAACATTAGCATTTGTGGAGAACAGCTACAGCTACAGTTCCCCCCAGGGGCAACAGTATTAAAGTATTTTATGTGACTGCTGATGTCCTTGAAAAAGTATATCTTGTGTGTGTGTGTGTGTGTGTGTGTGTGTGTGTCATGGGATCTGCAACTGCAGTTCCTCCTCCTCCTCGTCCATGTCACTGGTCGGACCATCTGGGTTTTCAGGACTGAATCGAGCCGACCGCATCTTCCCAAACAGACCAGGACTCTGCTGCTGCCGCCGCAGTCTGACAGAAGAAGAGAGCGAGAGCGAGGTGTTAGAGCAGCACTACCATGCTGAAGATCATGACAGTTAAACACAGAAGCAGCAAGAGAAAGCAAAGAACAGGAGGTACACACATTTTGTCGACAGCAAATATCCAATGCATCAGTTTACCTGTGATTTATTTAGAACTCATATGAGTTATGGTTATAAAAGTTTCAATATGTAGCAAGAGTAAAGAGCGACACACATGATGTACCAGATCACTGTCCTTCCCCCATGTCGACTCTCGCAGCGATTTCATCAACACATCCCATCTGTACATACAGCTGCTCTTTCACATGAGCGGTCTGTTTTATAGTTCCACTACACAAAAACTGCAAAAAAAAAAACTGCAAAAAACAAAAAAAAAAAAAAACCTCTTCCAGCTTTTCTGGGGGGATCCCAAGGCGTCTCTCCAGCGTGTCCTGGGTCATCCCCAGGGTCTCCTGCCAGTGGGATGTGTCTGGTACACCTCACCAGGGAGGCAGCGCCAGAGCCACCTCATCTGGCTCCTCCTCTGGATGTGGAAAACAGCGGCTCTACTCTGAGCCCCTCCTGGGTGACCGAGCTTCTCACCCTATCTCTAAGGGAGTGCCCGGACACCCTGAGGAGAAACCTCATTTCGGCTGCTTGTATCCATAATCTTGTTCTTTTGGTCACAATCCATAGCTCGTAACCATAAGTGAGGCTAGGAATGTAGATCGACTGGTAAATTGAGAGCTTTGCCTTTCAGCTCAGCTCCTTTTTCACCATGACGGATCAGTGCAGCGTCCACATCACTGCAGAAGGTGCACTGATCTGCCTGTCAATCTCCCGCTCCATTCTCCCCTCACTCATGAGGATACTTAAACTCCTCCAATTCAGGCAGGATCTCCTCCATTACCTAGAGAGAACACTCCACCCTTTTTCTAACTGAGGACCATGCCCTCAGATTTGGAGGTCCCCACCTCATCCCAACCGCTTCACACTCTGCTGCAAACCGCTCCAGTGAGAGTTGAAGATCACGGCTTGATAAAGCCAACAGAACCACATCACCTGTGAAATGCATGGGTCACCAAACCAGACCTGCTCAACGCCTCGGCTGCGCCTAGAAATTCTGTCCATAAATGTTATGAACAGGATCAATGACAAAGGGCAGCCTTGGCACAGTCCAACTCTCTGGGAACGAATCCGACTTACTGCTGTCAATGCAGACCAAACTCTGATACCAGTTGTTCAGGGACCAAACAGCCCATATCAGGGGGTACGGTACTCCATACTCCTCGAGCACCCCCTACAGGACTCGCTGAGGGACATGGTCCAATGCCTTCTCCAAGTCCACCAAAAAAAAAAATAATCAAAGCCATCCAAAAGTCCTTCTCTATGGTCTCATAGAACTCCTCCCGCACCCGAGTTTTGACCATCAAAGCTGCATTCTGCTTGGCCTGCCTGTATCCGTCAGCTGCCTCAAGAGTCCCACAGGCCAAAAAGGCCCGATAGGACTCCTTCTTCAGCTTGACGACATCCCTCACCGCCAGTGTCCACCAAAGGGTTTGGACATTGCTGGCACAACACGCAATAACAGCCTCCCAATCACGCCTCTCCAGGTCTCACTGTCCCTACCAGAGAGGTGACATTCCACCTCCCTGGAGCTAGCTTCTGTAGCCGGGGATTGGACCGCCAAGGTCCCTGGCTCTGGCTGCTTCCTGGCTAACAATGCACCTGACCTGCTTGACCCCTCTCAAAGGTGGTGAGCCCATGGGAAAGGGGACCCCCATTGTCTCCTTGGGCTGTGCCAGCTGCCAGGCACTCACCATAGACCCACCTCTGGGCCTGGCTCAGTGTAGTGCTTGTTTTGGACCTGTCATTTCCTCAGAGCTCTGACTGGACTCGTTTGTTATTGATGGATGACCACAGATTGTGGTTTGGAGAGTGTTTGCGCAATTTGTCATCTGTCATCATCAACACAAAGGAGTGGTTTTCTTATGGCACATTGATCCTCTGCACTAGGACAGCACTGAATGTGTGCTATGGTTGTTGCAACAGTGCCTGTGTGCGATTTTACAGACATGTTAGCGGCTCTATGAGGCTGCACAAAACACAGTGGTGCTTCGAGTTAAATGCTCATGTCAGCTACTTTAGTCCTGGACTCTGTAAATGTTTGTCAATTTCATGACAAGCCTCATATTCTTCAGGTGGCTAAAAACAGCATCAAAGGGAACAAACATCTTTTAAATCTCTGGGTTTATTTATGCTGAGCACAAATGAAATACCAGGAAATATATGATCTATACACCAGAGTTGATTTCAATGAGCCACAAAATCATTTCACTCTGAGCTGTATGCATTTCCAATTGATTTAAAAAACCAATAACTATTGATTTTTTTCCCCAAAAGATGCAGGCCCTGAAGACAGAATTGGCAACACGTGATTCCACACTTGATTGTCAATTATTGTTTTGCTGCAATCGTTTTGCTGGATGTGATGCCGAGTCCACTGGTGAAAACATGATCAGGTGTCTTTTAGAGTAGAGTGGCCTTAAGATGAAGAAAACACAGTGCAGTGCTTTATGGGCTCACCACTCACAGCAGAAGTGGTGAAAGGTGACAGCAGGTGGGTGGACAAACATTCATCTGAAAACAAATGTCATTTTTGAACGGACATAAGATAGCATCTTCCCCATGTACTCTCTAACTACCTATTATCACTTCTCATCTTCTGATATTTGCCAGTCAGCAATCCAGTTCAGGGACAGAGCAACTGGCAGGCTAACCATCATGACCATCATTTTGACCATAATAATAACAACTCTGCCACTAAAAGCTTTTCCATTGAACCTACAAACACTTAGCAAAGTCACAGACATGAATGAATATCAATATACAGGGAAAGGGGGGGCAGCGTGTGTTTCTGTGTGTGTGTGTATATCAAATGACTTTGTGGTTGCTAAACCCTGTTCACTCCAGGAGTGAATTTAAGATGTTTGTTTTTTAGATCTTGCACAGCCTGGTATCTCAGTATGGAGCCAGATGAATCTGTGTTCACACTGCTGCTAAAGCACTGAGGTCTTCCACTGATGAACTACTCCTGAAAGTCCCAATGTCCCGGCTCAAAACAAAAAGCAACCTCGTCTCCACAGTGGTTGCTCCCAAACTTTGGAAGAGTCTAAAGGCTGGAATATACTTCTCCGACTACGTAATCCGTTATCCGACTCCGTAGCTACGGAGACCTCTCGAGCCCTCGCACTTCTGCGTCGTGATGCGTGTTGTTTAGCCCTGCGCTGAAATGCACCACCTCGGAAAGTGATGCAATTCACCTTATATTGCAGATAAAATCAGGGGAAAATAATGGAAGAGAAGAACATTGGTTGCTTTCAGTCTTTAAAACTCCTCTACCTCTTTCTTCTCAACACAAAATCGGATGATAGCGAACGCAAACCAACACCTTTCAGTATGTTCTGTGGAAATATACCCCAGCCATAATTACTAAATTAATTAAATGGATTTTTGAGCAAGTTGAATGTATTTGAGTGCGTTTCACAAGGTTAATCAATACTTTAGCTCGTGTCTTGTCCGTGCTGCTGCGGAGGAGACCTGTCTGTCTGTGTAGGGAGAGAGGCTGCATTTCACAGCAGGGTGCAACTAGAGGAACAATCACAGCCCTTGTTGTCTCCGTCTTCCCTTGATGGATTGACGGACAGTTAAAAAAAAAATCCTGCGCCCGGAGAGAACGGAGAGGCTCTCCGTCAGGCTCTGCGGCGACGCAGAGGGCTCTCTGTCTCTACGTACGGCACTTTATGGAGTACTATAAATCGGCCTTAACTCTGAACATCAGATCCACCCAGATCTTCGTGACATTTTTATTCTTTGGCTTTTAACTCATCATCCCTACCGTTTACTCCACTGTGTGCATTTTATCTTGTATTTTATTCTTTTATTTAGTTTAGTTGTGTAGTCCTATGTATTCTTTTATTTTATTTTTGCACTCATTCAGCACATTGGTCAACGTCTGTTGTTTTAAATGTGCTATATAAATAAATTTGACATTGCTACTGATACACATGGTTTGACTAAACCTGTGATGACAAAATACATTGACCTTACTAGATTCTCCTCATGTCACAATCACATAAGATGATCACATCCAGCTTGTCAAGCTTCAAGAAATGTCTTTGTGTCCAGAGAACGGACCAATCAGTGTTAATTTTGAAGATGAAAAATATTCGTTAGAATGTTCGTCAACAACATTTTTTTTTCTGCTGACAGAAAACAATATGATAACTAAATAAAAAATAATCTATGATGACAAAAACAATTGACAGATTTGTCAAAGAATAAAAATGAGAAGGGAGGAATCAGTAAGTGATCCAATAAAAACTGACCTAGGGTGCACATCTTTGAATTAAAATCCAATCAAACCTGAAGCTGTGCTTACTACTTATTTATATACTATTTATTAGGAACACAGTATCACTGTGGGGCAGTCTGGGGTCGGCCAAATGGCCTGAGGGTGTCCCTTCCTGGCTAAAGCTAGTGGGTCACACAGGGGCTCCTCCTGTATGTCCAGTGGTGGCTCCAGGGGTACTGAGGGGTAGATAGCACAGGAGCCCCACCATGGAATATTATTATAACATTAAAATAGCAAGCCCCCCACTCTGGTCCTTGGTCTTTAGTAGAAAGAAACGGATATATTTTTTCCACTGAGACTTGGGTTGATCAATCTTTAATTTTAAAATCAGAACATATCACTGCAGATAAATCTGTGTCTGTATATTGCACATCCAAATCGTAGTACATTCCATGACAACGGGTTCATAAATGTTTCCTTCATGAGTATGTGAGTTTGGAATTTCTAGAAAAACTCTTTTTATGCCTCACATACTAAACCTAACTAAACCTGTTAATATTCGTAAATCTACTGTAGATTCAGGTCGCTTTCACACCAAACCAAGTGAACTCGGTTCACTTAGGGGGCTGAAAGTTGCAACACTGTTGCATTTATCACTTGGTTTGGTTCCGCTTTCACACTGTAATACCTGTAATACCTGTAATAACCGCACCACACTTTCTGAGCATCAACAGTCAGGTATGTAACGTCACAGACTACAAACAGGGTGGACTGGTTATGTTGTATTGTGCTTCGTTACATTATTTGAGGGAATGATACAACATTAACGTTGCCTACCTACATGCTAGTGAACGTAACCGTCACTAATGCTAACCTAGTTTCGTCAGGGATTGAAGCTGTTAATTTTCTAACTTTGACAATATAACGTGACAACACATCAGCAGAGAGTTTAAGGACTGTGACTCTTGGTAGTTGTGATTCATTTTATTCAAATAAGTCAAATTGTGAATTTATGGGTTATGTTGTTCAGACGATTGAGCTAAGCTAGCTAACTGCTAATGGTGGTCACTTGTTGTTTGTTTTGGTCTGGAGTGTACGCTGTACATGCACTACATGTACATTTGGTCTGTGTTTGGTCCGGTGAGCTTTCACCCTGCATACGAACCGCACCAGGGTTCACTTGAAAACGAACCGAGACCCCCGTTTTAAAGCAGGCCAGAGTTCGTTTGTTTGGTCCGCACCAGAGTTCGTATGAGCTTTCACACCTGCCCAAATGAAGCGGACTATCTGAGGAAACGAACTCTGGTCCGTTTAAAATGGACCAAACAAGGACAGTGTGAAAGCGACCTTAGTCGAGGAAAATGTAATTTTTCACAAACTGCAACTAGACTAAAACTAAATAATGACTAAAATATGACTAAAATTAAATAGCAGTTTCGTCAAAAGACTACGACTAAGACTAAATCAAAATTTGCTCCCAAAATGAACACTGGGACCAATCAATCAGCTGTAAGGAGCTTGCTTTAGGTGTGTAGACACCACAGAGAGGAGACGTTCTAAATAATGGTGGATCCAGAAAAGGTTTAGCGTAGCTATAGCATCAGAACTAGAGCATATTCTGTCATAGGAAGAAGAGAGAGCAAGATTTTGATAGACAGATGGTTCATCCAATCACCTGCTCAGTATTTTTCCTGCCCTGTTTTGTGTTTCTGTGAAACAAACCAATAAACCATATGGAAGGTCAGGCTCTAATCTCTGCATGCAATCCCTCACTGGCTTCCCACCTTAACAACACTAATGATGCTGATTAATTTACCCCTGGCACCATCCTGCCTGGTCAAGTCAAGCAGTCTCCTAAGCAACACCCTCTACAAGAACAGACACAGAGTTGTGTCAGTCTCTGAAGGTGTTACCATGCCGACCACAGAGCAAAGCAACAAGAGAGCTCTCTGTTACTAGGGTAACCTGTGACTGAGAGCTCTGCCATTGGCTGTCGGGTGCCGGAGCAACGACGTGGGGAAAATGGAGAGAACGCAGAGGGAGAGGCAGAGAGCGAGGAGCTGAGGACTGAGCAGAGCTGATAGTGAGAGCAGGCAAACACTGGAGATGAGACGAGGCTGATCTCTGAACAGTGAGAGAGGTGAGTGCTGAGGCTCAGTGAGCTGGCTGCCACCAGGAGGCTGTCAGCATCACACGTGAACACGGTGCATTCACGGTTGTCTAGGCCTGTTTGGGAGTGCTGTTGCTAAACACTGCACAAAAAAACACTTTGGCATAAGCCTTTTTCTAAAATAGTCCAATGCTGTTGTGGATGTTGATGACAAGACACTACTAAGGAGTAATTTATGGCTCTGGAGTGAAAAACAGATTTTGACAGGTTTCAGTGAACTACCAGACCTGTCTTGTTGTTTGTCTCCACCAACCAGTTAAGTTGCAGTCTACATCCATGTCTGTCCAAAATGTCTACAAATATCCTCTTAGTGTGAAATTAGAATTGATACAGACACCAAATATTTGTCTGTGCAACGATTAGTCAACATAGTCAACAAAAATCAATGATGAAATTCGTTGCAGATGAATTCCTTTGTTCGATATTAGTCGGTGACGTCACCGCTCGTACTTTTCCAGCTGGAAACAAACATGTGCGAGTAAGCGTGACCGGTGACCGGCAAGAGAGAGAGAAACTGCTGCTGTCACTGCAACAACATCACGAGCTAAAAGATGGACAGTCAGCATTTAAAGTGGAGGCATGCAGTGTTGGCCAGTAATGAGTTATCTATAGAAATATGTCACTGTAGCGTTATTACTGTTATCAGTAACTAATACTCTAAAGCTTTTAAAATAAATAAAGTTACTGTGACAATATGGTGCGTTTGTCCATTATTTGGTAAATGATTTCCTGATTGATGAATTCAGGTTGCTTTCATTCGTGCTCTCTAGGGCTGTAACGATACACGAACTCACGATTCGATTTGTATCACGATTTTTGACCCACAGTTTTACACACCCGGTGATTTTTTTTTAAATTGAAAAAGCATTTAAAACACTAATCTAAAAAAATATCATCACTTTTGAATATGGTATTTGGCTCCTCGAGGAGTTCAGTGTTATAATCGGGGTATGAGATCATGTGTGACTACAGTCACTGATGGTCTCAGGTAAACAGTAAACAGTAGTGTTCAGTGAAGTCAGCTGTTATCCAGCAACAGTCAAGCTGCAGCTACAGAGCTCCGAACCCCACGTGACTTTGTTTGTTTACACTGCCATATTGGCAGTAAAATCTGTATCAAAATGAGTCAATTTATGGCTTCAGAGTTTTAAATCACAAGATATGATGATATGCACAAATAAATACTAAAGAACTAAGTATCTCTGACCCTAGAAATCATATTACTAGAAATCACACAATGCTCTGTTCATTGCTGTAATCACAAGAACTTGCAGACATAATGTGCATTGAGTTTTATCTGAAGGAAGAAAGCACTGCAAAATCCACGCCATAACGGTTTAATTAACTGTTCAGAATCATAACAAAATCATGTAAAATAAATCACATATAAAGATTATGGAATGTTGGACTCTGTACCTGATATAAAGTGGTCGCTGCTGGTTCCCACCGCTCTGTTTACTTATGATCGCTTCCTGCTCGTTTTATAGCAGTTATCCATCTCTGTCTTTGTTCAGGATCTTTGGGAATCCTGTAAAATGATCTTCCCTTTACTCGTGACTGTGGTTTTGACAGGCGTCAATACGTCAGCACTGTTCTGAGTTCAGTGCAAACTGACACATTGATTTGAATGGAAATCAGGTCTGATGAAATGTCAGCGTAGTTCCACATTCAGTGGAAATTAGGGGTTATCTAAAGCTACTCTACTGTGTGTGTGTGTTTGTGTGTCTGTGTTTGCGTGTTTGTGTGTGTGTGTGTGTGTGTGTCTTACCTTGACTGTAGGTGTTCCAGTTGTACCTGCAGGTTCTCAGTCTGCTCCACCTGCTCATCCAGAGACCTCTGCAGCTTCCTGGTCTGGTTATGAGACTCATCCAACTGGACGGATGGATGGACAGACACACAGACACACACACACACACACACACACACACACACACACAAATGGGTTGAATTCATTATGTCGGTTATCTCTGTGGAAGTAGAATCAGACTCCACATGACACAATACTGACTAAAACTTTCAAAGTGAAACTTTCATACTGTTATTAAACTCATCCTCAGGCCTTTAGGAGCAGAGGACTGCTATGGAAAGAGCACAGGGAACAACTTGGCTCTTGTGCTGTAGGACAACATGTAGGTCAATAGGAAATGAGGCTCAAACCGTGGCCCCTGTAGTTGGAGGACTACCACTCTACCCACTGGACTACAGTTTGCTCTAACTGCAGATGAAGTTATACTGTAGTTGGCTAACAGTATTAGCTGGGTGTCCCACACAGTAAGCACATCGCTGAGAGGGAAATTCAACAGAATCAGCAGAAACCTGTTTTTTGGTTGGAATTAATAACAGTCAGAGTGGTGATGGTCTCTTTTAAACTATATAAATACATGTTCCTACCTCATCCTCTGCCTGTCCCAACTCTTTCTTCAGCTCCTCTACCCTCAGTCGAAGCTTCTTGACTTCAGCCTCGTGGCTCTCAACCCTTCGGTTGGCGTGGGCAAGCTCTACCGTCTTCTCCTGGAACTGCTTCTTCAGCTTAGCGTGAACATGGCGAAGATCAGCGAGCTCCTGAGGACAGAGCAGACAGGCTTTGAGACTGATGCTCCCACCACAGAGCTGACTCTGGTCAAAATAATCAGTTCAATAGTTATTTGTTTTTGCTGATCCCTATACATGGAAGTGTTCCACACATCCATACCAAATGAAACTCATGACAGTATAACTACTAGAGCCAGAGGGATAGTAGAGGAAACAATGTCATAGACCTATACCCTAGGTAGAGTAAACATGTTACACTGGTACCAGAATCTATTGAGGGAACAATGACTGCATGTATGGATTAATGGGACAACTGCCCCACAAACACATTCAGGCATTTCTCTTCTGTAAAATGAATAATATAAAGTTAAGGGATGAACTGAAATCTACTTATAACAGCACACTAGACCAGCCAGACTCTAATGTCAATAAAAAGTAAACACTTCAAGACACGACTTCAAGACTTACAGACAAATATGAGTTCAATCATTGCATTATCCAAATGACATCAGAAAGTGAAAACCACGCATATACAGCATCTTCAGACCTTTAACAATAAAAAAAAAGCTATTACTACAGCTGAAAACAAACACAGCTTGTGCCACTCTCACTGTATTTTGTACCATGACAATAAAGGCCTTTTATTTTATACCTGAACACATACTGACAGAGCCCAGTGGATCAGACTGTATGTTCAGACAGTCTGCTGAAAATGAGCAAACAGTGTGGATGTCACTTTCATCAATGTGCTTCATGAACTCAGACAAGAAAAATGGGTTGGAAACAGAAAAAAGAAATGAGAGAAAGAAGAACATGTGGGATTAGAGTGTGATTCATGAAGAAGATGGTGGCTCACACTCCTCAGCCTGTTGGACAGAGATCCATGGCAGCTTCCTCTCACCATGTCCCGGCTGGACTGGAGGGTTTGTGAGACTGAAGGTTACAGCAACCAATACGTCTTTCACACTGAGATTAGCAGGTTCAACATTAGGGAGCTTTCACACTGCCAGCAGTGTCTGGTCTGACCTCCCTCTGTGAGAGCTGCTGTCTGTTTATATCGTCCCTCTTCTCTGTGGACGCTGAGCAGCTTGCAGACCTCAGGTGTGTCTGGTCGCTATACAAGCTGTGTATAAACATAGTCCCACATAAGCAGTGCACATCAGGATACCCCGTTCGGTGGGATTTCCCCAGAATAACATTGAGCTAAATCATGTATGCACTTCCATTAAAGATTATGGAAAAAAATCTCTGCTCTTCAGAGATCAGTCTCTGGGAGATCAACAGGAAGACTGACTCAAGTGTGAGTGAACTCCACATGCTTTAGGTGAGTCCTGTATGGCTTAAGTGGAAAGTTGATGGTCCTGGTCACTGTCTAAACAGGCTCTCACTCCACGTTGGTGAGACAGGTAAAATGCTTATGAGGTAGCATGCTACCAGGAATGAAGAAGAAGAAGAATTCCTTTATTAGTCCCTCAATGAGGGAAATTTCAATTTACACTCTGTTAGTATTTTTTATTTTCAGTTGCACATTACACACAAGTTATGAAACACACATGCACATGCACTAGAGGAGAGGTGTCAGAGTGAGGGGGCTGCCCCATATCCAGGCGCCCCGAGCAGTTGGGGGGTTCGGTGCCTTGCTCAAGGGCACCTCGGCAGTACCCAGGAGAAGGAACGGGCACCTCTCCAGCTACCAGTCCACTCTCCACACATGGATGGTCCGACCTGGACTTGAACTGGCTTGACCCTCCGATTCCCAGCCCAAGTCACGACAGACTGAGCTACTGCCGCCCCCAATGGGGCCACATCCTGGGCTGCAAAGAGAAGGAAGCCTCTACCTGAGACCTGTGGTGGCGGTCTGCATCCACACTGGTACTGGTTCTTGAGTTGACCAGCTGTGTTTGTCCTTGGTATGACTCATCCACCTTTTTCCCTCAATACATTAAATATGGATTGATAACAGCAGGGTAAGTAGACTATTTGTTTTTTGAAATTAGATAACAAAGGCATAACAAATATTTACAGCCCCCTTTCTCCTTTTCATGTTTTTATTGTCATTAATTTGGAAAGGTGGTCCCTGGACATTTCTTATCAATCAGACATGTTCCAAGGGGTGGGCCGTATAAACGGTATACGATATAAGTTTAACCAAAGGTACATATTTTGGCTTATACCTGGCTATCACGGTAGAAGACAAGCAGCAGCTAAACTCTCAAAGGTTTCATTGTTCTACAGAATTAGCGAGAATATATGCCTGTAAGAATTGTTGGTTGTCAAATGTTCTAGTGTGTGCTCTACTCTGTTCTATGTTCTACTCTGGGCTGTCTGCGTTGAATATAGCCATTTGTTTGGCAAGTAAATTAGCATTGCGATCGATCTCGCAATCACGATGCTAATTTCCGTTAGCCCGTCTATGGCGTTTTCCATTATGTGTTAGCATTAAGCTAGCAGACTTCACATAGGGCTAATGCTGAAGGCAGTACTGTTGTGTTAACGGTACTTTGACAGCCAGTAAAACATTATACATGAGTTTTAATTCGTCTTTGTTATATGTGTTTCGTTTTACAGTTAAACTTGTCTTGTAGTGTGGCACTAATTGGCACTAAAGCAACTTGTTTACAGGCTTGGGTCTGATTGTTGCAATTGGCAAGTAATTTTCAATTTTGTGTTTATATGTTTGGGTAAAAGTTACCTGTTGTACTTTGTTGTAATTTACATACCAAAGTATTTTGTGATATATACCGTCTACCGTCTATGGTTCAAATTATCCCGTGATATAAACTTTGGGCCATACTGCACACCTTTTCATGGGCCTGTCATCACAAAAATCTTTAGTTTTGTGGACAAATGACACTTGTCATTTGTCCACAAAACTAAACTTTATATTTACTTTTCTTCTGTCTGACACACAGAGTTGAGTCTGGTTGAACCCTTACACTGTTATTAATGAGAAATTATTCATATATTTAATAGAAATAAGGTCAGTGAAGAAGGAAGCACTAAGGTGACATATTCACTGTAGCAAAGTCAGGTTTTCCTTGTTATAACACAGGTGACAGACTGGTTGTCTGCCCCTGCTTTCTGAAGACCAAGCAAACCACAAGTTCTCTGAAAGACCAGCAGCAACATCAAACATGTCCTGCCATGTGGGTGTAATGGCCTCTAATAGGACATGCCTGCATGCTGACATTTGGGTGTGTCCCACTTCTTTACAAATACGGGAAGTTTCTATCGTCTATTCATCAGCCTGAAATTTGAGGTGCTTGTGGTTGTAGTCAGATCTGAGCTAACGAAAAGCTACCAATCCACAGATCTGCTACAGGATTAGCTGAGGAACGTCTGCACTTGCACTTGGAGCTAATGGCATCATCAATAATGAACCATTGTCACTCATTGCACTTCCATGTACTTTGACGGCGTAGATTCAGCCTCCCTCTCTGCTGTCTCTGCATAATGGCTCCCCAGGCGGAGCAGCTTCCAAGAAAGCTTTTCTGTATTTATACGACACTATGATGGAGAGAAGTGAGAGATCTACAGGAACAATAAAAGACGAGTGGATCAAGGAGTGGGAAATGCCCTTTACTTATTTATTTGTATTTGATCTTTATTATGTATTAAATATTTGATTCTTTCAGCTGTCAACACAGAATGAGCTTGGATGTCTTGCTTTTGGAGAGGAAATGATGCTTTATCTCATCAAATAATAACAAATTCCTTAAGCGGCGGCATGTGGCATGTCCCTTCCCCCTCACTGAATATTCAGCAGATGATCAAGGCAGAATGCCACAGATATACTAGTGTAAACCCAGAGCCTGACCAAACAAAGAGAGCAGCAGGGTGATGCACAAGGGAATAATTAAAAGGAGGGGGGTCTGGAGAAGCAGGGATGAGGAGACAGAGGACCTGGTGGGGGATGCAGTAATTGGCGGGGTGGTATTTTACAGGACAATAAAGGTGAGGATAAGAACAAAGACAAGAGACAATGTGCAGCCTGTACATGAGAACAAGATCTGAAGGATGGAAATTCATGAGACAATTTATGCTTTGGAAAACTGCTAAAGGGAGAAAGAAAAGTCAGACATTATTCCAGATTTTTCTTATTGTTCAAAATCACACAGTCATTTCAGGGGTGTTCCATGCACCCTGGACGGGCCCATCCCCTCCCTGTCCCCTGTTCACCCCTGCACTGGCTCTATCAAAACAAAGGCAAAAGCCCCAAAAATTATATATATATATATATATATATATATATATATATATATATATTTTTTTTTAAAAGGATACTCAAACAGGAGGAAACAGTGCCTCTATTGGGGGACTATTTTCAGCTGCAGAATTTTACAAAATGTATCCCTCTGTCATATTTGACTGAAATTATTTAAAGTGATGTCTCTGCAGTGTGCTCTTTGGTGTCTTTCGTCATATCTTCTGGTCACCTCTACTTTTTCATCTACTTGATTAGAAAAATAGTCTCTTCCTGAAGAATGTGGAAAAGGCTGCTGATGTGAAAACAAATCCCACCTCGACTTAAAGCCAGTTAGCCAAATTAAAAAAAAAAAAAATTCTAACAATTCTAGAAAAACTGATATGATCCAAATATGTGAGGGGGGATGCTGGCTGGCGTACCTGGCCTGTCAGATGAACTGAATCACGTTTGGAGCACAGACAGGAAACCTTTTATCATTTCAGGTCCATGTACTGAATGTGTGTCGTGGCAAAGAGGAGGGGGCGGGGTTAATGGACGAATGAGGGGAGGCCGAGAGGCGAGGAGTCCCTGACTCTATTAACCATGAGGGATTACTGAATGATCGATGAGTATGAATGCGTGTCTCACTGTACGTGTGTGTGCGTGTGTGTTTTGCCATACTGGCTGTTAAATGTTTCTCCTTGACTAGAGAGACCCTGAAGTCTGCTGCTACATCTGCTCCTCTAACACACACACACACACACACACTCACACTCACACTCACACACACACACACACACCCCACAGGCTCATGCACACTATAGGTTTACACATGCATCACATTGACAAAATGAAGGTCCTTTAATGGAAGAAAATAACTAAATCAGATGTGGAAATTGACTTTAGCTCATTGAGGCTGTGGTGAACACACATGCCTACACACACAAAGAGTGTCTATAATTTACCCTCCCCCCTCTGCCATACTGAATATAGCATTAATTTAGACAGCGAACACACACACACACACGTTTCTAATCAGGGCTGCCCAAGAGCGACACAGTGGGGGAGGTGAGGAAGATGAAGAAATCCAAGAATTGTAAAGAGCTAAAGATGAGATATAACATGAGAGGTTGGGTTGATAAAATAAACATCATGGAAATGGACACAGTGTGTGTCTGTACTGCATTCATCTCTAACAGGCTTTTATAACGTATGTTTGTTTCCAATTATCTCAGAGCGACTAGTTTGTCAGTTTTTGCTGCTAAAACCAAGCGACAGCTGAGCTCACATCTCTTATTGAAGGCTGGTGTGCTGGATTAAATGCTCCCCTTGGTATTTTTGACTGGTTTAGTTGTAATGTTGTGGAATTGCGCTACTATTACTTCACAAGCCTTTTCCTGTTGTGGCACTCGACACTGTACAGGTACAGAAATCTTGATTACACAAATGAAACCAAAATGTTTCCAACACTGTTAACAGAGTAGGTGAGGAACAGGGTTTCTCCAGCTCTGAGACAAATAAAAGGAAAGAAACTGTGTTACCAATGTCTATGTGCAATAAAAAGAATACAATCAGCTGATCGAGAAAAAAGTGAAAGAAGTCAAGTCACTCCCATGGTAGAGTGTCAAAAATAGAGTGTTTTTGATCCCAAAACTGCAAACGTCAAGTACTGCTATGATCATAGGTGGCAGAATCCCCCAATAATGACAGATTTTAGATTATACTGGTTGTTACAGTATCAGTCAACAGCCACATGACTTTATTTAACTGGTTAGTAGCCCTGCCTGTTGAAATGAACGTGGGGAAGATTAGACTTGTCGCACCAAGTTATTTCTATGATTTCTAAACAGACCCATCCATGCCCTAGAAGCACTGATGAGTTTACCATGTCCTTTTGGATTTGAATGCATCCCAAATGCAGCAGCTGTGTTTGGCCATGTTGTTTTCTCCTGCCTCTACAAGCATCTTTTTCTGCCATCCTCTCCTCTTGGAACCTCGTCTTCTTCACCATACTCATCCTCCTCCCTCTGAGACTGAACTAATTCACCGTGTTGCTCTTCCGCTCAAACATAATGTTTGGAATAATTATTCTCCTCCTCCCTTTGAAAGGTTAGCATATTGTGTGTGTGCGTGTGTGCATTGCTAACTGCAGCATTAAATAAACCTGAGAGCTTCATAAATAACCCTGTGGGACAGGTGGTAATGGAGCCATTACACTGACCAACACTTACACACATATCTGCCAGCCAACAGCCGTGCCACCCAAGCTGCTGCAAATAGAGCCTAAACCCCAGGCCCTCCTGCTGCCCTTTTTGGGATTTTCAATTGTATTTTTTGCTCTCATTGCTTAAGTTTTTATGCTGAGATGAGAATATCCGACAAAGATCTTCATTTTCTAATGAATTTTGGAATTCCAGCATCAACACTGTATTGACAAAATTTTCCACTGTCTAGACAAAAAAAAAAACACACTCTCCCTCAAAAGCCCTTTTAGGGCACATTTACCATCATTAAAACCACTTATTTTCATTCTACTGCAAATGCAATACAGAAATGTAAAATCCTGTCAACTCCTCTAAGCCTGTCATTCAGAGGCTAAAAAATGTACACACACAAAAAACAAAAATCACCCCAGATATTGCCATTTTCCCATGTTTTCAGAGATGCATTGTGGAAGATGATTACCTTGATTGAACTGATAGGATATAACAGTGGAGAAAATTATTTTAACTAAAACTATTTTGGGTGTGTTCCATGGATGTCAGAGTCTGGTGTATGTGTATTGACAAATTTGTGTGTGTGTGTGTGTGTGTGGATGCCACAAAAACACAGTGAAATCTGTGTTGAAATAAATATATTGATAAAAAACCAAGAAAAACAGTTTTTTGTACCTCATAGCCATGGTATAAAAAATATGAATTTGATTATGTTGGGAATGCATCCTGGACTTAGGCCTTCAAATGTGTAGTTTTAGTGTTTTTCATCTGATTCACTCATTTCTTATATGACTGATCTGCAGAGACATTAAATGGTATTTTCAATAGGTTACATTGTATGGTGCAAAATGCTGTTTTCAGGGTTATAGAGCTTTCTAGGCCACTGAAGCAAGTTTATTCATTTGAAAATGGTGTCTTTGTATTACTATGCATGTGGAAGGATTTTGTGTGTGTGTGTGTTGGGGGGAGGTGGGGGAGGAGGTTGCAAGGTCTGCAAAATCAGTGGTTCTCACGGCATTTTCTTTGATTCATGTGTTTGAAGTGAAAAGATAAAAAAGATAGTAAAACTACCCTCATGTCAACATGACCTTTGCGACCATGTCTGCATCATAATAAAAGTTTGGGAACCAACAAGCAGCAAATCCCTGCAGAGCAGAATGTAAACAAGGCAGCCAGGCGCTCCCAGGTGCACCTGCTAATAAAGTTATAAATTTAGCCAGGGCCAGAATTGTACATTTCTACCTGTCAGCAAACATAGAGCGACATTTCAAGCTGCGAATTAACCTTGAGCAAGCTGTGGAAATGGTCACTGCCCCAGTCGCAGCTTCCAGACCCACTTGTGGCCGGAGAGGCTGGCCTACGTAGCGCAAAGCCCGGACGTCCAGAGGTGTACGCTCAGTGATGAACTCCACTGAAAGTCCATTATAATCATGGACTACAACAGAAAAAAAGGTGGTGTTGATAATTTTGATAAGGTAGGCTTTTATTATTACTTCTAATTATAATTATTCACACATTATTTACATTATTACAACTATACCGGGGCTTTCAGGGGGAGGCGGGGTGTCATAGGGGCCTATGAGGCTCCAGAGCCGGGCAGACCATTGCTGTCGCCTGCAGGGGCGGAAAAAGCCGAAAGTTTTATTGTTATTATTTTATAATAACAATAAAATATATCGCCCATTTCTCACATTTTCAGAAAGAATGGATGATATATTTGGGTATGATAAAGAAGAATATGTATTCATTTATTTTTTTCTCTCTGCCATCAGGTTGTAGTGACTTACAGCTGCCGGTGCAAGGCCCAGAGGTGTCCACTGAAAATGTTCTACAACATCCTGGATGTTTCAGCCTACAATGCCTTTGTTCTCTGGACGTTTGTCGATCCACTCTGGAAGGAGGGAGCCACCCACAAGCGGCGCTTGTTTTTGGAGGAGCTGGGGAGAGCCATGGTGACCCCCCGATACAGCAAAGGCAACGGCTCCCCCGAAACCCAAGCACCGTTGCTGCAGTGAATGCAGCACGGGGAGGGCAGACAGAGGAGAGAAACGGCCTGTCAGCTTCGCCCATGTCCAGTCGAAGACAACAGTGCCGCTTTTTCAGCAAGAGGATCCGCAACACCTGCTGCAGATGTGGACAGCACATTTGCAGAGCCCACACCTCCATGCTCTGCAGCATCTGCTTCTCTGGACACTCGGACTAAGTTATATTGGTATTTCGGTCAATCATGTTCACTTTGTTGCTATTTTTTTTTGCAAATTTTTGACATGTTTGAAGTCAATATCTTTTCAGAGTTCAAAAAGTTAATAAAATAGTTGGAAAAAATAATTTCATGTTTTTGGTCTTTATGAAGGCTATTTATTTATGGTATCCCTTTTAGGGCTGCAAGAGGGAAAGTGTGAGTTTCTGTATTTTTTTTGTTATTGTACAAAAAGTAATAACCTATCAAAGTCAGTGTTGTTGCTAATCATTGGCATATCCCAGACTGATAATCCCAGCACAAAAAAAACTTTTTGCATTCATCAGATAGAGAATAATAAACTGGTATTTAAAGGATTAAATTTATGAAAATGCATTCACATTTGTTATACATGATGAGGACTGGAGTTAATGACCAATTTTTTTTCATGTTTGATGTTTTTAAATATGATCCAGTGACCTAAAAGGGCCTTAAGGGGAAAAGTGTGATTTTTTTTTTTTTTTAAAGGGGGGGCGTAATGACTAGTGCATAGTCATAGAGGTGTATTACACAGAAATACTTGTGTAAAACACACACAGAACAGTAATATTTTGTTCCCTTGCTCTTGGTGCCATCCAAATCAACAGTCAGCAACTCATAGAAACAGGCTAAAATATGGACTCACTGATGCCTAAAGGCCTCACCCTAACCCTAAAACAGTTCCATCAACTGAATCACTTGTGATGTCAAGAGATACATCCACAGCCACCAGCCACTCTTGGTGTCCAACATCGAGCCTGTGCCATAAACTCAATGTCAGGCAGATAAGTCCTGTCGGTGGTTCAGGGGTGAAATGATTTGTTGGATCATTAGTTGGTCCTCAGTTCATTTAGTTGATTAGCTTGTCTCTGTCCCTGTTGGAGCACTGTCTCCTCACAGCAAGAAGGTACCAGGTTCGAATCCCGGGCCCGGGGCCTTTCTGTGTGGAGTTTGCATGTTCTCCCTGTGTCTGCGTGGGTTCTCTCCGGGTACTCCGGCTTCCTCCCACCATCCAAAAACATGTATGGGGATTAGGTTAATTGGCTAATTTAAATTGTCCGTAGGTGTGAATGTGAGTGTGAGTGTTTGTCTGTCTCTATGTGTCCTGTGATGAGGTGGAGACTTGTCCAGGGTGTGCCCTGCCTTTTACCCTAAGACAGCTGGGATAGGCTCCAGCCCCTCCACGACCCTATGAGGATAAGCGGTATATAATGGATGGATGGATGTCCCTGGTGGTAGCTGTGTATATTGCTGTGTTCGTGAAGTTCTCGTAAGTCATAATTTACGAGTTCAGAGTCGTAAATATCACCTGAAACGCCCCTCGAAATCATATATCCAACTTGTAAACTCTTCACCAACCACGACCACAACGTCATAATCCAAGATGGCAGCGCCCTGGATTAGCGCTGTGTAGCCTCATACCTTTCAGCCTACAGCCTAGGAGAACAATCACACATCCTCCGCATCTTCTTTGTGCCTACCAACTGTGTTTGAGGACCTCATATTGCTGCATTAGCTTTCTGCATTTCAACAGAGCAAGCACAACAAACTTTTAATTCAAGACGTCCATTTAGGTTTTCCGACTTTTTTACTCGAACACTTTGAACTCGGGTGTGACGTCATTCCCAGTTTCAAATCCTGACCTCTGGTACAAAACAAACACAGCATATACACTGATCAGTTGCAACACTGAGACCACTGCCAGGTGAAAGGTGAAGTGAATAACACGAATTATCTCTTCTTCATAGCTCCTCCTGGGATATAAATGAAACATTTAGTCCTCAGAGTTGATGTTAGAAGCAGGAAAAATGTTCCAGAGTCAGGATTTTTCAGGAGTTTGACAACAAGAAGCAAACAGTGATGTCTAGAGGACTGGATCAGAGCATCTCCAGACCTGCAGCTCTGGTGGGCTGTTCCTGGTATGCAGTGGTCAGGATCTGTCAAAAGTGGTCCAAGGAAGGACCAGAGGTGAACCAGAGACAGGGTCATGTGAGGACAAGGATCACTGATGCAGGTGGGGAGTGAAGGCTGGTCCTGGTGGTCTGATCCAACAGACCAGAGGAGTTAATGCACTAAGTTAAAGGTACACTTTCTGTTTTCCAACACATCAAACTATCCCTCTAGTTTCCATCATGGATGTCATCCACAAGTCCATCATCACCTCTCCAGATGTCAGAACAAGATCTCTCACTTATCATGCACTTATAATAACAATCAAGAGTCTGGCACGTCACAAACTAGCATTTCTTTAGACACAGAAACCATGAGGGAAAAATGAGTCCAGGTTGAAAAATACAGAGTGTAAAGGGCTACATTTAGGTGCATTCAAGCGTACTTCCGTTGCTTCCTTCCTGTTGCTTTTAATCTATCATCACCCTCTGTTCTATCTTACCTTTATTACTCCACCAGCTAGGTTGTGTGTGTGTGTGTGTGTGTGTGTGTGTGTGTGTGACAGTGTGGCAGTGAGCATCAATCTGTGGTGGTAGTGATACCCAAAGCCCTGGCTGGCTGAAGATGATTCTACTACTATCAATCAAGCTGTGTGTGTGTGTGTGTGTGTGTGTGTGTGTATGTGTGCGCATTCAGTGTCTTAATCGCTTGCCCTCTTTCTCCTTCTCTGTCCAGATCAATACCATAGTTTCAACACTATACACAAAACACCATCAATCTTACTCTCTCTCTCTCTCTCACACACACACACACACACACACACACACAGACACACACACACACAGAGAGTGTGACTGTATTGTGACAGTATGACAGCTAATAGAAATGATGGACAAAACCAAAGTTAGATTTCACTGTTTGGAGTTAGACACACGATTATTCCTTCAACAGTTGAATAGTTCCAAAAGCTGAAGTGAAGGGTGGATGAGACGAGGCGAAAGCACTGGCCTCACCTTGTTTCTCTCGAACAGCTCGCTCTGGATGGCCTTGAGGTCGGTGTCGAGAGCGGAGGCGGCCTGCCGACGTTTCTTGGCTAGCTGCTCCTCCAGGTCTTCAGCCTGAGCTCTCAGTTTCTTGTTGTCCCTTTCCAGGGCCAGTTTCTCCGTCTCCAGGCGCTCCCTGCGCCCCCACTCTGCAGCATTCTCCACCTGCAGCCTCTCCATCTGAACAACAGAGGACAATGGATGGGTTTCAGGGGTACCTCTCAACCCTGATGGTAACACACAGTAAACATTAGAGAAGCATGGTATGAACAGTACTGACTGTAGTTATTCAAGGAGATTCCAGGCATACTTCAAATATTTCAAAGTTAAAGTAGTCTTTCTGCAGGAAAATACATCATCAATACTAATACTCAAATGGTTCCCAACCTAGGTGTCAGGCTCCTCCAGAGCGACACCAGATAAATAAAATTATTATCATTATCATCATTATTATGTGGTGTAGCGCTGAGTGACCAGCTACCTCACAGCACAGTAGTAGCAGCCAATCACAGGACATTAAGGTGAGGGGAAAAAAGCAAGAGAAACATGTAAACAACATGCAGAGGTGAGAGGGTATTTTATGAGTTGCATCAAACTTCGGCCATATCCTGACAGAGGTTTAGCAATCTTTCTACTCAAGGAAAGCTTTAAAGCTATAGTCTGTGATGTTATTTTAAAGTAGCACCTCCTCTCAGCCTCATCTAAGCTCCTCCCCTCCTATCAGTGCTCCGTCCAAAGCTGCCTTCCTGTATTGACTGCTCTCAGGGTGGAAGGACCATTTCACCCAGTATACCGAAAAGTGTTTCTCAACAGAATGACACACAATAGCTTTAAGTGCATATGATCATTTTTCTTTTTGTCAAAATGTGCTGTGCTATTCATTCAAATGTTGATGCAAAGTTCCTCATTCGCTGTAGACAGAGATCATTTCACCCCTCTTCATGGTCTTCATCTCAAATATGCCCCATGTTAGATAAACTGGTGTGATTGGAGGACAGGACACATTTGCAAATTAACATGAGCTCAAAGCTCACATTCTTCTGATTCTCAAGCATGGAGGATGCTTACATAACTTAAATCACAGGAATATTCTGGAAAATAGGTTGATCCATGACTTTGACACCTAGCAAAGCTAACAATACAGGTGTGGTTTAGTTTAGAGGAGCTGCACCATTAGCCTCCACCACACTGCTGTTCACTTCTCCTCACCTCAGCTCGGAGCTCAGCTAGCTTCTTGTCCATACTGGTTCGGGCTCCCAGTTCATCCTCCAGGTCTTCAGATATGCGGCCAAGTTCATCCTGGTGCATTTCCTTCAGCAGGTTAAGCTACATAGTAGTAGGAAGAGAGGGGAGACAACAAAACATGTCTTTAATTGTTCAGGTTTATGCAATACAGGACCACTGAAATGGAGCAGGATAGTCTTTCCAGGATGTTTTCCAGGATGTGTGGAAGCTCTTTCTTCCTGTGTTATGGGACGTTTACTTTCTACTTCCTTCGCAGCCGAAAATCAAGAGTGCAAACTGTTTCAACTTACTTATTCTGGAATTAAAATCAAAAAGTGACATCACAAAGTCATAGACTACTAAAGTTGTGCTCTGACGAAGTAATGGGACAAGATCAACGTTCACTTTAGATACTTTGGGAGATCTTTCAACTACAACCTTTGCAATAGCATGACATTTATTTTTTTGGATGTAAAGCCACTCCTGTTCCTTCTTAAAAGGCACTTATTTCTAGACTCAACCACCCCTGTGATCTGCACTATCTGGAACAACAAGTGCACAGATAAGGGTGACCCAGGCTCCTTTACCATCCCTTTATCCCTCCTTGTTCTTATGTGATCGATGCATCGCTGCCGCCTCCAGCTCTTCACTCTATCCTGCTTTCATCTCCATCCTTTCTACCCTGCTTATCTTCAAAACACCACCATCACCATCGACACATCTCTCCTGCAGTGTGTTCTGACCTATCCTCCCTTTATCAAGCTGCTGCTGACATGCTATCAGACCAGTGTTTGCTGTGTCCTTCACTTCCTCATGTCTCCTCTCTGCATGCCTGGACTGTCCTCTAGTGGTGGAACAATGCCAGAACATCAGTTTCCGCCCAGAGCCTCTTCAGAATGGTCTTCAAAGACGACCACTGTTTAATACCATCTCTGCAAATGTACAATGCTATTATACACGGTATAAATATCATTATCGTTCTACATGCTGTTGCATTCTTTTATCTCATATGCATCAGACTTGTACAGTAAACATGTCTGAACAACGGCTCAATACAAATATATTTAAATGTGGACATTTTGTATGGAAATCCTTGAACAAGTGAGATTTTATTATGTGTGATTAACTTAATTACACTAAGGAGGCAGTGAAATATCTGCTCACTCAAAAAAAGACATTCTACAACTATGGTTTAGAGCTTGATGTGACATGCACATCAAGGAGTTATCAGATGATCCTTCGCTGGCTTCCCACCTCCAACACAGCAAATCATTTTATTTCTGACACACAACCCAGCCAAAGGTGCCGCTGCTGAGGAACAGACCGAAAGTGACACTGGTGGGTGACAAGGTGGGTGACATGCCTTGATCAGCCCAGATCCAGAGCCACTTGGGTAACCTCATGTACCCTTACCCATGGCCATAATGTCTGGTTCTCTTTAGGAAGCCCACATCCTTCACATTGGGATTCTTTTAACTCAAAAGTGTGAACATTGATTAAAAGTCCTCAGACACCAACCTGCATTAGAGAAGTACAGCAAGCAGGCAGAAGCATGGAGCCTCCTCACTGTCTGCTACAGCTAGTTTCATGTTAAGTTCAGCTTGTTGAAGAAACATGCTCCAAATCCCCGAGACTAATAATATCAGACCAAACCAGAATCAAAGGTGCAGCTGCTGATAGATGACACCATCCCTCTCTCAACATTAAAGGCTTAACTGGCTCAAATCACACACAAATGGAAATGGAAATGGTCTATCTGGTCAGAGTTGTGGTGGAGGTGTAGACACGCTAGCAGCTCAGCTCTGAGGCACAGTGGTGCTCGCAGCTAAATGAATTCAACATGTCACTGTCAGGCTACCATGGCTTCGTTGGGTGGATTGAACCATGTGTGGCATGACATAAGCAAGACCAAGGAGCAGGCTGTGTGGACTCCCTCCGCTGAGTACTGCATCTATCTGGGGGGGTGTTGAGGTCACTCCTATAAAGTCTACTATAAAACCCCCAGAGTGCACCTGGTTGAATGAGTTGCATTACTGGATCAAACACTACAAACCTGTATAGATGCAGTGAGTAGAGGATGCTGTATAATACTGGCAGAGTGCCGGTCATGGAGGTCTCACCTGTTTGAGGGTCTCCTGTTTGGTCTTGCTGAGCTCCTCATATTTAAATTTCCACTGAGTGAGTTCAGCCTCCAGCCTCTCGATGCTCTTACTCAGTGCAAGCTTGTCTCTGGGGAAGACACATAGATATGAGTCCACGTTCATATCTACAGTGGAGCCCGGACAGTTTGGGTTGATTTTCTGTCTCTCTTACTCTCTCTCTTTCAGCAGGACCTTCTGGGACTCGTCCAGGCGAAGCTGCAGGGCGTTCAGTTTGCTGGAGTCCTCCTCCACCGTGCCGATGTCCTCCCACAGCTGCCTGCTGCGTTCCTGTCGGCTCAAGCCGGAGGACGAGCGTGAGGTGGACAGGTTGGTACCGCTGCGGCTGTCCCAGACCTCCTGAAGGTCACCGTCCGGGGCCCTGGAGCGCAGCACCGACTCCAGCACCTCCAGGTCCTGGCAGAGCAGGAGACAATATGTAAGAGGCATACTGTACACTGGTGTGATACAGAGAGGCATTAATCAAAACAACATTACTCACTACGACAAAATCAGACACAATGGGTCTATTTTTCAGGAGCAATGTTATCAGTGAAAGTGATTTAATAACCCAAAATTATCCGTCAGTCCAAACGAATAACAGATTTTCCACATTAATAGTTTATATGAACACAATTACCATGCAAATTTATAATGGTTTGTGCATAAAGGTGTAAATAGTTTGGTCAGGGGTGAACAATATGAATACTATTAAAAAATAAAAAAATTAAAAAAAATCACAGTCATTTTATATCAAAACATTGATTTATATTGTAGAAGAACAGGCTGGAAAAGACTGAAAAACATCAGATGAATAAATGCGTCGGAAGGCATGTCTGTTTTTGTCTAATCCAGTGAAGGAAGGCTTTGTGCTTTCCTGTGCTCTGTTGTTTACTGGTCTTTGTTCTCAGGATATTACATAATTCAATAAGTAGCTGTAAGTTTATTCAATACAATTAGTGTAAGATGGTGCAACATAGTTTACATAACAGAAACAATAAAGGAAAGTCAACAGTCAAGGAACAAAAATACAGAATAAAAGAAAATATAAGTAGACCGTAAAAATATGTACAATACATGTTTTACAGTGAGAGACAGAAGTGTAGTCCTTTTTTGCAGAAATGTGCAAAGGACAGTATGAAAATAAAAAATAGAATATGTGTAACGTACAGACATAACAGTCCAAAAGCTGTAACATAATGAATTAATGTAGAGGGATGGGTTAACAGCGGTGTGGACTGTGGAGAGATGACAGCGGCCTCATCCATACAATTTGTTTTATTCTTGCCAAAGGTAACTGATAAACTGTCCCTAAAATGTCAGAAAATGGTGGGAAAAAAGTGATCAGTGTCCCCTAAAACCACAGTGACATCTTGATTGATCCTCATCACAGAGATATACAGTTTACTGTCACAGAGGAGTAAAGAAACAAAAAAATATTCACATCGAGGAAGCTGGATCAACTGGGCTTCCTTCCAGTCTCAACAGTCCCCTTTCAAACTACCCGTACCTCTTGAGCAGACTCATATGCAGCGCTGTGATTTTGAAGGGCTTGTCAAAAATATGGGCCTCACTGTTTTCCAGTCCACCCTCTGTTCCTCCCTACAAGGCCACAAATCAAACTCGTTCATCTCTCAGGTTCCTGCCAGCGAGAACTCTTGGGTGGGTTCTACTGACCAAACATTTTCACATCTCATTTTGTTTAATAGCCTTAACAGAAATTAAATTGGAATTGTGGGCCTCGTCCTCCTCTCCACGCAGTAAATCTGTCTGCTCTGGCAATGCAACAGTAAAAAGCCAAATGTTTCCCCACCCAGTGTCCTTCATAGCATCTGCCAGATGTGATTTATGAAGTTTGTGTGCCGCGTGTGCTGCCTTCAAGGGCTCCCCATTAATGTCTAATTCTGAGAAATCTGTGAGTTGCAAAGAAAAAGTAAAACAAGATGAACCGAAACATCCGCAGCCAACAGCATCCACAGGGAAAAGAGGTCAAAGGTCAGCAGCCAGGAACCAGTGGTCAAACATCTAATGCCAGAGAATTAAACATTTGAGCCAAATGACCATCAAACGCTATTTCGTTTCACTGGAAGTTTTTCCACATGGTCTGGAGCGATGAGACACTCCCTTACACTAAGGTCCACTGCAAACAGTCTGACAAGAGAGTCCTTTTTCAAAATGTAACATGCTTGATCATTTCAGCGATGCCAAACTAAATACAGCCGTGCTGCTGCTGTCATTACAGCTCGTGGCCAGCAGAGGGAGGCGATGTGTCACAGATATCAGAATGCTGAACTATACGTCCTGCCACATGTGGAAGCACTCAGTGTGTGAGAACCAGAACAATGGACGGAGACAGGAAATGAGGCTCTGCTGTGTGCGGGAACCGGTTAGCCACATCATGATGGTTTACTGGGAAAGCTACAGCCTCAGTGTGCCTTTCTGTGTCAGCGTGCGTACATGTGAGTGTTACCATGGAGACCCCATCTGAGCTAGCTGAAGGTCAAGTCTGATAGGTGGTGACAGTGATCTTCATTCACTGCTGTTTCACACACACACACACACACACACATACACCTTCAGTATGAGGCTAAGGAACAGACACACAGGGAGCCCAGTAAGACCAGAGCAACTGGAAACCACAGGAGGACACCGGGACAGCTCTACTGCTGGGCTTACGATACTACAATACCACTACTCAAGGCTATTTCATTTAATGTTCAATAATGTTGTTGACAATGGGACATTTGTGCAGTGTTTACATGGTCTGACTGCCTTAGATAAACTGTTCCTATTACCCAAAATATTATTCATAAAATGATGATATTATAATCTACAGCACACATGGAATTATCACTAAATAAACACATCCATGGGAAACAAAAGACATTCTGTTATGTTTCTACCTGCTCTTCAGATGCTAAACAGCCAGTGAAACACAGCAGGACCTCAGTAATCTCATGGCTTCTGTTAATATCTTTTCTTATCCTGTTATTTGCATGAACCTCTCTCAGCTGCAAATGCAATGAGAGAACACCTGCACAAATGACTTTGATCCTGTTTGAATTGCACCATGGATTATGATTAAATTATGTTTGTCAATTAAAGAGATAATTCTGCTGAGGAAAGTTTGAGTTTGTTGTAAAACTGCTACACAACTACAACTACACACCCAGAAGTCAGTAAGTGACGTTATAACTGATTTTTGTTTCACACCAGGTTTTATTTGGTGACTCCTACTGCAGGTCAACATATAGAAGCTATGATATTAAACATAATATCTGGACAAATAGAGCAAACCACACGTCATGGTCATTTTGCAGAACATGACTTTCAGGGAACTGAGTTCCTGTTTAACTGTGTTTTCAGAATAAAATAGCCTCCTCAGAGCATTTCTTTTCTTGAGTGTGAGTCTAAAGGAGGGTGAGTGAAGTAGCAGGTCAGCTCTGTTTGGAAACAACCAGATATGTTTTATATTCAGTATAAATAAAATGAAGCATGCTGAGAGTGTGCACCTGGGTACCCACGCTGTTGCTTCTTAAATAGGACACCCATCCCCTATGCATACACACACTCAATCACAACAGGGCTGGAGGCTGGCCTACATTTCACACTGAGGCTCAGGTCACACTGTCCAGAGAGCAGCAGAGAGGACATCGCACAATGATATCAAGAAAGTAAGCAGCACACAACACAGCCCTGTGCTCATTCACATTCAGGTCTGTCCAAAATGTCATCACAGAGGGACAGACATACAGAATACCTGAAAACAGCCAGTGTATTCATACAGCAGAGAGCAGCAAGTCTTTCATAATTGATTAATCTAGCGATAATTTCTTTTGTTTTGTATCATGTCAGAAGAGATGCCCTTCACTTGGGTCACAAGATCACACCTCTTTTTCCAATCAACAGTCCATAATCCAAAGATACAGGGTTACTGTTTACATCCTTGTGTGTACTAAATATCATTGCTACGTCATTTTATCCTTGAAGATATTTGTGAAAAATTTTCATAATTAGCATATGAACTTTCGAGTCATGGCCAGATATGTGATTTATGAGATCACTGTGCTGAAAGCACTGAATGATCCCTTCGTGCATACGCAGTTCGAGTATGCATACCAACAATACACAATACTCGTGACCAATGGGTAACCCGAGAAAGGCAATAAGTTCCGGTGTCACCATAGGTTTGGTTCCTCTTTTCTTCTCGCTCTTTTCTTGTTTGCATACCGCTGGATACAGCAGCATGAAGGAAAAAAGGAATAAGCCTATACGTCATCTTAGCTCCGTCGCTGGTAGCCCTCCAAAGGCTACGATGACAGTCTCCTTTCTCCTTGTGCCAGAAGTGAGTTTGACACCGCTGGCGTCTCTTGTCGTGTGGGAATGGTACGGTAGAAATACTTTCCAACCTCTCCCAACTGAAGGTAAGGTTTCAGTTTGTTTAATCTTTCCAAGACAAGCTGTAACAGTTACCGCAAGTGGGCTTGAGTTGTGGTTCGGTCGGTATAGACAGCGGTTTCGCTCTCTTCCCCCGAGATTCGCTGGAATACCCAAGTTAATTAGTAGCACGGTGACGGCAGCATTTGCATCCCACTACTTGCTTTTCCTCTGGCTGTCTGAGCACTACGGTAACCTGTAGACTTGCAGAGGGTGTGTGGTTTTCTCCCCATCCTGCTTGTCATATTGATAGTGCAGTTAGCCTAGCATTAGTGCTCGGGCTGCTCGGCTCACTCTTCTGTTTAAGTGATGTCTCCCAGGTTAGACGGCGTTCGTGCCTTCTTCCCCTGGCTTATTGGTACCGAGTGTGTCCACTCAGCATGATTAATTAAAGGTTTCATTGTAGTCTTTGCTGGCAAAGACATTCACGTTCCCTCTCCCAGCTAACGGCGTGACATCAGCTGATCGATTCTTGCTAAGTAGGCGGTGTAAATAGAAAGCCTCAATTTGCAGTGATTTTATTAGGTTACTGTGACACTCTTTGGCCTTCGTGCCCTCTCTCCTCAGCTTAGACAATGTTATTATCGTTATTATAATGGTCGCCCTGTGTTGGGCGTAGACCACTGGTGCCGTGACTTGCGTCTGCTGTGCTTCCCTCAGCTTATTGCATGCGGGGGGCTGAGTGACAGAGCTCATATGCCCATCCTACTCAGCTTACACAATATTATTATCTGTAAACCACTTGGGCTGCATGAGTCGCAGCTGCTGGGTCAGTAGTGTTGCATCCCCTTCCTTCATTTTATAATGACATGCTTCTACTGATGTGTTACCTCTGGTACCCTCCTTCAGGCCAGTGATGGCCATGACCTCTGCCCAAGGTGCCTTGCTCCTGACCACCAGGGGAGTTCAATGCATGAATTGCAGTTACATGCCTCGGGCACTGAGGGTTGCTGGACTGGAACAGGTATCCTCTTTCCCCTAGGACAGCTTCCTTCTTTTCTACAACAACACTCAAAGTGTCGTAGTGTCTACTACTGAGTCTGGTCCATCTGAAGATGCTTCAGAGGGGGTCCCTATATGCAGAGTTGGCTGAGGTGAGGTCCCTCTAGCAAAAGCGCCAACCTGCCACTCCTGCAGATGAGGCAGGGCCCTCCACCCCGCACTTACCAGTGTTGGCACTGACTAGTGTGTAGACAACATCAACTCTCTAGCGGCTCGGACCTCTCTCACTTCCAGGATGATGAGCCCATCAAGCAAGATGATAGACAGCTCAATGCACCCAACCTTGGAGCATCTGCAGTTGGTCTCCCACAGTAGACTCTGGCAGCTCCTAAGGCCTTCTTCCGGCACAGCAGCTCTCTTTTGGTTCTCTGCTTCCCTTGACAGGGGACTGTTTGGGAGAGCTAGTGCTTGTTGGAGAGATACTGGGGCTCTCTCCCGGTTTTCTGTGGATGGCCGAGATCTGGCAGCCATGCATGATGTGTGGCCGGGCCGGGAATGGCTGCCTGATGTAGTGCCAACCATAACATCTCTCGTTGTGCTGGTGCACAGCCTGGTGTATTGGAAAATCCTCAGCTCAACTTATGTTCGCTCTCTCTGCTTGCCTGCAAGAAGGCAGTGTAGACACCCCTTGAGCTTTGGAGACATACAAATAAAAATAAATCCAAATAATCAGAAACAGGTGTTCCAATCACTTCCATGGCCACAGGTGTATAAAATCAAGCACCTAGCCATGCAGACTGCTTATACAAACATTTGTGAAAGAATGGGCCGCTTTCAGGAGCTCAGTGAATTCCAGCGTGGAACTGTGACAGGCCGCCACCTGTGGAACAAATCCAGTCGTGAAATTTCCTTACTCCATATTCCACAGTCAACTGTTAGCTGTATTATAAGAATGAGGAAATGGGAAGGAAATGGGAATGACAGCAACTCAGCCACGAAGTGGTAGGCCACGTAATTTGACAGAGTGGGGTCAGTGGATGATGAGGCGCACAGTGCGAAGAGGTTGAAGACTCAATCGCCACAGACCTCCAAACTTCATGTGGCCTTCAGATTAGCTCAAGAACAGTGCACAGAGAACTTCATGGAATGGGTTTTCATGGCCGAGCAGCTGCATCCAAGCCATGCATCACCAAGTGCAATGCAAAGCGTCGGATGCAGTGGTGTAAAGCACGCCGCCACTGGACTCTAGAGCAGTGGAGACACGTTCTCTGGAGTGATGAATCACACTTCTCCATCTGGCAATTTGATGGATGAGTCTGGGTTTGGTGGTTGCCAGGAGAACGATACTTATCAGACTGCATTGTGCCAAGTGTAAAGTTTGGTGGAGGGGGGATTATGGTGTGGGCTTGTCTTTCAGGAGGTGGGCTTGGCCCCTTAGTTCCAGTGAAAGGAACTCTGAATGCTTCAGCATACCAAGACATTTTGGACAATTCCATGCTCCCAGCTTTGTGGAAACAGTTTGGAGCTGGCCCCTTCCTCTTCCAACATGACTGTGCACCCGTGCACAAAGCAAGGTCCATAAAGACATGGAGTCCTGACCTCAACCCGATAGAACACCTTTGGGATGAATTAGAGCAGAGACTGAGAGCCAGGCCTTCTCGTCCAACATCAGTGTGTGACCTCACAAATACGCTTCTGGAAGAATGGTCGAAAATTCCCGTAAACACACTCCTAAACCTTGTGGACAGCTTTCCCAGAAGAGTTGAAGCTGTTATAGCTGCAAAGGGAGGACCGACGTCATATTAAACCCTATGGATTAGGAATGGGATGTCACTTAAGTTCATATGTGTGCATCCTATTCCAGTTGGTCCGTTTCCTGTTTGGCGTGTGCAAAACAGAAATTTTGTTGAGTATGTGACAAGCAGACCTTTTTGTGCCGTGCGCGATGGATTTCCACGTCATTTTGCCGTCACGATTGCGTATGCTGGCAGACACGGTGAATATACAGCCGGTCTGAGGGGAGTGCCCTGGAGGAAATATGTGCCGCTACCTCATGAGCGACACCTGGCACCTTTTCCAGATTATACAATGCGGAGGTCACTACTCCCAATCCACTGGGCGTAGTCCTTCAATATTCAGAGGCTCCTCAGTAGGGTTGGCATCTGGGATTCCTTGTGGCTAAGCTGGGATTCGTCATTCAGTGCTTTTAACATCGCCTTCTGGCGGTCAGCAGGGATGAAACGGAACGATAGTTACGAATGTAACTCTGGTTCTATGGATTCCAAATGACTGCCAGAGCACTCGGCCACTCGGAATCCTCGTGTTCACATGAGAAGATTCAGTAGGAACCGAACCTATGGTGACACCAAAACTTATTGCATTTCTCGGGTCACCCATTGGTCACGAGTGACACTGTTAGTATGCATACTCGAACTGCGCATGCATGAAGGGATCATTCAGTGCTTTCATCGCCACCTTCTGGCGGTCATTTGGGATTCACAGAACCACAGTTACATTCATAACTATAGTTCTACTCTCAACTTCAACATCTTTTTCAGACTTGAACTAAAAATGCTGCTATTTTTTTTTTTGCTGATATCCCATATCAACATCGGATCGGAACACCCCGAGTTAGATGACTCACAAACATACATTAAGCATAATTTAAGTGAATTAATAAGCATTTTGAACATTCATATAGACAATAAGTGTTTGCTGAGACACATTCCACACGTAGCAGACAGTAGATAGCAGGTCACACGGTCACAACATACTGGCGGTATGCAGACACTCTCTGAAGAGACCCTAGTGGACCTGCTTGTACTCACAGATGCAAAAAATAGAAATTAATCCACCAGGAATGTGTGCTGGACTGCATTTCATTGACCACTACAGTGTTGCAGTAAGATAAGATAAGATAAGATAATCCTTTATCCGTCCCACAGATGGGGAAATTTGCAAAATGTAAGTATGTGAGTATGTGAAGAAAAGAAAATATTTTGCCTGCACATTCTGTGTTGGGCTGAAACTGGTCAAGAGTCTACAGCCATGCCTACAACTCTATGTACTTTGACCGAAGATAAGATGTAAGGTAAACCTGTACTGTTTCAGTAGTGGATGGTTCAACATTACAGTGAGGGCCTGTATAAAAATAAGAAGCAGTGCCAACAATGAACACATAGATTAAGCAGAAATGCATGTCACAACTAGAAAACCACTCAGAGAGCACAGACCTCCGCAAAGGTGGCGGCGCTGACTTTTTATGTAAAGTTATCCCCGCTGCCAAGGAGGTTGTTCTCACTGGGGCTTGTTTGTTTGTTTGTCGGTTTGCAAAGTAACTCAAAAAGTTATGGACGGTTTTTGATGAAATTTTCAGGGTTGGTCGGAAGTGGCCTACTTTAAAACTGATTCATTTTTGGTGGTGACGTTGAATCGGATCTGATCACCACCAAAAATTAGTTTTAAGTTAGGCCACTTCTGACAAAACCTGAAAATTTATTCAAAATCCGTCCACAACTTTTTGAGTTATTTTGCAAACCAACAAACATACAAACACACACACAAACCCCAGTGAAAACATAACCTCCTTGCCTTGGTGGAGGTAATAAGGGGGTGACAAAGGAAAAAAGACATGTATGTAAGCAATAACAATGTAGCCTAAAATATGTGTGACTTATAACCAGTGATCCATGAATAAATGTCTGAATATCAACAAACCAGACGAAAAACCATAAGTAATAATACTGAACAGTGCTTAAGTATGCTAAAGTGGTCAATGTGATATTGGCTTGCTGATGTTTAGTATGTTCTCCATCTTAACTTAGTCACAATGCTAACATTAACACTACATATAAACTGAAGGGTTTCAAGACAATCCACCCAGTGGTTCTCCAGATGTCACTGTCCAGCTGAAGTTTAGCTGCAGCATCTGAAAACCCCTCGTCCTGTTCTCTCCTTCATCTCAATGACACTCGCTGATCAAATGAACATGTATTCTAATCTAAATGATCACCACAGACTCACCTTTTGTTGAGCCATCTTTTGCCTGTCCAAGTCCACGTCCCTCACTGGTTCTGGCTCTGGGGACCCAAGCAGTCCCTCCCCCACCCCATCCAGCTTGCTGTCAATTTGGACCTGAGAGGACGAGGAGGAGGAGGCCGGGGAGGAGGGAGGTATAGATGGAGAGGAGGAGGCACCACGAGGGTGTGCAGGGGAGGAAGATGGAGAGGTGGCAGATGGAGTGTGGTCACCGCGGAGACGCAGTGTCTCCTGCCGTAGTGTCTCATTCTCTGAGGCCAGTTCCTGCCGCTCCCGTCGGACACTGGTCAGCTCCTTGGTGAGGGTGTCCAGTCGCTGCCTCAGCTGACGGACCTCGTCACGCGCTCGGTTACGCTCTGCACGAACCTGGGAAACATACAGACATGGACAATGCAGTCCCAAGCCTACGGGATTCTTCAAAGACCTGAAGTAATTTACTCAGACAGCTGGAGACTGTAGATTATTAACAAACCTGACTCAAAGGGAGGAATACCTCATTTGTTTGGGACTATTTTCAGATAAATCCACATTTAGTGCTCTAGTGAGTAATTTGGGGCAGCAGGGTGGTGTTTATGAGATGAGCCAGTTGTCTTCTTTTCATGCTGTTAGCTTTACTAAACTAAAAAGCAGCAAGATTAAAATGAGGGTGCATGTGGATCAGAGCCTGAGGCACTGCTAATACAGGAACTTCCAGTGACCCACCTTGCTCCACTTCTCTCTCCAGTTGGCGGTGCAGTCCGACCACCACCTCATGGTCTTCTCCATCTGGGCCGCTCTGGCCCGAGCCTCCTCCAGTTCCCTGAGCCTCAGCTCCTCCCTGCTCTCCCAGTCGGCACCGGCTCCCTCGCCCATGGCCCCTAGGGATCCAAGGCCAAAGCCTCCCAGCCCGGGCGACAGCAGCAGCGGGGGGCTGGAGCTGGGGGTTCCTCCGGTGGGGCTGGGGGTGTGGGTGAGGCTGTCAGGGGAGCGGATGCCCCTGTCAGACCCCAGACCCAGGCTGCACAGTAGGCTGCCTCCGGCCGACTTGCTGCCATCGGACAGGTGAGGGCTGGGGGTGTGGTTCATGGTGGAGGCAGTGGTGAGGAAGGATGAAGGGGATGGGGTTGGGGAGTCGTGAGTGGGGGGGATTCAGGAGAGCATCATCCTCTTCAGCCACTGATCAGCCTGGAGACAGGAGAACAGCAACAGGAAGAAATGTAACTCGGCTGTCAAAAAACGACACAAGAACATGTGTTCACAATGTGCTGAATCTGAGGATAAAACAAGTCAAGGTGGATCAGAACAAGAATCTAACTCTGGGGAGGAGCAGCCGTCATGTGCTTTCTGAACTGATCAATCCAAAGAGGTGCTGCACAGCTGCAGCTTCTCCTGCTTAATAGGAAGCAGCTCCATGAAAAACACAAAGAAGAGCCAAGAACAGACACACACAGACAAAACAGATCTTATTCTGAGAGTAAGAATCTCAACACACCACACTGTTACTGGGCCAGAAACATTCATTATTCCTGCTGCACACCTGATCCTCTTTTGTTCACACTCGCAGCAGGCCACTCATTTATTCTCACCCGTCCCAGATTCCACTACAATCCCTTTCACTTGAGGCTGAACTTATGCAACATCACAAACACAAATTCTCACTCACTGTTGTCGAAATCCTGCTGCAGACTTTGTGCTTGTTTCAACCTACAGAGACTAAATGCACCACAGAACTGTGTAAAAAGACAAATAACAAAATTCACATTCATGGCTCCTAGCACTATTTTATGACCATATTTTGTCACTAAATTTGGCCAGTTTTTACATGACTGGTGTAAACATTCCTGGAAAAAACGCTTCAAACTCCAGCTGTCTCAAAATACCTAGTCAGCCAATCATACAGCAGCAACTGGACATGGTGAAGACGACCTGCTGAAGGACAAAGAAGGCATCAGAATGAGAAAAAAAAAAAGAAAAAAAAAAAGAATGAGAAAGAAAGGCTCTGAACGTGAATGAACAGACTGGTTAAGAGAAGAAAGTCAACAGGAACTCAAATAACCACTGGTTCAACCAATGAAAGCAGAATATCATGTGTGAAGCTCAACACTGGAGCCTTGAAGAAGATGGACTAGAGCAGCAGAAGAAGAGCACACCTGGAGCCACTCCTGTCAGCTGAGAACAGGTACTATCAAGGTGTAACTCACAAAGTAACCTGTAAGACTACAGTCAAATGTGAACGTTTCTATTTTCTCATTACAAGTGTATGAATGTGGTCACATCAACCTGGAAGATTTAAATGAACTACACTGACCAGTATTATTTAACAGTGTAGCCTCTCGTACTATACTCCAATACCATAACTAATACATAGATTAATACTTTTCACTCTCATATTTCTATTTAATACTTTCTATGGTTCCCGTCATCCCGTTACCAATCATTAACAAGATATATAGTTTTTCCTTGTATTTTTCTTTGGTGTATCATAAAAATATCTGTGGTTTCTAAATGTTTCCAGGAGGATCTGTGCTGTTATCTCAATGTTATATCAGTGGTGGTTTTGGGTGGAGAAAAATGCCTTCTCTGGCTGTGGTGAAGTTTGCCTCTCAAACTCTGTGGGCCAAGAAAAACTCGAGTCCTTCCTGTTTCCCTCCCCTGCCTCCACCTCCTCCTCCTCCTCTCCCCCTCCAGAGGAGGCACAGGAAGTTCCAGTGGAGAACTATGGGAACAAATCTGGGAGAACCAGAAGAAAAGGAAAGGAATGATAATTTAGCATTTAAAGATGGCATATTTAACTCACTGAGTGAGAGCTCTTTTTTTGAAAAATAACTGCCTTGTACCAGCATTTTTGCCCATTTTGAGTCATTTTTCACGATGCACAGAATATTTTGTACTATGACTCTGAAAACACTGAATAGCTCAAATGAAAGAAGTGATTCTCTATTTCATCATGAAAAAAATATTTGTTTTTACCTTGTTCCATTCTTGTTTTATCAGAGGTAGAGTAGAGGACACTTTCACCAAAATCAACACTTTATGTCCAGATTCTGTTTTCATCTCCACTTCCTGCTTTGATCTCTGTGGCGTATACCGTCTGTTTATGTCCCAACTACAAATCACAGAGGCCCCAAAATTACTCACAGGCTGTTAAAGAGCACTCTTTGGTCCCTGCTGCCAAAAAAAAGTATAGAGGTATAAATACACATTTGTGGTACTCAAGCATTGTATTTTAAATAAGGGTGTGACGAGACACAATATTGGGTTCACAAGAAAACTAAAATGACAAAATATGACTGGACAAACAGTCATTTAACTCCACTTCTTTTATTAAACAGAGTTTACTAAGTCTACCTCTTAAATAATTCATAAAAAATACATTGAAACACCTGGGGAAAGCTTTTCGTTTTTCCTTCTGGTGTTGCACTTTGTAGATGCCTCCCTGCCTCCTCAACTGCCGGTGCTCATGAAGAGCAATGTTTTCTGTGGAGCACCAGGGACTAGGGCTGGGTTAAAAAAACGATTCAATCGATTTTAATCAATCTCCATTTAAATGGTTGATAATCAAGCAGCCTGAAGTATAAACCCGACTGCCAGTCTCGCCTGAGGGCATCAATCGCCATACATACGTCTAATCTGCCGAAACCAAAGAAGAAGAAGAAGTCTCGCGTGATCAGCGTTTACTGCTGCTTTCCACCACTTTCCAAGGAACATGATCTTGTGAGCTCAAACAAATATGGCGGAAGCGAGTCCATCTCTCCAGGCACCGCCGACGAGTTTAAAAGCTGATGTTTGGATGCATTTTGCATTTAAGAAGTTGGAAGAAAATGACGAGTTGGACAAAAAACAAGAAGTATGCAAAATATGCAATGGGAAGATCAAATACAGAGGCAATACGACAAATCTTTGCAACCATTTGATGACACATCACCCGGAAACACAGTCGGCAGACTCAACACGGCTCAAACAAACCAGCCTGGAGCAGGTATTGGCACCTAAGTTACCAGCAAACTCTCAACGTGCACAGAAAATAACAGAGCATTTATTTTACCTGAAATATCACTGACTGAATCAATATCGAAATGAATCAATATTGAATCAAATGGAATCAGGACCTTGAAATATCAAATCAAATCGATCTGGAAAATCTGAATTGATACCCAGCCCTACTGCCTAGTAGAGCCACAAAGACTGTGAAGCCAGCAGTGTGGCATTTTCAAAAATGCACATATTTGGATGTGTGAAGTGAAGTTGCAGTCTAGGTCTGCTGAGGCTAAATGTCAAGCAGCAGAGAAACTGGTATGAGAGTAGGAGTCATGGGAACAACTTGCTGTGAACATGGAAAATATTAAAATAAACCCACAGCCCACAAACAGCTTCACAGTGACTGATACACAAGGTGAAAGGTGGGGTGATCCATCTGAAAAATCACTTAGTGCTTCTTTAAGACATGAACCGATCTGTCGTTAGCTCGTGCACACTTGTCAGTGATGCCCAGAACAAATCGCTCATGTGATTCTGGTGATAAATCTCAAGCCACAGACAACAATGGGATGTCCTGCATTAGTCAAACTCATGACAACCTCTTGCTTCACACAACATTATGAAGTGTGCCATAACAAATGACTGTAAACTCAACAGCAGTGATCAATACTGACAGATCCTGCTTATAAAGTGGAGGTGGTTTGGTTTCAGGCCTGGACCGTCAGGCAGGGCAACAGGCAGTAGAGGAGTCTGATCATGCCAGGCTAACGCTGCATTCAGGTCCACCCGCACAATCTGGCTCTCGATTCACAACCCTGTCCTATAAGAAAAGGGAAGGGCCATGCAGCATCCATGTAGGGTATATGCTTCCGTGAGTGGCCATGAACCTGCTAACACCCACTAACATCTGGCTTTTGCCTTTCGTGGGAAAAAAATCTGCATTCATTTCCAGGACAAATATTGCCGCAGTCCTCACAGTACTTATGAGTTCCAGGTCTGTTTGGCGCTGAATCAGTCAATCAGTCACCAGTTCTGTTTGGTCAAAATTAGGGCTGAAAGATTTTGGAAAATAATCTAATTGTGATTTTTTTCCTTAATATTGCAATTGCGATTTAATGCGATTACTTTTTCTAGGGCTTCTCCTCATGTATTTTTCAACGAACACAAGCAATAAATTAATCTGTTTCATAATAAACAATTAGATACATTTAAAGCACAGTTTACAACAATAAAGCAAACAGACCTTTCCTGCACATTTTAACTGCTTTTTTCTTACTGATCTTTTTCAAGGTACAATACATAAGAAATATATTTAAATGAATCATAAAATGGTCCTGAGATGTCACCAGACATTAGGAAATCATGTTCATTTCAAATTACTTATATCACTGACAAAAGTATTCCAGCCAGGATATTCTCATTTAAAAAGCCAAGTTGCAGCCCTCAACTGATGTTGATGTTGTCATGTTGTGTTTTGGTCTGATGCTCCACCCTCCACCTATCTCCCAATCACCAAGTCAGTAGTGTGTCAGCATCTCTGCTCTAGTTACCACAGCTGCAGCTACGAACACGTCGGATAAATAATGTCAAACGTTACGAAACCTAAAAGACATCGTTATGAATCTGAAATACATTGTGACAAAGTCCGAAATAAAACGAGGATTTGTATATGAGATGCCTTTGAAAGATGGAGACAGCTGAAAGTGGACAGGCAGCAGCACTCTCTCTCACTGCATACCCTCGGCCACCACCTGGGAGCTCCACTCTCTTTACCCCGTTCCTCAACAGCTCTCCTCTGGCACATTTTACTCCTTCCGCCCAAGGTGGCTGCTTTTCATTCACTGTAACACTCTCTGTTCCTGCTGGATCCTGCAGCCGAGCTGGCAACCTCTATTCAGGGGAGAGAGAGAGGAGACACCGTTCTACAGTAATCTGAAAGTGATTGCAGTACCAGTTTTGGCCACAATCCTACATATGGTTCCTTTAATGATTGTATGTCTGTCAGTGCAAACAATAAAAATAAAATAAAAGCAAACAAATGTGTGGCTTTACCTCTTCAACATACCTAACTAAACATGTGGACTACACCTCTTAAAACCTGTCTAAGCTTAACAGCACAGTCTATTAATAAATAAATAAAATATACAGAAAAATTCAAAAAAATAAAGCTTACTGATCTCCGGTCAGTAACATCACACATACTAAAGTGCAGGAACAGTAGCACGGCAGCTTCTGCACAATACCTGATGTTGTGCAGCATCTTCTTTTTTATAGCCAAAATAATTCCACACAGCTGACGTGGTGCCCCTCTTTGGTAACAAACTTTCAGCTGTGTGAGGTTCTGTCAAGCATGAGGCCGTTGTGCAACAGGTTAATGCGCAGGGTTAGCTTCCTTCCCTCCTGTTTTTGCTGAAACAACAGAAAGCCATACTTGTCTAACCCCTAATTTGTGAAACAACGCCGACTTCCATCAAAGTCTGACATCCGTCGTCCGAGAATATGCACCAGATCCGCCTGCTGCGGCTCTGCCGGACAGCTGGAATCGCGAGAACGAGATCTCGCTGAGGAACAAGACTTCGCAAATTCATGTACAATCGAGTGAGATGCAGCGGTAGTGAAAGAGAACCACCCTGTGTCCACTGAGTAGAAAGAAATCGATTACACGATCTGCTGCAAACATGCATGTTATTTTATTTTAAAAATAAACCGGATGTTTTGTGTCCGTACACAGCTTCCTGTCCCGCACGATCTGCTCTGTGCTGAATTCATATGCTGTGTGCCAACGTCCGACACAAATAGAAGCTCTGACACTCTTGACACATTGATTTGAATGGAAATGTATCGGGTTCGACGAAACGCTGGCGTCATTCCGCATCCGGTGGAAATTAGGAGTAACAGTAAAGGGGAAGGAGTCTATCGCCTATGTTAGCAGACCTTCAAGTGCTTGAAGTTATCCTCTTTCTAGTCGCTACATTTTTCATGTCAGGGTCAAATGGAATAGAGCTAATAAAAGAGGCCTATGTTACCTTAGAGATTGTGAAGCCCAAATATTACGGCCAAAATATAACAAACACATCAAATAATGCCTGAATCTACCAGTGTAATAAATCCTAAGGTACTGTATGTATTGATTGTCAGGTTGTTATTAGGTGAGCGCAAACCCTCCACCCAGGGCCTACTGACAAGGTTTGCTGCTGTGATTATTAACGACTGATTTACAGTCAGCTCCTCAGCCAGGGAGAAGAAGAAGAAGAAGAATTCCTTTATTAATCCCTCAATGAGGGAAATTACATTTTTTCACTCTGTTAGTATATATATACATATATTTTTCAGTTGCACATTACACACACAAGTCATGAAACAAACACATGCACATGCATTAGAGGAGAGGTGTCAGAGTGAGGGAGCTGCCCCTTATCCAGGCGCCCCGAGCAGTTGGGGGTTCGGTGCCTTGCTCAAGGGCAACCTCGGCAGTGCCCAGGAGGAGGAACTGGCACCTCTCCAGCTACCAGTCCACTCTCCACATTTTTGGTCTGGACTTGAACTGGCGACCCTCCGATTCCCAGCCCAAGTCACTACAGACTGAGCTACTGCCGCCCCAAGCAGATGAAGCAGCAGATGAAGAGAAGTCATATACGTCCATGTAGGAATGTGTCACTCATTGTTAGCCTGCTCTAACCTGCACTAGACCTCCCTCTTTCTACAGTACAACAATTCTCTGCATGGGTGTGTGGTATGCTGTAGTTTGTCTTTTCTGAACAGCAGCACAAAATAGGGAAAAACGGGCTAAAATGAACACATCAGTCCTCCATTTACTTTCTTTTCATCCAAAAATGTAAAAACTGTGAAAATTTACCATTAATCAAGATAAAATCTTAAAAAAAATACTAGCCTTCAGAAAATCAGATTCATAACAGGGAGCAAACGCTTCCAATCATAACCGTAACTAGGGGTGTCCTGATCCGATATTGATGTTAGATATGGGTCTGATATCAGCAAAAAATCATAAATCATATCATTCAAATTTTTTTGTTTTGTAATACAGGCTTTAATCATTTTTATCATCAATATTATATATTATTATTATCAACTCAGTAAGTTATTTTTGTGTAATGTGGGCTTTAGCATGGTAGACATACTAGACAATGTTCTGATGATGATCAACAGACACAGGCTGATACCAGTTCCTCTTTAGGACCCTGGGGAGTGAGAGTTTGTCTCATGGTGTGTTCACTGGAAGTCAGAACTTGGAGCTCAGATTAACATAACCTCAAAGTTTAGTGCTCCCAGCTCTTCCAGCCTTACAGACATACAACAACAGTAGCAGATAGCAGGAATTCTATGTCTGGTTGGTGAGATTAATCTGACTTTCTGAGGTGGAGATCTGACTTCACAGAGGTTCTGATTTAAATTCTGACTTGGAGCTTGGAAACGGCAACATTCATGTACAACTGAATGCACCATGAGTCGAAAACACAAATGCCTCCCAGTGCTACTGCAATGACATTAATCTACTGTTTTACCAGTGACGTTTGTCTCCTTATGCTGGGAAAGTGGGGAGACAGATCAATGTCTCTGTGAATCTGAAGGGGACATGTCCCCCCGTCCATAGAGACATCTGAGAGCATGGTTCACAGACATGGAATTGACACCAAAAGATGATTTATTTTTTGATACCTGACAGGATCAGAGCTTTTTTTCGGTCGGTGCTACAAAAGTTTGGCTGCATCTAGAATCCCTGATGTAATCCCTCTGATAGCATCTGTCCATTCCAGACTCCAGTCCAGCTCTTCAGTCCAGTGATGACAACAACAGCTGAGCTAAGGTGCTGACAAAGTAGTAGTCTTGTGGTGGAACAGAACCAGGAAGTTTAACACGACCAACCTCATCAACCTCATTTGAAGCAGCATCACAAAAAACAACAGGAGGATTTTCAGGGTCTAATCATTTTTTTTTAAAATTTATTATTGATTATTGTCTGTGTTGTAATTGTTGTGTTTGCGTTGTCATTGTTACTTTGCGTGGTGTATCGTAGCTCTTCACAAGCACCCTCAAATTTCATTGTACCCTCTCAGTATAATGACAATAAAGGACTACTCTATTCTATTCTAAAGACTATTCTATTCTTATTTATTATATTCAATTGTAGAATATGCTTATGTTTAAAGTTAATCTACTGGTTATTTAATGCTTTAAAAATATATATTTTTGTGTTTATTGGATTTATTGAAGTTATTTTTCTTCTAATTCTTATTTTATTCAATAGTAGAATATTCTTATGTTAGGGTTAAACTGATGTAACCCACTGGTTAATAATAAATAGGTCAGTTTCTGTCAGACCTACAATTGTTGACTGTTGTTCTTTGTTTGAGTCATATCAATTGATCAAACCTTTTCTAACACTCCATACTACAAAATAAGCAATAAACGTCTGTATGATCGGACTGATATCGGCCAATACTCAAGGCTACAATATTGGTATCGCACCAGAAGAGAAAAAGTTGGGACACCTCCAACTGTAACCAGGATTTCCTTTTTCAGTGATGTATCGTAATAATATGTGATAATGTTGGGACACCTCCAACTGTAACCAGGATTTCCTTTTTCAGTGATGTATCGTAATAATATGTGATAATGTTGGGACACCTCCAACTGTAACCAGGATTTCCTTTTTTAGTGATGTATCATAATAATATGTGATAATGTAACAGAGGACAGGAAAGGCGAAACTGCAAGAACAATGAACACACTAAAAATCCATCTTTAAGATGCGTAACCTGAGCAGTTGATTGTGAGGGAGTATCCTAAATGATTACAAAGCGAATGTTCCCAGCTGAAAGTATACTTGGTTTTGAGGATACCATATTTTAAACATGCTTGACAACCAGTTGACATCCCCTCTATTTTATATATATATATTCCAACCAAAGACAGTTGTTGGTTTAAGTGTTGTGATTGCTTTTAAAGTCGTAATTACATTAATGAAGGCATTATCATAAGTATAAAATGATAATACTTTAGTTTATTAAGATACTTTCTGTTATACTTTGTGTTGTCTCTGGCCTTCCCCAGTTCCAGCCAGCACAGTGTGGGATGTCTGGAGGAGATATGATGCCACCATTTATTTTGGATCAGTTGATCATTAAGCTGATGGATGGGGCTGCAGTCTATCAAGCAGAGCTGCAGCCAAACAGAGCATTCCCATGTCTGTGACACTCTACAAGATGGACCAGATAAGACAAAACAAAGGCAAAACACACCATCAATTAGCACAGTATGTTGGACTCAATACCATGACAAATGATTAATAATGAAAGTCATTACTGAGTTGGATTATGGCATCCAGTATTTTTATTTCTGTTTTATTATCTCTGCCAGGAGATCAGGTGTCTGTCTTGGCAACAGCTAATCTGGCATTCTACTGGACCCATTAGCTGATCTATGACTGCAAGCTTTTGTTGTCAATGATTCACACATATATATTTAACATTTCAATGACTCCTTTATATGGTAACTCCTCTTGCTAGAAGCAACAGGTGATCTGCTTAAGACTGGACTAGGGGACTGCTGTTAACACAGTAGTACTGCCTTCAGTATTAGCCCTATACAAAGTCTGCGACCCTCTGAGGATAAGTGGTAGAAAATGGATGGATGGATGGATGGATGGAAATTCCACTAGCTTAATGCTAACACATAATGGAAAATGCCACAGACGGGCTAACGTAAATTAGCATCAGAACCGTGATCATTTTAACTTGTTAAAAAATGGCTATATTCAACACAAACAGTGCAGCAACACACAGAGTAGAACATATGACAACCAGCTTACTTACAGACATATATTCTCGCTAATTCTGTAGAACAATGAGATCTTTGAGAGTTTAGCTGCTGCTTGTCCTCTACAGTTACTCCACACATCTTCCAAATAACTTTTTTTTATGCTCCACATCTGACTTTTTAAAGTCAAACCATGTCCAAATCACGGACGCGGCACCATTTTTTTTTTTACCAGCTCATCCTTCTCCTTCTACCGCACAGCCCTAGACTGGACAAATACCAAATGATTCCTCTCTTAATCTGCATGCCTATGAAAGAAAACATATGAATGTACAGTATGTCTAAGTATTGATAACTATCACTTAGCAAATTACAAACAGAGCAGAGCACTGACTACAATGAAGAATGTCTGCTCATGTTGGGAGAAGGAGAGCTAGTTAGCTGACAGTTGATGAGCTAATGTAGCTAAATGGGACCAATACATTTATCAGCGCTAACAGCTAATGAGGATAATGCTGTGTTCGAGTTGTACTCGGAAGTCGGAAATCCCGAGTTTCGAGTCGGAAATTTCAACTAGAACGCCCCCCAAAGTCGGATTTCTGACTCGGAAAGTCAGACGACCCTCACCAACCTCGTTTGCCCTACACATGATTACTCTGGAGAGCAAACACACACCCTCCACGTCTTCTTCTTTGTGCCTCTCAATTGTGTTTGTGGACCTCATATTGCTGCATTAGCTTTCTGCATTCAGACAGAGCCAGCACAACAAACTTTTAATTGAAGACGTCCATCTAGGTTTTCTGACTTGTTTACTCGAACACCATCAACCCGGGTGTGACGTCATTCCCAGCTCCGACTTCCGATGTAAAACGAATGCAGCATTCCAGCTAACACAGCTAACAGAGCTAACAGCTAATGGAACACAAAACACAGCAAGACTGACAGTAATTCATAAGTCCAGAGATAAAAGTCAAGCAGCAGTTCCTAAGTGAGACCTGAGTGACTTGAGCTATTTCAGCAAGAGATGAATCATAAAACAGCAGCCCACAGGACCACATAACCATAATCCCAGAGCATTTGGACCTGAATAAACATTGATTTGTGTGTTTTTTTCTTTTTTTATTTTAGCAAAGGAATAATTTTTGATACAATACGTATGCCATGTTTGGGGTGGGGGCACAAATTTTGAACTGAGTTATTGTGTGTCATCCAGCCTTTAATCATGGTCATCATCAATAATTATTATGTTATGATCAACAGGCACAGGCTGCTACCAGTTCCTCTTTAGGACCCTGAGGAGTGACAGTTTGCCTTATGGCGTGTACACTTGAAGTTGGAATATAGTGCTCCCAGCTCTTCCAGCCTTACAGACATTCAACAAAACATGTAGCTACTGTTTTACATGAGCAGCAGACAGCATGAATTCTCTGTCGGGTTGGTGAGATTAATCTGACTTTCCGTCTTCATGGGGGTTCTGATTTAAATTAAATGTATTAAAACTGAATATTTAAACTGACTTGGAGTGTGGAAATTTCTTGTACAACTTGAACGCACCATGAGTCGGAACTCAAACGCTGAGCTCCCAATGCTGCTGCAGTGACATTAATCCACTGTTCTTTGTCATCCCTGCTGACATTTGGGATTCATGGAGCCGTAGTTACATTCGTAATTATTGTTTTACCAGTGATGTTTGTCTCCTTATGCTGGAAAGTAGGGGGACGTGTCGGTGTCTCTATGAATCTGAAGGAGACATGTCCCTACGTCTCTAGTGACATCAGAAAGCATGGTTACAATATTCTTTAATTTTCTGAAACAGAAAACTTGTTTGTACCATAATGATGTCAGCAGCTCGCTCTCTCCTCCGCTCTTTGAGTGTGGTGGGTGTGTCTGAGCCGGTGTGAGGAGTGAGAGAGGAGAGAGGGGAGAGAGAGGAGTGAGAGAGGAGCGAAGGGAGAGAGAGGAGTGAGAGAGGAGCGAGGAGAGAGAGGGGAGAGAGAGGAGTGAGAGAGGAGAGAGGGGAGAGAGAGAGGAGAGAGGGGAGAGAGGAGTGAGGGAGGAGTGAGAGAGGAGAGAGAGAGGAGTGAGAGAGGAGCGAGAAGAGAGGAGAGAGAGAGGAGTGAGAGAGGAGAGAGGAGAGAGAGGGGAGAGAGAGGAGTGAGAGAGGAGAGAGGGGAGAGAGAGGAGAGAGAGGAGAGAGAGGGGAGAGAGGGGAGAGAGAGGAGTGAGAGGGGAGAGCCCGGCCACTGAGAGGAGAGGAGAATGCACAATAGCGACGCACTAGTCTCTGAAATTGCGCAAATTTGAGTTAGCTTTTTATTAGATAAAAAGTACACCTGTTACAGGCCTGTTTGATTAAAATAATAAATAAATAATGGATTTAAAAAAAAAAAAAAAATAGATGACTTAAATTTCTGGGTGGGGGTCCTGTTGGCAGGGTCGGGGTATCTGTTGGGGGGGGCGGGGCTCCCTCCCAAATAAATGGTAGGGGAAACACTGGGGCTCAGTCTACCCTGCTCTTTCATATGAGTCATAAAATAGTGCAAATGAAACCAGGATGGGAACAAAAAAGTTTGACCAGCTTCAGTCCAGACTAGTCACAGCATTAGAATTTGTGCAATATTTAAGACTGTCCAGGTAGGAATTTAAATACGATATGAAGACCGTAAGGTTGGGTTTCTGATTGGCAAATTTGCCAGCATGTATATGAAATTTTGCTAATAACGAAATGAGATTAATTATAAATAATTTCTTGATGGGCAAATCATTAACAAAGAAACCAAATAATATATATTCGATTTTGAAGTTTAAATGAATATCCAATGTTCTATTTAAAAAAAGACTGATGTCACATCAATAAGCTTGACTGCATGACTGAATGCACATTACCAAAAAAGATGAATTAATGTTTCATCTGCATTGTGACAAAATGAACAGAGAGGGTCGACATCTATCTTATACCTAACCAGAGTTGAATTGACTGGATAACACCTGTGTAGCAATTTCAAAGATACCTCTCGCACCTTGTTCGAAATGAAAAACTTCCTAGGTAACAACCAAACTTTTTCCCAGTTCACATCAGAATACAGATTGATCCAGAAAGATACAGAAGCCGGCTTACAGGTTGTTTCTTTTTGAGTTCTTTCTCTAATGCATTTATTATTCGTTTTTTTACTCAAAAAAGGATCTGACTTTCCTATGTACAATTCTGAATGAGTAATTTGAGGGGTAACAGTTGGTGAGGGTCTGGTAGTAGATGATAGCAAGGCTTTTATACCTGAAGGAACAGCATCAAAAACAATAGCAAATTCTCTTGGGATTACAGGAGTCTTATATTCTGATAAAAATTCTTTGTAAGTAAATAACTGAAACTCCTTGTTTAACAACTGACAGACAAGTAGTATCCCATTATCAACCCAATTCTTTACAAACACTTATGTTTGAAACATATATCCTGGTTATTCCATATATAACATTTGGGGGGGGATTTATGTTATATACCAAGGACCAACATAAAAGTAACTGTTTGTGAAAATTAAATTGTTTTACAGGAAGCTTTTCTATCTTGTAGTTACATCTTAGTACAAAGTTAAAACCTCCTAAAGCCTCAAATACTTATGTTGAAATAAAGTTCCATATTGAATTTGGGTGTGTTAAGTACCTTTTGATCCATTTAATCTTAAAAGTGGAGTGGAGAGTATGAAAATCGAAGACATTTAATCCGCCACTACTGTTTGTTTATCATTTCATTTTTCCTAATGAGATGAGATTTTCTTTTCCAGATGAAGTCAAACAAGGTCTTGTCAATTTTGGTACAAATATCCTTTGAGACCTCAAGAGTTGAGCTAGCATAAGTCTAGATAAGCCTTCGGTTTTGGAGGGTAGGACTCTACCAGTTATGGTCAAGTCTCTTTGAATCATAAATTAAATCTCTGCTGTACTGAGGAAATTAGCGGAACCAAATTTTCATTAATTCTTGAAACCTGATCTTTAAAAATAATAACAACAAGGTACACTATATTGCCAAAAGTATTCACTCACCCATCCAAATAGTCAGAATCAGGTGTTCTAATCACTTCCATGGCCACAGGTGTATAAAAATCAAGCACCTAGGCACGCAGACTGCTTTTACAAACATTTGTGAAAGAATGGGTCGCTCTCAGGAGCTCAGTGCATTACAGTTCCATGCTGGAATTCACTGGAATTCCACAGTCAACTGTCAGCTGTATTATAAAAACGTGGAAGTGTTTGGGAACGACAGCAACTCAGCCACAAACTGGTAGACCATGTAAATTGACAGAGCGGGGTCAGCGGATGCTGAGGCGCATAGTGTGAAGAGGTCACCAATTTTCTGCAGAGTCAATCACTACAGACCTCCAAACGTCATGTGGGCTTCAGATTAGCTCAAGAACAGTGCACAGAGAGCTTCATGGAATGGGTTTCCATGGCCGAGCAGCTGCATCCAAGCCATACATCACCAAGTGCAATGTAAAGCGTCGGATGCAGTGGTGTAAAGCACGCCATCACTGGACTCTAGAGCAGTGGAGACGTGTTCTCTGGAATGACGAATCACACTTCTCCATCTGGCAGTCTGATGGATGAGTCTGGGTTTGGTGGTTGCCAGGAGAACGATACTTGTCGGACTGCATTGTGCCAAGTGTAAAGTTTGGTGGAGGGGGGATTATGGTGTGGGGTTGTTTTTCAGGAGCTGGGCTTGGCCCCTTAGTTCCAGTGAAAGGAACTCTGAATGCTTCAGCATACCAAGACATTTTGGACAATTCCATGCTCCCAACTTTGTGGGAACATTTTGGAGCTGGTCCCTTCCTCTTCCAACATGACTGTGAACCAGTGCACAAAGTAAGGTCCATAAAGACATGGATGACAGAGTCTGGTGTGGATGAACTTGACTGGCCTGCACAGAGTACTGACCTCAACCCGATAGAACATCTTTGGGATGAATTAGAGCAGAGACTGAGAGCCAGGCCTTCTCATCCAACATCAGTGTGTGACCTCACAAATACACTTCTGGAAGAATGGTCAAAAATTCCCATAAACACACTCCTAAACCTTGTGGACAGCCTTCCCAGAAGAGTTGAAGCTGTTATAGCTGCAAAGGGTGGACTGACGTCATATTGAACCCTATGGATTAGGAATGGGATGTCAGGTGAGTGAATGCTTTTGGCAATATAGTGTATATATATCTATACACATATATATAAAACCCTGATATTTCACAATATAAAATTTTTGTTAATATCAGCCGATAATATTGAATCATTTCCCTACCTTTTTTTGCTGCTTCCCAGCCTTCCTTTATCCTCTTTCACAGTCCTTGTATCTCAATTTGCCTCTCTCCTCATTCTTCGCCTGATGTCCATGTGAATGGTGAACCCCCTCCATAAAATGCACAGAGCAGTCAGCAGGTCAGGCAGCAAGGCAATAAACTCTTTGACAGAACATCTGTCCTCACTGACCTTATGCTATACAGACCAAACCCTGACTGATGTTTAACTTCTCACATTTACCATCATAAACAAATCAAACGTCTGCTTATTTTGCTGAAATGAGCGACAGTCTGAGTTCAGGGGTTAAGGCCAGCACACCATAGGAGACAGAGAGTGTTCACACAGCATTGATTTATATGGATGTGACCATAAAAAGAAGAGAACAGCATGGTGCTGCAAAGGATTTCCCCCAATGCTTGCCAACATTTCTCTGTGTGTGTGTGTGTGCCCAACAAGAGTGTTGCAGTGAGTCAGCTTGTGAGTGCTCTTTTCTCTAAATAAGAAGTAAATAAGAATCACACTCATCTGACTCACAATCTACTATTAAGTCCTGTCAATTGGTGCTTTGTGAAAACTGGAAGTGTGCATCTTGGCATACACAAGCTCCAATGAACCTCCTGCTGCGACTATGTTTTCATGGCAGTAATGAGGTAAGCAGCTCATGTATGCAGATGAAAGGTTCTGATCTGACAGCAGCTACATGTGTTCAATAGGGAGCATGTTTGAAACATGAATCAGGTCCTTTCTCTTGCCCCTGTGACTGGGTGGGCAGATGACAGAGGGAGGTGGGAATGCATCTGTCTGTATGAGCACACAGCCTGCAGGTCTGAAGGGACAGTGGGTTGAGAATAGGAGCAGCAGTGATGCACAGCACTGTGCATGCAGACAGCTTCCACCACAGTTTGTGGTTTCACTCCCTGAGTTGAGCCATGACTGAAATATCTCAACCATCGGGTGGATTTCTCTGACATTTAGCTCAAACATTTGTTCAGATTGATTACCTTGGAGTAGGACTGCACATTATATTGTTTCAGCATGAACACTGTGATGTGTGCATGCACAAGTTACATCACAGGATGTACAATGCCGGCAAATTTACTCAAACACGTCATACACTTCAAGTTTTTTGCTGCTTGAAGAAAAACAAACTCATACAGCTCTCCTTTTGCATGACTAATCCTGTACTGGCCCTATATGACCTACAGTCTAGGTAGGCACAACACTTTCCTAATGAGGTAAAAATATTTTTACCTCTGCCAAGAAGGTTATGTGATCACCAGGGTTTGTTTATTTGTTGGTTTGCAAAACAACTCAAAAAATTATGGACAGATTTTGCTGAAAATTTCAGGGTTAGTCAGAAGTGGCCTAACTTAAAACTGGTGAATTTTTGGTGTTGATGGGATCCGACTGAAGGTCATCAAGGTCAAATGAAAAGTCACACCATAGTAATGTATGGGAGATTTAGCATATTTCTGAACGCTCCAGAGTATACAATTTTCAGCCAATCATCACCGAATTTGGTACATAAACTAATATAGGAATCCAGAAGTCACTGATTCAGTTTGGTAAAGATCAGGAAAAGGTCAAGGTCACCAAGGCCAAATCCAATGCCAAGTCAGCAGGCAGGCCATTATAAGCCTGACATTATCACTGCATGTCAGTGTTCTCAGTCACAAATGAGCCCAACCAAAAGAAAGCTGGCTCAACATTTGGCACATCTGCCAAGGCGTTGAGCTGGCCAATCATGTTCATGCAACTTCATTTTACATGACTAAACACAAATAGGTGACATCACAATCTTTTTCCAGAGTTGTAAGTTGCACCAGAATTAAAAGCCACTGTACTTTTCTTTCCCGCTGATTTTGGATCAAGATGAATTCCCAGTCCTGGTTTAATTTGATGCTGTCAACACTAATACAGTGAACTGGAAAAATATGCATAACATATGTGAGATGACCTACATCCAAGATGATTCATGAACTGTAGGCATAAATGACTCACAAAGACATGTCAAGGACAATAAGTCAACATGTCAGACGTATTTGACTTAATGAAAATATTTCCATTCATCCTTAAATCAATTACAAATACAAAGATAAATCTCCAGTTTGACACAAAATTGCAAAACCCTTCACACTGAGTAACACTGGACTGAACATTCTCTGATACAGAACAAAGCCTCTGGAGGATGTTCTGTTACATTATATAAAAATGGCTGACAGTACAGTTCTAATGCAATCCTAGTCATTTCAGCTTTGGCTCCAAGCTTCTACACTAAACCTCTTCCCCTTCTAAGTTCTTGAAAGAGAGCCAGTGGGAGATTTCCAAACATCAAAGCAGAGCTGGAGACTTTTTTCTCCTCCTCTCTCCCAACTGAAATAACAGTTTCTCACAGGAAGAAATCAATATATGTAAGCTTGTAAAGCTTGCTGCGATGTGACGTCTTATCAAGCCAAATTGTCTTGAATACGCTGTTAAAGGAAAAGGTCAGAGGTATTTTAGCTGTGACACTAAGAGTTCAATCTTTACTCACTACTTAACCCCCTAGTCCACAGCAAACACCTGAAGAAAAGCTCCTGTTGTGATCAGCTAATAATCCTGCTGAACCACGCTCAACATAAAGCAATGTCACCTAGCTATACGCTGCTGGCCAGTGAATGGATGAATGAGTTATTTAATCCATTAATACAAACCTCAATTAATTTCTTTAAATTTACTTTATGAAGACATTTCATAAAATTGCAGACATTCTTTCTAACAGCCTGCAGGGGGTGACTCCTCTGGCTGTATAGAAGTCTACAAAAAAATGATCCTGCTTCTTTCTTGAATAATTCCCTCAGTAAACATCGTAAACATGAGTTTATAGTTTCAGTCTCTAGTTTCAAGTCTTCTTCAATACAGCAGGATGTTCATTTAGTAAATTGTGGTCCCATTTAGAATCAAACAGGTTATTATGCAGGGGTTGATCAGGACAAAGTACTTCAGTTATGTACTCAGTCCATTTGTGGCTAGCTTGTTTCAGGTTGATAAGACATTGTTTCAGTGTGTGTTGGCTGTTTCCTCTCTTGCTTAATGTCAAGCCCTGTCTGCACAGGGCTGTGCAATATGGATAAAATTCTATATCCCAGTATAGCCAAGTTTATATCCTGATAATGGTATATATTCCGATATAGTATTTTTTTCTGATGTGTTTTTACTTTCCATTGTGCTCTCCTCTGCAGCGTAATCCTTTATATGCTTTTATTCTGAAGGCTTACTTTAAGAGCAACCGGAAGTCCAGCTATGTTCGTGCTGTACTTATACTGTGCAGTTTGGCTGCTAATAAAGATGTGTTTTAAATGATAATAAATCATTCACACGCAACACAACGTCCTCCATGCTGCTTCACCTCTGTTTACTTCCTAAACTACAACTGCTGCAAACCTGTCCTTACAGGTGACATAAACATGCTACCACAAAGCAGTAGCGTTGCTGCAGTTACAGTAGCCATCATACTATTATGTCTATGCTTCATACAATACACATTTTGAACTCACATGATACATTTGGATTAACCAGCAGTCATTCTGACGTTGAGTTGTACTTTACACGGCGTATCTAAACCATAACCAGAGTAACGTTTATGTTAGCATAGCAACAGAGCTAACTAAGTAGCTACATGTTAAAATTACAATGTAAACAACAGAGGCTTATATCGTACGGTAGACATTTTTATACCACATTACGATATATATCGTAATATCGCACAGCTCTATGTCTGCAAGGTAACCATACCAAGCAACAACATAATGGTGAGTATGTGGAGCCGCTGAGATATCACTGCCAAGTATTATACAGTTTTCAATCACATGAGCTGAGAGCGAGACCGTACGATATAAACCTCTGTTGTTTATATTGTAATTTTAACATGTAGCTACTTAGTTAGCTCTGTTGCTACGCTAACATAAACATTACTCTGGTTGTGGTTTAGATACACCGTGTAAAGTACAACTCAACGTTCGAATCACTGCTGGTTAATCCAAATGTATCATGTGAGTTCAAAACGTGTATTGTATGAAGCATAGACATAATAGTATGATGGCTACTGTAACCGCAGCAACGCTACTGCTTTGTGGTAGCATGTTTACGTCACCCGTAAGGACAGGTTTGCGGCAGTTGTAGCTCGGAAGTAAACCTGGTCTCAATGGCTTGAGACTGCCACAGACACTCTGTAATGTCTAACACTGGTACCTGCAGTGTCTGAATACAAGAGCTAATTCATCCATGTGCACACCTCTGCACAAAAGAGAACTTCATCTCCCATGGGGCCCCAGGTGCAGTGAGGCACTGTAGCAAATTATACATTCCTGAAGCATGACACACACACACACACACACACACACACATACATACACACACATACACACACACTATGTGGTTACTCACAGCATACGCCCTTCATGCCAATAGAAACACACAAACTTGAGCATGCACTGAGCTATGCTAAAAAGCTAATCTGCAAACTCAGAGTGAGTAAATGAGTTTGTGCTTCAAGGACAAATTGGAAAACTATGGGATGGCAATTTTTTGTATTTATATGCACCATAGAAAATAATACAGAGTAAGTTGGAGTGTGTTGTCCTTGTGCTTGGGTAGTGTTTGTGTGTCAGTGTCCAGCTCAGCACAGTCTGCTGGTTCAGTATCATATTGCCATCATTTATTCAACAAAACCCAGATAGAAAGGAGGTGATGTCAGGTGATGGAGGAGGAGGAGGAGGAGAAGGAGGAGAATGACAGATGGGAGTCTAAAGACAGCGAGACACTTTCCACTACTCATTCTTCACAGTTTAGTATGTGAGCCTCCTGGACTAGAGGCCAGGTACACCTTGTTAGTAGAAGGCTATCATCTCCAACCAGTCTGAACCTTTCTCCTGTGACCTCTCACATCAACAAGGCATTTTCCTCTTTTCCGGACTGTTCTCTGTAAACTATGGAGATGAAAATCTCAGTAGATCAGCAGTTTCTGAAACACTCAGACCAGCCCGTCTGGCACCAACAACCATGTTCAAAGTCACTTAAATCCTCTGTCTTCTTCATTCTGATACTCCGTTTGAACTTCAGCGAGTTGTCTTGACCACATCTAGATGAATAAATGCATTGAGGAACAGTTGCAAAAGATGGTTCACTTCCTACAGTTTCACCTCATCTCATGCTCTATACTAAAGGTCACCAACCTTTTTGAAACTGAGGGCTATTTCTTGGGTACCGATGAATGCGAAGGGCTACCAGTTTTATACACACTTTTGAATCAACAAATTTGCTCAATTTACTTTTAATTATATGTCATTATTAATAATGACATTCATCTATGTGAAGACACTGATCATGTTCATGATTTATCACAATAATTATCAACAATGATTTAACAAGGTAGGATTGTGACAGTTTGGATCTGGGGACTTCAGTTTTGTGTTATTTTAATTATTATTTAACTATTTTTTAGGGGTGCTAGCCAGGTCTCTCTCTGGCATTTAAGATGTTAAACTGTGTCAGTCGTTTTAGTACAGTATTTTTGTATTTGGTTTGTCTGTTTTACCTCCAAGTCACACAAAGGATGCCACTGTGCATATACAAACACCCTGCACATTAAACAACACACACAGAATAAAACACACACTCAAGGCAAGTCAAGGCAAATTCATATATTGCAAAAAAAAAAAAAAAATCAAAATTCCACTCCGGGTTTCTCAAAGAACCTCTTCATTTTTCTCTAAAAATTACAAAAGGAAAGAAAAAAATGATTCAGTTCACTTTCTCAGGTCCAGAACAGCCAAAAACATTCAGTTCAGTTCTGTCCAGTTGCTAGGACGTTCGAAATATAAAAGAAAAGGAAAGGTACTCACTGTCACCGTCCTGTCAGTCAATCAGTCCAGTCAGTCTGGAATCCAGTCTGGGTTTGGCTTTGAAAGATGGAGACAGCTGAAAGTGGCCGGGCAGCAGCACTCCAGATTGTCCACTCTCACCAGATACCCCCGGCCACCGCCCGGGAGCTCCGCTCTCTTTACCCCGTCCCTCCACAGCTCTCCTCTAGCACATTTTACTCCTTCTAAGTGCCCATGATGATGCCCAAGGTGGCTGCTTTTCATTCACTATAAATGAAATTTTGGACCTCTAATATACCGCGGTAAACCGCCATACCGCATTGATTGGGTGGCTGCTTTTCATTCACTGTAACACTTCCTGTTCGTGTTGGATCCTGCAGCCGAGCTGGCAACCTCTAGTCAGGGGAGAGGGAGAGGGGAGACACTGCTTTAGAGAAATTTGAAAGTGATTGCAGTACCAGTTCTGGCCACAATCCTACATACAGTTCCTTTAACAGCTTAAAGTAGTGTCTGTATATTGCAATATAATGCTATAAGCTATAGATTTTTAGCCCACATGAATTAGTCATACACAACTGTGTATCTTTAGACACTAACATCTTCATCATCACTATGTGAAGTTGTTGAAGCATTTTCTACACGCCTCAGATGTTGAGAAAGCAGAGCTAAAAAAAGGTGCATTTCTGCAGGGCGCAGCAGCTTCAAAGCTAAGAGAGGTTTGCATAATGTGTACAATGAAGTAAATAGATGGAGGACGTAGCTCTTCTTTTTTTTTCTTCTTCATTACAGAAGCTGCTGGAGTAAGGATGATGAAACACCAGGACGGAGCTGGAAAGAGATGTCAAGGCAAAGGAATGCAGGCAAAGAGTTGAATACACCTTCACAATAAAACTTCATCGGGTACACTGGTGAGTCTGTGACTCACTCCTCTTTTTCTCAGACTTTGACATGAGTGCAGGGTTAACTTATTTAACAGAATATTTTAGTCTATTTTGCACTGGAACAGATGACAATTCTCACATCTACACTTCTTCATCCGTAGCAAAATGATGGCATCAGTAAGGTTAAGTGTTTATAACTGCAAATGGGAGGATTAGACTGCTCATCTAACTTATCATCTTCATTGTATGATGCATTAGAATTTTACAAACTTGATCCAACAGTGATATGCTGCTCACTCTGGGCCACTGCATGATACAATCTGTGAATAACCTGTTTATGTGCTTTGAAATGACATGCATTTCATTTCACAAGTTTTTTTTTTCTTTTTGTCCAAGATGACTATGCCTCAAAAAGAGCATTAAATGTGAAAATTGGTCTTTGAGTCCTTTAACAGTGTAGATGCCTGGATGAGACAAACAGTTGTAACTGTAAGGCTTTGCTGGTCTAATACCGTCTGAATGGCCTTCTAATCTTTTCCCACAAGGATGCACACAGCCGGTGTGACACAAAGCTCTGTGCATGTGAAGCATGGAGGGGGTCAACGGGCCTTAATGGGGATCAAACCACTTGTAAATGTAAGAGAATCAGCCAAACAAGCTTACAGAGCAACACACAGACACATGGGAGCTTATCCAGCGACTTAAAGCACTTCAAAAAGGGTGTATGAAGGCACTAATGAACACACACACACACACACACACACACACACACATAAATCAATTAAAGCAATCAATCACTGGTCCTTTTTTGTTGACTGCTTAAAAGTCACTGTATTATGGCTATCTCAATAATCACCAGCATACAAAACCAAATTTAGAAACAAATTAAATGAACAACACTGTGTTAAAGGAGAACTGAAACAGAAATTAGTGTGTTGATAAATCTGAGAGTATGGTTCACTTGGGTATTGGAAAATGGGACTGAAAGATGATTCATTTTTTGATACCCGATAGGATCAGAGCTTTTCGGTCAGTGCTACAAAACTACTGAAGTCTGGTACCCAGCCCTAATCAAAAATATACTGTATAATGCATGTTAAGGCGTAACGCATACAGAACCATGAAAAAGTATTTGCCCTCTTCTGGAATTCTTTTTTTTTTTTTAATATTTCCCCCACTTAAATGTTTAAAACTACCAAATAAATTTAAATATTAGACAAAGAAAATAAAAGTAAACTCAAAATGTAGTTTTTTAATTATGATCTATTGTTTTAAGGGGAAAAAAAGCGATCCAAACCTACCTGGCCCTATGTGAAAATGCGAGTGCCCCCCCCCCGTGTTAAATCATGAATTAACTGTTGCTGATCACATTTTTCGGAAAGCTGAGATCAGTTTCACTGACCACACCCAAGCCTGATTTCCTAAAGAAGTCAATTAACAGAACTTGTCTGACAAAATGAAGTCAGCCAAAAGATCTAAAAAAGCTGCAACAAAATACTGCAATGTAAAGATTTTCAAGAACAAATGAGAAATAACGTATTTGACATCTATTAGTCCGGAAAGGAGTACAAAGCCATTTCTTAGGCTCTTGGACTCCAGTGAACCAGAGTGAGAGCTGTTGTCCACAAATGGAGAAAACATGGAGCAGTGGTGAACCTTCCCAGGAGTGGCTGGCCTCCCAAAATTACCACAAGAGCACAGCGACGAGTCATCCAGGAGGTCACAGAGGGACCCAGGACAACATCTGACTGTAGGCAACCGTGGCATCAGTGAAGGACAGTGATCATGACTCATCAAGCAGGAAGAGACTGGGCAAAAATGGCAACCACGGCAGAGCTCCAAGACCAAAACCACTGCTGACCACAAAGAACAAACATCTGAATGATCCCAAACACTTTTGGGAGTATATTCCATGGGCTGACGAGATGAAAGTTGAACTTTTTGGAAGGTGCGTGTCTTGTTACATCTGGCATAAAATTAACAGTATTTCAGAAAAAGAACATCACAGCATCAGTCAAACATGGCAGTGGTGTGATGGTCTGAGGCCGCTCTCCTGCGTCAGAGCCTGGACGGCTTGCAGGGATTGATGTAACCATGAGTTCTGCTCTCTACCGGTGCCCCATTCACTCCTGCTAAATGGATATCATCAAATCTAATATTATCAGAAATACTCCAAATGACTCCAAAGTGAAATGGGTGAGTAAATGGCAGTATTTTATCCCAGAAATAAGGTCCAATTTGTAAAAAACGGCACTTCCCCTTTAACATGCGACTCTCTCATGTCCATGCTGTTCATTGTTTACCTCACAGTGTTCCGGTGCGCTGTACTCTGTAATGATGATTTTGTCAATGTGACGATGTATGGGAGGGAGGAAAAATAGGCAGCAGCTCTTATAGCTGGAGGTCAGACCTGAGACTGCTGGCAGTGTGAAAGCCTCCTAATGCGGAGCTGAGGCGGGTCGACCCGAGTTAGAAAATCCCACGTTGACTTGCTAATTTCAGTGTGAAAGCGGTATATAAGTCAATCTGGAGAGTGTGTGTGTGTGTGTGTGTGTGTCTGTGGGAAGTGTTAATACATAACTGTAAACCTGTTGTTATCATAGACAATGCAACTGGTAAAGTCAGCTCTAAACACTGCTTAGTAGGGGTGGGTAAAAATATCGATGCATCGATGCATTGCGATTTTTAATTATCCAATTCAATCTCAATCCAGAAGAAATGCTGAATCGATTCAGCTTCTGACCAGTGGGGGCACTGTGACCACCATTAGAGTGATTCGCGTTGACGGAAGCCGCACTCGTCCAAACGACAACAAAATGGCGACAGAAGCGAAAAGCGGCAGCAGTGTAAGGACGGCGTTTTTAAAATCGGACGTCTGGACTCATTTTGAATTCGCGTCTACAGAGAACAGAACGGACAAAAGTAAGGTTTTGTGCAAGCTTTGCCAGTCAGAGTTTAAATACCACAGCAATACTACGAACTTGCGCAACCACTTAAACCGACACCACGCCGATGTTCTGCAAAAACCCGTAGCTAAACCTGTGGATTCAAGACAGACACAACTCGACAAATCATTTGTGGCCAAACTGCCGTCAAACTCTGTCCACGCACAGAGGATAACGGAGTCAGTGGCCATCTTCATATGCAAGGACCTTCGACCGTACAGTGTCGTGGAGAACCAGGGGTTTAGGAAGATGATGCACACACTCGAACCACGGTACGCAATACCAACACGCAAACACATGACCGAAGTTGCCATTCCGAAGCTTTACACGGAGGTGAAGACAGCGGTTTTGGAGTCGTTTCAGTTGGCAGAGCGAGTGGCTCTTACTTGTGATGGCTGGACTTCGAGGGCGACTGACGGCTACGTAACTATCACTTCTCATTTCATTTCTAATGAGTGGGAATTGGTGTCAAATGTTCTGCAGACCAGACCCCTGCATGAAAGTCACACGGGGAGCAATATAGCAAACCTGTTGAGAGAGGCAATGGATGAATGGGGTATACAGAAGAAAGTACCTGCAATTGTCACTGACAATGCTGCAAACATGCTACTCGCGGTCAGTCTCACTGAGGCATTGCATGTTGGCTTCTTTGCCCACGTACTCAACTTGGCTTCACAGGCTGCTCTTAAAAACCCTGCAGTCACACGGCTTCTTGGCAGAGTGAGGCGCATCTCCTCTTTTTTTCACCGAAGCACCTTGGCCTGTCATGCACTGAAGAAGAACCAGAAGTTGCTGGACCTCCCACAGCACAAATTAGTGACCGATGTAGCGACGCGCTGGAATAGCGCATTAGACATGTTGGAAAGATTTTTGGAGCAGCAACCAGCGATCTCCGCTGCATTACTTGCCTCTGAAGTGCGTAAACAGGAAAAGGAGCTGTGCACCCTTACAGAGGCAGACGTAACGGCAGCAGAGAATGTTGCCCAGGCTCTGAAGCCACTGAAGAAAGCCACCTTGGTGATGTCCCAGGAAGGTACCCCAACTGTGTCTGTCATTGCACCCCTGAGAACAACACTTCTGGAGGAGATGCGACCAGTCCCCAGTGACTCTGTGATGGTAAAGGAGATGAAGTCTGCTGTGTGCCAGGATCTCCAGAAAAGGTAGTTATTGTTCTGCAAACTACATTATGAGATTGTAAGTTTGACTCAGTTTGTTTAACACTTGTAAATATAATGTGAATTAAATTTATCTTATTTATTGGAAGGTACATGGGCCTGAAGGATGAACTCTCTATTGCCTCACTTTTGGACCCACGCTTCAAGGCCCTGCCTTTTCTATCAGAAGATGAGCGCCAGGAGGTCTTCACCCACCTCATCACTCTCACGAAGGAGTTGGCAAGCGACAAACGCTCTGTAAGTACAAATGTATATTGAGTCAATATGCAGACTGTGTGCACAAAATATTTTTCTTATATTGTCTCATTGAATGCAGTCAAATCTAATTATTTGAACACCCCATTGGTATATTTTTACAAACAATTTTGCCTCCATTGCACTCCCCCACAATATATTTTAAACTAACTGTATACTTATTAAATTATAAAGCTCTTTAATAATGCTATCCATTTATTTTTTTTCAGCAGAGTGGGCCAACAAATGAAGCAGGCAGTGAGGCAGTTGACCTGCTGGAGCAGCAGGTGGAATTGGCTGATGATGACTCTGGACCCCATCAAAGAAAACAAAGGACTCTTGTGCTCTGGCTGATCTCCTGGGGAACACATATAGCCCAATAGCATTGTCCAGAACCACAGATGACAAGGCATTAGATGAGGTGATGAGGTACAAAGAGGTAAAACCTCTGCCACTCTCCAGCAATCCACTCAACTGGTGGAGGGAACATGAGGGGGAATACCCCCTGTTGTCATGCCAAGCTAAATGATACCTCTGTATCCCAGGAACCAGTGTACCAGCTGAGAGGATCTTCTCAACAGCTGGTGACATTGTCACAGCCCAGAGAAGCACCTTAATGCCAGAACATGTAGACCAGCTGCTTTTCCTTAACAAAAATCTGCATGTGCACATGTAACCAGAAATGAAGGGATGTGGTTCAGTTACTGTTCAAACAAATGTTATGTGAGTTATATCACAATTTGAAGGTGCATATTTCAGCACATTGATGTTAAAACAAATGTTATGTGAGTTATATCACAACTTGAAGGTGCATATTTCAGCACATTGATGTTAAAACAAATGTTATGTGAGTTATATCACAATTTGAAGGTGCATATTTCAGCACATTAGTGTTCAAACAAATGTTATGTGAGCCATATCACAAGAAATGTATGGCCTTGAGCTTGCTTTTTCAGTGCTGGTAAAGAGCTGTCACAGTTTTTATTTTTGTACTCCTTTTGCACAAGTAATTTATGGTGCCAGAGTTTTATTTTCAGTTTTTAGTTTCATTCCTCAAAATGTGTGACTTGAAGCACATATGTTTGAATGGACATGAAACTAATAAAAAAAAATGTCAACAAGTATTAGAATTATTTTTTCTTTTTCTACTCACTGAATCAATATAGAATTGAGAATCGATGTTGAATCGAGAATCGATGTTGAATCGAGAATCGAATTTAATCGGAACCTAAAGAATCGAAATCGAATTGAATCGAGAGATTGTCATCAATACCCAGCCCTACTGTTTAGCTCTACAGTTATCAGTCAGCACATGCAAAGAAATCATGTTCAAGTACAGAACAATGGTGATTTTCAGGCTGTGTTAGAGAGGATGATAGCACAGTCAGTCATGTCTGTTGGCTCAGTTAGGAAAGTGAGAAAAATTCAGGTCAACCACCAAGCTCACTTTGAGTGGAAAAAAGCTAGGCCCTTAAAAAAGATCACTTGTTTTAACATGATATGCCATCCATCCATCCATCCATTATCTAACTCTTATCCTCACACAGGGTCGCGAGGGGCTGGAGTCTATCCCAGCTGTCTTAGGGTGAAAGGCAGGGTACACCCTGGACAAGTCTCTAGTTCATCACAGGACACATAGAGACAGACAACCACTCACACTCACATTCACACCTACAGTCAATTTAAATTAGCCAATTAACCTAATCCCTATGCATGGTTTTGGATGGTGGGAGGAAGCCAGAATACCAGAGAGAACCCACGCAGACACGGGGAGAACATGCAAACTCCACACAGAAAGGCCCCGGGATTCAAACCCGGTACCTTCTTGCTGTGACGCGACAATGCTAACCATTACACCACCATGCCGCCCCATCATATGCCAACAATACTCTATTTTCTCTATTAAATTTTTATGTAATTAGGATATAGCCTTACCAAAAAGCAACAGGTTGTTTGCAGAAAGAAAACTTTATAGTGAGAAGAGAGTGATTGAGAAGTGAGTGAAGATTTTACAAGCTTACATACATAGAGCCCGCTGTCATGCAGAGTGTGCAGATGAGAGGGCGAGGGTCCTCTACAGAGACATTAATTACACACGGTGTAAAGGTTAATTAAGTGCCAAGGCAGGTGAGGCAGAAAGGTCAAGCCTGAGCTATGCATCACATCACATCCACACTGTCAGACAGTCACGATGACTCCTGCTGGATTCTAATCATGCCTCCACTTTAATGCATGCACGCACGCTTAAAGCAGATCTCTATGCAGGTCACGTCTTGTGATGTTATTTACGGCCTTTTAAACTGTGAAACACCTCATCTTGCTTGTTCCACATCACCTGGGTTTGTTAAGATTCAACCCAACCAGCTTCACCGCTGGATGAACATACTGACGCGAACATAACAATAAACATTCTCTCTTATGGGTTTAGCATTGCTGCAAATTGTGCAGACCAATGCTTTTTTTTCAAATATATTTTGAAACTACTGATAAACTTTAAGACTATTTTACCAAATTGAAAATTCCTCTAATGCTACCTAAAATGTCATCACAAGAACAATCCCTGTAATAATTTCCCAGGAGAATGTAGACATCATCAAACTCTAAATATTCTGTTTACTATCATGTATGACATAGAAAAGCCATACAATCCACTCAATTGAGAACCTGACAAATAGGGCTGTGATGGTATGGACTTTTTATTAGCGTGGTGATAAAGCACCCAATCAATGCGGTAGAGCTGTGCGATATTACATACTATATCAGAGTGCGGTATAAAAATGTCTACCGTACGATATAAGCGTCTGTTGTTTCGTAATTTTAACATGTAGGCTACTTGGTTAGCTCTGTTGCTAACGTTAAGTTTCTTTACTCTGGTAGTGGTTTAGATATGCCGTGTATCATCGTGCACATCTCAATGTCGGAATGACTGTTGGATAATCCAAATGTCTCATGAGATACATGTTCATTGTATGAAGCACAGACATGATGGTAGGAAGGCTACTGTAACTGCAGCACCACTACTGCTTTGTGCTGGCATGCTTATGTCACCCGCAAGGACTCGTTTACGGCAGCTGTAGCTCGGGAGTCAAAAAAAAAAAAAAAAAAATTGTAGCTCAGGGGTAAACAGAGGTAAAGCAGCATGATGGATGTCATGATGCACGTGAATGATTCCTGTGGCAAGTTATTAGCGTTCAAAACACATCTTTATTAGCAGCCAAACTGCATAAGAAAAGCACAGCGCAAAAATAGCCGAACTTCCAGTCGCTCTCAAAGTAAGCCTTCAAAATGAAAGCATATAGGGGATATAACACTGATTACAGCACAGAGGAGAGCGAAAATAACATTACCGATAACGTTACATCAGAAAATAATCGCTCCTTGTCCTCTGGCATAAAATGCTCCCAAATTGGCGTCAACAAGATTTGCGGTTATAGTTGAATAAAATTCAGTCAACAGAGCAGCGTAAAAAAACGATGGACAGTACTATATAAGTGGGATGTGCCTGCTATAAGCACTTACTATTGAAATGAACTTTGACTGTTTATGCAATGCTTCTGTCTTATGTGTTTATATATTAAATTTATTCATGAGAAGTACTGAAACCTCAAAATAATTAAGAATAATATGAAAACAAAACCCCACGCCCCTCAGGGTTAGTAGACTGGCAAGCTGCCGAGCTGCAGTGGGAAAAGTTTTGTTTCTCCATCTAGCTTTAAAAACAGGATGTTACTATATATTACTCTTTATTCATATCAAACACCATATGCACTCTTGGAACTTTCAACAGCAAATATACAGAGTTTTTTTTTTTTTTTAATTATTTTAATATATTGTGGTGATGGCGGTCATGAGCTCAACACTGGGGTAGGCATCACTTTTTTTTCTACTGACAAATAATTCATATTTTTTGCTTTAAATGCAACTAGGCATTATAGACTATCAAAATTATTTGATCTATTTCTAATTCACACCACAAGGATTTGACTGATGTAGCTCATATCAGACGACGCTTAAACCCAGGGAACTAGACCTCATCCTGAAAATGGTTCAGATTTCAGAGGGACTGGAGCCTTGCTTGATGCAATCCAAACTTAATGAAGCATGTAGGTGTGGTGCTGTCTGGGTAACAGCTGAGGCAACTGAGCATTAAAGCTGAGTAAATCTGTCTGGGACCCCAGGTGGGGGCAAGAGAGGGGGCATACCCCCTACTGTGTGCAGCTCCATAAGGCACTAATGGCACTTTTCCACTACACAGTCACAGCACTGCAGGGCTGGGCGATTCTTGCTAAAATGTGAATCTCGAGTTTTCTCCACAAGAATCTGGATCTACGATTCTCACATGATTTTCATTTTTCCATGAAAAATTTATTTTTTTTAGTCTTTCTAAACAGACTAACAGTAACACAGAGTCACGCTCAGTGCTGAACAACAGCTTGCAGCTTTGCTATAACAAAAAAAATAAATGTAAACTTGTCTTTGACACAAAGTGCTTGCTTGACATGAAGTACAGTAGAATCAAAACTTAAAAACTGCAGTCAGCCACTAGTGCTGATGAATATAAACAGGGAAAATAAGATTTAAGGTAACTGCATTATTATTACCTGTCTTGGGCTTGACGAGGCCATAACATTGCTTACAGATGACTCGTTTCTGCAAATCGTCGTCAGGAGAAAACCCAAAGAACTTCCACACGCTGGATGAATGTTTTCCTTTTTTCGGCAGAAGCACAACTTCCCTCGTAGTCATAGTAGTACTCTCACTAGTTTCGTCACTGTCAACATCGTTGTTGTTGTGGTCAGTCAGGTCACTGTCCTCAATGCCCTCTTCGTCCATTTCCTTGTCGCTCATTTCTTTTTCGGCTGCTACACCGTGGTTGTTTGTCGCTAGCCTGGTGCTAATGCTAACCCCCTTACTGCTCAGTGGCCGCACGCGCAGTTAATGAGTGGGTGCAGTGTCGGGTTGCTGTACGGAGTAGCTCATATCAGCGGCATGAAGAGGAGACGGACAGACATCACAGAATCGCCGTAATTCGATCTTATTAAAAATGAGATCGCACGAGTGCCTGAATCGAGATCGAGGGTCCATTTTCGATTAATCGCCCAGCCCTAACGGTACGGCCCAGTTTTGTTGCTTTTCCATTACAACTGAGTACCTCCTGGGCGGGGTCGTCATACGAGTGCAAAACTGCCGTAACTTCATTTGCATGCGACACAGACAACCGGGAAGAAGAAGAAGAACATCAACACAAACAATGGAGGACAAGGAAGTGACTATGTATTTGTTGCTCACTCTGTGACTTTTTGTCACGCAAAAAGTGAAAGAAAAGAGACAGAGAAGACTCCAGGAAGTGTAAAAATAGCGAAGCAGTTGCCGGTTTTAAAAATGGCGGAGTCGAGTTGTGTTTGCTTTTACAGTCCAATGGGACGTCCCGCATTCAATGACGACACTAGTTGGCCAATCAGTGGGAGGCAGTCGGCTGACGTCGCGTTTAATATCACTTCGGCTCACTTGGAACCAGGTCTGAGGAGGTACGGAAAAAGTATCTAGTACCAGGTACCAGGTACTAGTGGAAAAGCGCCACAACCCTGTAGAGCCGTGCCGTGCCGTGCCTTGCCGTACCGTACCGCGTCTGTGGAAAAACACCATAATGGCGGTTCTCTTTCTTGGTTCTCTTTCTTAGTTCTTTCTGTTAGTTCTTTCTGTTGGTTCTCTCTCTTGGTTCTCTCTGGTTTTTGTCTAGAAATAGCCTTAATTGGTGATCATTTTAACAGGAAGTGCTTTCCACTTACTGGTGAAGCACATGAATGTGTGCATGTCTGAACTGTTCACATTCACTGTGTCACTAAATGCTACATTGTAGCACCCAGCAGCCATTAATCATCTTTATCTACACTTATCCTTTACGCCCTAATAGAATTTGCTCAGGACTTCTCATTGTTCAGAAAAATTAAATTAAACTTAAAGATATACATTGTCTGCATGACATACGATATATGAATTGAGTATAAGATGCCTGATTGAACCTCTAACAAGGTCTTTATGCTTGTCTCATTACAGGCATGCCGACTGCACACTGGCATACACACTATAGACACATTAAAGACGTATGGAGACTGTAAAAAAGGAGGAAACCAGCTTTACAGGCTCAGTTCTACACAGCAGGATTGGCCTACTGGCGCCACATTACATTTCTGGTCGATGCCAACGGCATAGTCTGACTACTGAGAGGAAATGGTCTCCAATAAAAGGTCCAGAAATATATAGTCTGACCATTTCTGTATCTGTGATCTGGATAAAGTCAACAGTCAGGAGCTGCAATGGTACAGCAAGTAACTGTGAAGGACTAAACCTTCACAGTGACTAAACGCTCACTGGTTAAGCTTTGCAGTGAGCGTGATGTTCAGCAACTCTGTTCAGCCATTTGTTCAAGACATCTGATTTAGCTCCACTAGACTATGCTTTCTGTCGTGCTTAAAGACAGGGAGGTTGAACCTGCCAACTTCTCAATCACTGAAGTTATTTGTCAAAAAAAAAAAAACAATGCCAAGTTTGACATTTCAAGTCTGTTAAATGGTAATTTTGTGTTTTCCCTTGTCTCTCAGAAAACTGAAAAAAAAGCCACACTGCGACCAAATAAGAGCATTTAGGGTTAGGAGTTTGCTACTGAAAGCTAGGGTTGGAAATCTTAAGAAAGAGCATGCTAGATTTTAAAAATGTTCCCAACTGAAAAACCCAGTGCAGTGCAGCTCAAAAGAAAGCAGCTAGTAGCACTAGTTCCTTAAGTCCCTAAATCTCAAGAGAAAGTCACCAAGTACTGACAGTCTGTTCTTTCAGGCCTCTGAAGCCACTCCCCTAAAATTATCCAAATGACCTAGACAATGAACATACTATTATTAGTACACACATTTGTCAAGGTAGCAGCTTGGGCAGAGCTCACATCAGGAACATTTGAACATTTGCTTTCTTGATTGCTGTCAAAATGTAGAGATAATTTCAATAAATATAACAAAAAATGAAGTTGACCAACTCCAGCTTTAAAATGTGTGTGTATCTCGTGGCGTGGAACTACAAAACCATCCATTAAGCTGTTACCATGTTCCTAAACTGAAGCACTCTACAGCAAAAGGATCTGACCCTGGGAAGAAGCAGCACCACTTTCAACTACAATGGCTAGCTCAGTAGTCATGGTAGCAGTAAGAGGAGACAGCCATGCTGGATGTGTATTTTAGGTCATATGGCCAGAAGGCAAGGTCACCAATTAATACCACACTGAACCAAAATCAACTGCTGCCGTGATCACAAAGGTAATCTGGAGCCCTGCATGATATTCAGTGACGATGCCCTCTGGAAAGACTGATTAGGCTAGATTTTGTACTATTTATAGTAACAACTTTGAGTATCAGGTCCAAATATCAGTAGAGAAAAATATTTAGGGTAAAAACCAAAACTAGGCCTTAAAAAACAGATGGTGGTTGTTACCACCAACTGTCAGTGACTCCACCCAGCACAGCCATCTGCTGCTCCCATCCTCCACATCTGGAACACAGATCACCTAGAGGCCACCAGAAGCAGCCTGTGATGTCATCCGATGGGTCCACTCAAACAGGAAGGCTGTGTGTGTGTGTGTTTACATGCATGTGTGCAGAGGATAAGTTACTGCTTCTTCTATGGCTAGTTAAGGAGCCTGGAAAGAGAATACAGAGGTCAATACTTGCCTAGCCAATTTCAACGTCATACACTAACACATGCAAGCATCAATAAAAAAAAACGGATACTCCCAAAAACACGCACACATGCACACACACACTCACGCACAGGTTAAAGCATGTCAAAGGTTTCAGTGACAGGGAGCAGACCAAAGGCATTCCTCTGCCTGCTCCAACTCCACTCTGCTGCCAGCCATAATTACCGAGCCCTAAACAAACAGCTAAACATAGACACACATACACTCCAAGAATAAAACACCGCCTACACACTCACACACTGCAGCTCTACTGACTGCTTCTGTTTGTAGAGTTTGATAAACCTCAGGGTTTCATGATGCATTTACACTGAGTCATTCACAGTAACTGAACTGCTGAGTGTGTCACTCAGTGATTGAACAGTTAGCTAGTTAGCACTGTCGCCTCACCAGACAACTGGCAGCCAAAAAGAGACAATTACAATTATTATAAAGAACTAGCTCAAAGCTCAGTTTACACAAAACTAGTTCATGTTCATAGTTCACAGTCCTAAAAATGAACTACTTCACATTCGTTACATTCTTTAAATAAATCACTGTGTTACTCAATAGAACCTCTTCTTAACCATTCACTTAGTACGTTTGCAAGCACTTAGAAAAATTCACCTTATTGCCTTAGTCCAGCTAATATCGAAGTTTAAAAAGCCATATATACTTTAGTCGAACCGAACTGAAGTGTTTAATAATCGGACTGTTCATGCCAGATAATGCGGTTCTAAGTCAAGCTTTTCCGGCATATGCAAACCACAGTTCGCTGGACCATTGACTAGCCTGGGCACTCCTTGACAAGACCATGGAAGCACTGTTGGTCTTTATCCATGACACCAACTGGAAGAATGCCAATGTGAAAGAGTGTAGCGCCACCTAGTGTCTCGGGGTGGTACATACCTCACTCAATAATTCATTTCTCGTCGCGCATGTACACTCGGATTTCTTGGAAACACCAGTTAAATCCTTAGCTCAGTTATTGCCAATAGCTCGGCATAGATGTGCATGTAAATGTACTGATTATCACTCCAAAACTAATCAAGTTATTGTACCAATAAAGAATCACAGACAGCACCATCCTAGGTTCATAAAATTCCACCTCCACTATGCAGCTGGCCCCTCCTAGGACAGAAACAGGTGAGGAAATGCACGATTATAAAAAAAAAAAAAAAATCATCGGTGCTGACTTGCCCCATGCATTTGGGCAATAGTTAATGTCGGTTAAGTTGTCAGTGTCTCCCTTTATGTGCAGCACATGGGAGAATAAAAAGGTTAAAATAACAGTATAAAGTGTATAGTGTATAAAGTGTATAAAGTGTGAGAAGACACATATTGGCTGGACAGAAGGGTACACAAGACAGGGTACAGAGTACACAAGAGCGCCCCTCCACCAAGTTCCAACCATTGTTTCCCTGGTATTGAAATGTGCGGTATTACAAATTCTTATCATACGGGAAAAACATCCTGGTATTCGGTGTGAACTGTTATGCTACCCAGCACTAGATCCAGCCTCGTACTCTCAAAGTGTTCAACTATAAACTGCTATTTCCTCGAGGGTCTGTGGCCCACCCACCAACAGTCTGACAAACTCCTGTGGAAACCACAGTAACATACAGTGTAATATGAACTGGGCTTTATGGTGAAAAGGCAGCTTTACTGGTCATGATGGAAGACTCTCTATTGCAGGAAGTGGCACTTTCATTTTTTTAATTAAATGAAAAATGTCCTGCCACACCCCTTTAGCCTATGAGTGGTGCTTCTGCAGACCCATACAGACAACAAGTTGACTTCCAAGACCCGGCAGTCACCAAGATAGAGAGAAAAACAGAGAGGAAGGAGAAGGAAGAGGAGGGGAGGAGTTAGAGACAGAGAGGGAAGGGCATTTCTACTAAGAGTTTAAAAAGAAACAAAGGGAAAAGGAGCTAGGTAGAAGGGAGATGCTGAGAGAAAAGTAAACACTTTGAGGGGATTGGAATGTGGCTAAAGGTCCACTGTGGGCCTGGCACACAGGCTGCCAGCCACAAACTAACACATCCTAACTACACATGAACAAACAGGAGAGCAGTCAGATTTGTTCTCACAGTGGTGAAATAGACAAAGACTGAGCAGATGAGTGATGGACAGAGCAGTAGAAAGACTCGGCTCCTCTGGTTTGGCCTGAGTTTGTGGGTGGAGTGAAAATGAGAGGATGTTGATATCCCACACAGGAAGACAGACAAACAAAAGGTCTGCCGGATCGACACGGAACAAAAACTGCAAAGAGCAGACCAAACCACATCTGCCAGACCTGAATAAAGCACTATTTTTTCTATTCAAAAGCAGTAAGCATCTTATCTAGGGTCCAACATTAAGGTTTATTCCTACTTACCCTGCTTGACATGTACTTCTCAAATCTACTTGCCTAAATTCTTACCCCTAATCTCCACTGGGTGCAGAATGACGCCGACGTCTTGTCAACATCCGTTGGCTGTCAATACCCTTCATATCCGCCTGCTGCGGCTCCGCCGAACATCTGGAATCACGAGATTCCTGCTGCCGGACATCTACACTCTGCGCTGAATTCATGCACCGTGTGCTGACCTCTGACAAAAACAGCAGCACATCGGCATTCTGCATTCAGTGGAAATTGACACATTGATTTGAATGGAAACGTATCAGGTCTGAGAAAACGTTGGCGTCAGTCCGCATCTGGTGGAAATTAGGGGTGACTTGTCCTGCCTAAGAGGTTCTTTTCCCTCGATGTGTAGCGCATAATTTTGCTCATGACTTAAATTTCACTATAATCGACACTTCTTTCTTCAGAAAGCAGTATTTATTGCTGTTTCACATAAGGGTCAATAGAAGTTCCACCCTCTGCGCCCTGTCTGAACAGGTGAGCCTCCTGTTTAACACCTGATCATAGAGATGCACCGATCAATCGGCCGCTGATTTAAAAAGCCGATTTTATATCCAATCGGCCCCAACCGGTGACCGGCCGATCACTGTCGAAATTTGCCGTTTTTCACCGAGCAATCTGACCCGCATGCACCGTGCATGTGGGTCAGGCACTGCGTATCTGCTCAAAACAGCTAAAAACTAGCAAGACTCAGGAAGAAAACATGTCGGTGATATGGACTTATTTCACTGTGTGCCAGAGCGACCCAAAACACGCTGTTTGTAATGCTTGCAAGTCAAAAGTCAGCCGTGGAGGACCAACGCCTATGACATTTGGAACAACAAACTTAATATGCCACTTGGAAAAGAAGCACCCAGGCTTGTTTAGCAAATATAAGGACAACACTGCCGCTAAGAGGAGGGACGCAGCAGAGTCGCAGCAACCACAACAACCCTCCGCCGTGGCTCCTATGTTCGAAATCAACACTGAAAAGTCCAAAGCCACCACTAGGAAAATAATGGAGTTCATGGCACTGGATGACCAGCCGTTTAGCGTAGTACAGGATAAAGGCTTCGTAAATCTGATGAAACACCTGAGTCCACGGTACAAATTACCAAGTAGGCGGTACTTTTCTGACACAGGGCTGCCAGAGTTGTTTGAGAGCGTTTCAAGCCACATACACAAACTGCTGGATGCCACTAAATCCCCGGTCAGTTTCACAACGGACATCTGGACTTCTAACGTGAGCTTAATGTCAATGTTGAGCCTGACTGCTCAGTGGCTGGATGATGAGTTTGAGCTACATCAAGTCCTTCTACACTGTGAAGAATGCCCCGGGTCCCACACCGCCGGCAATCTAAGAGCCAAATCTGAAAAAATGTTGGCGGAGTGGAAAATCAACAAGAAGAGGGTTCATGTCGTGTTACGTGACAACGCTCGGAATATGACCAAAGCACTGGATGATGGCAACTTCCCCAGTCTCCCGTGTATGGCACATACACTCCAGTTAGCGGTGAGTGAGGGACTGCACTCTCAACGCACTATCACTGACGCTGTGGCAACAGGCAGGAGAATAGTCACGCACTTTAAACACTCATTGCTAGCCTATTCAAAACTCCACGCTATCCAGGAGGAGTTGGGTCAACCCACGAAGCGCTTGCAACAAGATGTCCCAACGAGGTGGAATAGCACATTTTATATGTTGCAGTCATTGTTGGAACAGAAACGTGCCCTGGGCTTATACGCAACAGAACACGAGCTCCCGGCCATACTCACCACAAACCAGTGGGGTTTAATTGAGAATGTGGTGAGCATCCTTGAACCTTTTGAGGAACTCACTAAGACAATTAGCTCCTCGTCAGCCACCGCCGCAGTTGTCATCCCTGAAATCACTGCGCTGAAGCGCCTTTTGGGGAGAGCAGCAGACACCGTGGTGTGGGCACTGCCAAAGCTATGCTGTTGGAAGCGGTCCAGAGAAGGTTTGCAGACATCGAGAAGAATCCACTGTATGCTGTCCAACCTGCTACTTCTCAGCAGAAGTAAAGGATGAAGTGAAAAGGGTGCTTCTGAACATGCTGGACACAGTGGACACCAGTGCCAGCAGACCCACACCTGATCAGCCTTCTGTGGAACTTCCAGCCAAAAGGGCAAGTCTACTGCCCGATGAGATACTGAAGGAGGTCGCTAGCAATGACGAAGAGCAACTGCTGTGCAGCCCTTCATCTGTGCAGTTACATCGTTACCTGTCCAAGTTGCCCATCAAGAGCTCTGAAGATGAAACTGTAAATGATGTACTGAAATACTGGCACGAAAACAAAACACACTACCCTGCACTTGCCCCACTTGCCCAAACCTACCTGTCTGCTCCATGTACAAGCATCGATAGTGAGCGCTTGTTTAGCTTGGCTACTAATGTTTCTGTTTGTGAAGAAGAACCTGCCATTGATGGTTAAGTGATTTCATTGGGAGTGGGACGGAGTACTTTGTTCACAACCTAAAGCTACCTGTTTGTATTAATGTCTTTTTTTTTTTATCCCATATTATGATGCACTTTTTTATTTAGAGATGTCAAGAGAGGCCAAAGGCCTGAAATGTGGTGCAATTTACTTTGAGAACCAGCTTTAATTTTCAAGTACAACAATTTCATTGCACTTTATTTTTTTAGATGGAGTTAAAGTTTTCTTTTGTCTTATCAGTGTTTTTTGAATGTAAGTTAGTTATTGACCTGTAAACTGGACTGAATGTTATGGTTAGTGTTGAAAATAAATCTGCTCAGGAGGTACTGCTGAAGGTTTTATTCTTGAAAAGGGGGGTTATGATAGCATATAGCCTACCATTAGTTGTGGTTTTAATTGCAGTTATATAAGCAAAAATGTTGTCTGGGAGAGGGGTACTTGTATTAAATTTGGGAAAGGGTACTCAAGCCAAACAAATATGGTGTCTATTATATGATTAGAATTTTTTAGAAAATAGATAGAAAATCGGTATCGCAAAAACTGGTTTTGGCAGGTCAGACCTCCTTTAAAACCGGAAATCGGTATCGGCCAAGAATTTTGCAATCGGTGCATCTCTACCTGATCACCAATGTTGTTCCAGTTCACACAAAATGAACTAGTTCACATTCATTTGATACATTTTTAAGTAAATCAGACACCATGTTACTCAATCAAACCTCTTCTTAAGGACCAAGAATCCAACAAACATATTTGATGTTAAGTACTTAAACTTCAGTACTCTATCAGCCAATCGTTGTCATTTTTTAACATATTGGCATTGGTCCGATGAGTAAAATTGGGCTGATATTAACAAACAATGTTTATATTCGTCTAGTTGCTGTTTGTGTGTCAGCAGAGAGAGGGGGATTAGTCCATGTGGTATTAGTTTGGTCAGTGATGCAAATACAGCACAGGATTGTGGGATGTTAAAATGTCAGCCGTGTGGCCACCGTTCACCGTAATTTATAATAAGTTGATCAGATGTCCCTGATTTCCGGGGACCATCCCCATTTGGGATAATTGGTTACCGGCCATAACAGGAATATTAATGTCAGATATCAGTATCGGCCAAATTTTCATATCGGTGCATCCCTCCTCACCATAGTAACCAGACCGTTCCCACAGCTCTCCTCAATGTTGTGGCTCTTAGGCTGAAACATATAAATTAGTCGAGCTTGAGCCACATAAAAACATTTAAGAAGACACATTTCTCTAAGAACTCACCCTATATAACCTACTGTACACCCATAGATCAGACATTGTCTGAACCAGGAGCACATGGCTCATGATCTGGCTTTTTGCTTCCCAAAACGGATTGTCTCCATGACAACCACACACAGAGGAGTCACTCATCGCAGAATGTGAGTGTGTGTGGTGTGTGTGTGTGTGTGTGTGTGTGCTGTCCACATGTCGGTCTAAATGTGTGTGTGTGTGTGTGTGTGTGTGTGTGTTTATGAGACAGATGGATGGATTAGGTATACAGCATTCAGGGACAGTCGGGGGGACTGGACAGAGTTAAATAGAGGACAGGAGAGTGAGACAGCAGAGAGCTGGTGGAGCGCCACACCAACAAAGCAGGCAGCAACAAGCAACAAAACAGATGGTGCTGACTGTCTGTTCTGTGGAGGCACAGAAGAGAGAAACACCCTGCATGACCCTCAGCATCTTCCCGTCCAATACTGTGATTTAAGCCATTATAAGAGTCCATTCCACCTGCCTCCAGTTACATTTCTGTTTGTTTCCTTCTCCTGGATGCTCAGCTTATTTTCCATTCCTTTATGTGGTTTGCACATGATTCACTGACTCTTTAGAAAAGCAGTCAGTGATTTAACCACTTCTAAAACAGTCAAAACTGCAGCAGCTGCTCAGACTGGAAAGGCTCAGATCACCCAGGAAGCAGTTACCTCCAGCTGAAGTGCTGCTCTTCCTCTCACTCACACTAAATATGTCCAAGTCTGCCGCATTAAATTGAAACCATAGCAGCATTAACAACAAGAGCAACAATAACAATCCATGCTAACTCACCAGGCTCAACAGACCACCCGGAATATTTCACCATATAAATCAAAAACAATGTTTATCCCTGCTGCTGTGTCACACCTCCCTTCAGAGGAAAGCCTTTGCAAAATGTTCTCAAATGGGAGGTTAATTATTGCATGCTTAACTGTTATTTCCAATATAGATCCATATTCTCTGTGGTTACTCAATACTAGTACTGATTTCCAATGACTTTCACTACCAATATCAAAATGTGTGATTGCAAATAGTAACATGGCCATAATATAACTAATGAAAAACACATTTTCATATTGGTACACAGCCAACAAAGCAGGCAAGGAGAGCTGTCTTTTTTGGGAAACAGAGTCATAACTTTGGACACTGGTGAAAAACCTTTATAATATTCAGACAGAACGGTTGGAATGCTTTATAAATAACATATTAAAAAAACAGTGAGTTTTTGGAGATTTCACATGATGCTTCACTCTGAATGTACACGCTGAGAGGCACAAACTGTCCACCCTCCTTACACAACTGACACAAAGCTGATTTCAGACCAGCAGAGGCAGGAAGACTGCATCCCACCCCGTTCACATCAGTACACATGGTTCACTTTGTAATCCAGACAGTGAATCAAGCCTCAGGTCCCATCCCAAATACCAAGACTCAGACATTTCCACTTCTGGCTTCATTTACTGAAGCTGTGAGTAAATGCTTCATGGATGCCAAGGTGGTCACACTTGTTAGATATGAGAATTCAAACTGAGCTGGATCAGTGAACTTCCAGAAAGGGTTTTTGTTCCAGTCTGCCCTTCCAGGTAGTCTACCACTGGGCTTCCCCACATTGGAGAGCCCTGCTACAGGCTACTCTGTAGCTCAGTTATTTATCTACAAAAACGGGTTAAACATTTCAAAAAGCCAATAGGCAAAAGAGGAAAAAAAATACTGTGAACTTCACAGTGGCTTCAGCAGTCAAAATAATCTTTCCTTGTAGCAAGAATATATGTGGCAAACATCCCGGATAAGGCATTTGTCCCTTCACAGCACACTGTATGTCCATTCATTAGCAATTAAAACCCAAAAGGCCGATTCACATGCAGAGGAAAAGAGCTGAACAAGATGATTTATGTGTTATTTGACACCAGAGTGTCTCAAAGCAGTGAGCTCAGTCAAACTATCAGCCACTATGACAACAACAGCACAGGAGAACGTACCGTGGAGGAAACACCATTGAAGACTTCTGTTATCTCCGCCTGGAAGGTATATTTTTATCCAGTTAATGCAGCTGAGGGTTCCCTCTTTTAAGCAGCCAGACCTCGAGCCTCTAGTTCTCCTCCTGTAGCTCTTTCCCTCTCGGCTCTGATGAAAAACGTCGTCCTCACTGAGGGAAGAAAACGGGCGGGTCTCGAACGTTCGGACAAGCCGTCTGACCAATGGGCTGTCGCTATGACGACAAATTCCTGCTTTCAGCCAATCAAATTCTGCTCCCAACACACAGCCGTGTGCTGATTGGTTTGTTGAATGGAGCCCTCCCAGTTGAAATTACTACAGCACCGGGAGAAGAGCTGGAGGGATGTTCTTCCTGTGCTCCACACACAGTAAGCTGCAGAACAAAGCAGCTAAACACACTTCATACAGTCAGAACATGTTGAGAAGCATGTGCAAAGGTTATTTATCATTCTTATTCATTTGAAATACGAATGCATAACTAATAATCAATTGTGAATATAAGCCTTTTTAAATAGGCCGAATAAAAGGCTGCTGACAATTAAATTCTGAATTTGAAAGCATATTTCTTTATCACTCTATTTTAGTAGAATGTCTTAGCTACAAGGTGGCATCTTTAAATGTCTTGTGTTGTCGGTTTATAATTGTAGAAATTGGAGAAAGGAACTGGATCATATTTTTTAATTGCGTGAAAATGACCAAAACTAATTACTTAAAATAGTTACTGGTTGATTTCCTGTCAGTTGACTAATTGAGTATTTAACACACAGTGACTGTTTGCATTTCTTTTGCAAATTTAAAGGATTCCCATTCATCATGATCCTTTAACAATGCGCATTGTTGTTTATTTTGTATTGTAGCCAAGCCTTTTGGAGAAAATATGACCTGGTTTCATTTGATGGTATTTTGTACCACATGCTCAACTGTTTTTGGGGCAGCTTAAAGTCAATGATTTGAATAGTTCCTAAACCTAAACACTTGTGGAAGTGTAAATATCTCATTCATCTGGGAAAGTTACAGTGACTGGGCCAATAAGGGGCTGGCTTGATCATCCTGGATAAGTGCTAAACTAAAAACAACAGCCCAGCTAAATCTCATGAGACTGCTGGTTTGACAAATGCTTGAGAAAACACAACACTGGCGCCACCTGATGGGAATTCAAGGAAGAGTCTGTCCAAAACAGTTCATACTGTCCTCTATCAATATTTCTGGGTCCTCCATCCATCCATTTTCTACCTCTTAGCCTCTCATAGGGTCGTGGGGGGGCTGGAGCCTATCCCAGCTGTCTTAGTGTGAAAGGCAAGGTACACCCTGGACAAGTCTCCAGTTCATCACAGGACACATAGAGACAGACAACCACTCACACTCACATTCACACCTACGGACAATTTAAATTAGCCAATTAACCTAATCCCCATGCATGTTTTTGGATGGTGGGAGGAAGCCGGAGTACCAGAGAGAACCCACACAGACACGGGGAGAACATGCAAACTCCACACAGAAAGGCCCGGGCCGGTACCTTTCTGGGTCCTATTAACCTCAACATCAGGTAATATAGGGTGCACAAGGCTCTTATACCACTTCAGTTGACCTTTGGTGCTGGGGGCCTCAGGGTAAATGCCTGCTTTGCTTGGGTTTCAACCTTTGATAGTCAAGTCATGTCAGTTTTATTCATATGCACGATCTGATATCGCCAAGTAATTAACAGTCCTGGACAACTTAAACATTCGTCCTGGACCACTAACCCTCATCCTCACTCTAACTGTAAAAACTTTGACATTCGTCCATGACTGTTAAGTACTTATCAGATTATCAGACCTGATATGAGATCATCCTTATTTGTATAAGCCAATTTGAATCACAAATTTGCTTTACAGGATTCACTCTCTGTTCTTTACAAAACGACCCTCACACCGACTAGGGAAAAAAAACATGGTAAAAAAAATAATGAAATGAAACAATGAAAGGCAGTATAGCAAATAGACAAATATATGGCACATAAAAATAGAATAAAAATGGAATACATACATGGGAAGGATATGTGTACTCAACAGATGACAATGCTATTATAACTGAACAGTAATTGAACATGACAGTTACCCATCCATTATCTACCGCTGATCCTACATGACAGTATTTATAAAGCGCAAAAATCAAATGTGCAATGTGCAATTGGCTGCAGCTTATTGCTGCATTACAACAAGTACATTAGCTTCTGTTGGCTGTGGCTCATGAATCAGGTGGTGCTGGTCATGGTCCATGAAGCTGGAGCCTACTGAGCTTCATCACATCAGTCTGCCAGGCTGGATGTTCAGTCATGGACGGTGAATCTATGAGTCATGCATATTCATATCTGCGTTTTTACATATCCATTTGCTACAATACCATACAATAGCAGTCATGCCATCTTTCATGTGCCCTTAATTCTTTTTTGTGTTTTTTGTGTATTCTTTAATGTGCCTGGTCCCACCACTCAGGTTGGTTACCATTTATTTCAGTACAGTTTGACAATGAGCTTGCTGAGACTTGATATGCAACATGAGATGAACCATCAGAATGAACATCATGTGTGCTTTTACTAAAGAACATGCACAATATTGAAGTTCAAACCACAACTGTACACCACATTACATGTGTTCCACATAGATAGGCTTGCCACCAGCCTATTGATTTCCCCTCACAAACAGCTGCAATGAATCCTATCTGATTACTTTTGGCTCTAACTCAAAAGGAATGTGTCAGCTTTTTGTAAACTGTGTTGCATATCAGTTACCCAAAAGCCTAGAGCCAGTAGCTTCCAGTAACCGTGGAATGGGAAAAGCTTTGGGTATCTACTTGGGGATTGTGTAAATCTGTTGGCAACAAATGTTAGTTTAAACTGGAAATAGTTAGTTATCCAGCTGTACCAAAACCAGTACAGCAGGCCCTCACGACATTAATGTCAGCCTTTGGCATTCTACATGTAAACCAAACTCATACAGGGAACATCTTTATCATTTAACATTAACACTGTCCTTCTGGAATAAAGACTCTGACAAACATTGTTTATTTTACTTGAAGAAACAATTTGAGTGTGTAAACCCTGTTAGCAAAAAGTGAAGATGCATCATATAACAAAGCATGCAGCCCAGAGAGACCATCGCTCTCCTTATGTGTTTTGAACTCTGATACTTTAAATCCCCTGTCCTGAATCAATCAAATTATTATGACTTAGACTTTAGACTTAGACATACTTTATTGTCATTCAATATGCACGAGTGAATACAGAATGAAATTTCGTTGTATCGACTTATTATTATTCTTTTATAAAAAAAAATACATTTGGTTCATACTACTGAGGAGCAATAACTAGCATGGGACTGACTCTTTTAGAAAACATATTTGATGATGTCATGTCACCATAAAAGCTATCAGTTGTACCAAGCAGAGGATTACATTAATGGGATGACATGAATAGTTTTTGGAGATGTTGATGGTTTTGGATATCAAGTGGTTGTTGTTGTTGTTTTCCTCCCTCTCTGACAGGCCGGAACAAGAGGAGCTTAGAGATTCTTGCTTTTGGTTTTGACTTGAGCTGCATCATGTTAGTCAGGTTACTACCGGAAAGGTGAGGGTGGTACCTTCAAATTAAAAGCCTGACATGCGAGTAGAGTGTTCAAAAACAGTTATAGTACAGTTAGCCTGCATATGACATAGTGGAGGGTATTACAGGTTGTGATGGTGCATATATATGTTATTTGAAGTGAATTAATATGAAAACAAGACAAACCTTTATTATGAAACATGAAACAGTTAAAATCAAATTAAAAAGAGATAGAGATAGATAATTGATTAATCCCAAACGAAATTCAAGATGGAATATAATAAAATAAAACAGATATAGCCATAATACTTAATTACAGATTAATTAGATGGGAGGTTTACGCCAGTGATTCAGCCTTCCTATCAAGCTCCCCATTTCACAGATTTTAGTTGTTAGATATTAAGACCACAATTCTATAGTTGTCAACTAAAAGGGAAAAGCAAAACCTATGATAAGAAGAATAGTTATTCTAATGACTCCTAATCAGTCCCTTATGTGCTCATAGAGAATTAAATAGTAAAATTAAAATATTCAAATATTCCCCATTGTTCCTGGCTGATCCAGTCTGCTCGATATCACATAGGCTACCACAGAGGTAAAAATAAGATATATTATTCATCATGATTATGATGTTATATTATTTCTGACAATCTGGTGGAGAGTCAAATTGATAAAGTGTGGAATAAACTGCTTTACTGCTACAATCTGACGCTTGAACGTCCATGCTTTGGACGTGCTCGACAACTGTTTTATTTTGAAAACATTTAACCGGATGAGTTGGCTGTTACCGGACAGTCCGGGCTAGCTTGATAATCGTGTCCTGCTTCCATCTAGTGTAAAAACACAGGTAAACGCGCCTGCTTTTCTAGCAACATTTCGGATATACTGGTATTGTATCGCGCTGACTTTACATGACTTCAATGCAGTATGTGACCTGTCACAATCAGCCGGACCGTGTAGCTTTTGCATTTACCATCACACATTTGGTATTTACCGAAGTAAAGTTCACTTGTAGTGTTAGCCAGCAGGGCTAGCTGTTAGCAAAAGATTAGCATTAGCCCTGCTAACAATATCAAACTGCTCAACTTACGTTAGAAATTTGCTGTACTCTGCCCCTGCTAACTGGTGTAATTAATCAGCCACATGACGGTACTTACGCTGCGACCGTTTAGTTAACGGTGTTAAATAGTGAAAAGCTGGCTGTGCGTTTGGCTAAGAAACGTTAGCGAGCTAACATGACGAGGAGCTGTACGCGCTGTTCTGTCGTGAGTGGATGGAACGTCACACCAGACTCCCCTTTAAATCTCGAAGGTTTATCATTATGTTTTTGATTTGATAAAAGGTATTTCGGTTACTGTATACCTTAAGGCTATCTTTAAATGTAGAATTATGTGTCTTTAAATTCGGCTTAGGGATTGACATTTAATAGGTGCGCATGTCTTTAATTTTTTGAACTTTCTGAAGTTGATAAACATTAGCTGCTCATGACAAACCTTGGGACGGATCAACAGAAACCCTGTCAAATATGCTACTTTAAAAAAAAAACACTCGGCTACATGGGAATTGTGTTTTGAGGGGATGCATGTGTAAGAGAGCCGTGTTGTTTTCTCAAGGGAGATCTTCCTGATGTTTTCTTCATGTTTAGTTAACGTTGAGAGCAGGTACGTTAGCAGCGCAGCTAGGTTGTTTTGCATGCTTGTCAGTGTCGGTTAGTTTGCCATGCGGGAAACTGCAGTAAAGTAAGCTCTGATACCTCAAGACAGGCTGGGTGTCAAGTCTCTTCAAGAACAAACGGTCCATCATACAGACAGTGTCCACTGTGATCACACTGTTCCAGCGTCACCGCTGTCAATAGCAAGCCTGGCATAGCACAGCTAATGCTACATGTCAATATGTGACAGACAGGTGATAGCTCACTGAGAAAAATGGGAAGGTAAAGTTGTTTTGTAGGCCTGATATCAGCACTGTAAAGTGGTGGGCATCGTCTGGATATACTTGGTTTGTTTATTTAATTTTTTTTTTCTAATATTTGGTGGCGTGCTGTGCAGACAGGCTGCGCCACACGTGGTTGGCTTCGCTGTCTGGTGTTGAATAGGTCTTATTGCACCGCGAAGACGAGCTTATTTCTCACTAAACATTGTCACACATTTGCTCTCTCTCTCTCTCTCCATATATATATATATATATATATATATATACACACACACACACACACACACACACATTATTTACAGTCCTGGATGGATGGAAGCCCATTAGCCAAGTAAAACATTTCTGCCAAGCAAAGAAAGATATGGAAAGTTGAAAAATATGTAAAGGAGTTGCTCCACTTGGACTAATTGGTATTGGACTAGACACACTGTCACTGGGTTAAAATGAGGCAGATGAAGTTTTAATTATACATTTGATTCAGCAACAAACTAAATAAATTATTGATTTCAAATAGACAATAGGGGAATACAGTATATGGGTGACAATGCATAGTCAAAACTTTGGTCATACTGCCAAACTAGTGCACACAGCTCCAGACACCAAGGACACAGTAGTTGTGTTCATACTGTCCACTTGGAGGACATGTTTGATATGTGATCACTCATATCATTGTCACAATAACACAACCAAACATATCCTAGCTGTGTACGAAATTTAGGTCACCCTTGTTTACACAGAAGTCTCATATTCAATTTTTCGCAATGGATTGGCACAGTGGGGGAGAAAGGGAGAAATTACTGAATAATAGTTTGTGTCTGATTAGCCTCATGAATGTACCATTCAAACAGAAAGTATGTTATTTCCTCACTAATACTTAACCAGAACACCCGCACCATCGCAGTCTCTTGCATCACAAGTCTGAATGTGGCTTACATTTCATGTAAGTCAGGTATTTGCTAACCTTATTTTTATTTTCTAACAGTTGTGGTTTCCTCTCTAGCTTGTGATCAGGACTAATGGAGACAACAGGAGTTTGTGAGATTGATGTGACAACCAGAAGAATAGTGGGAGGAAGTGACTCTCCACCTGACCTGGACATCCCATGTCAGGTAAACACTGCAGCCTGAGCTTTTTGTCTGGTGTTTTGTGGATGCTCTCTTATTTGTTTCTATCAAAATGACTGTTTCTAATGTTCAGTTATTTGCAATGGATTATCAGCAAATATTTCTTTAAAAGTAGCTGTTCATTTATTTTAGTAGAAAATTCTCAAATGTGTTCTCTGAACATGGACAGGTGTGAGACTTCTGCCAATATAAACGTGTCTGAAACTGGCAGAAATTTGGATGAAATCAGGAACTGCCTGATCAGAAAATGACAAATCTACCCAGACATGTCAGTACTTATCCGTTTTTGCTTCTGTACTGAGCAGCAGGTGCTTTGACACAACATTAAGCCAGGTACTGAAGCCACAGTTTCTTTAGTGAAGCTGCTCCATGGAAACTGCCTGGCTGAAAGAGCTCTTCAATGACTGGAAGCTGGTGTGTGTGTGTGTGTGTGTGTGTGTGTGTGTGTGTGTGTGTGTGTGTGTGTGTGTGTGTGTGTGCGCGTGTGTGTGCGTGTGTGTGTGTGCGTGCGTGTGTGTGCGTGTGTGTGTGTGTGCGTGTGTGCGCTCTCAGGAGGTCGCTGAGGAGGAGTTTGGTTTGGGGATGTGCTGTGCTGAGGAGGAGAGGGGGGAAACTCCAGGCCGAGAGGACAGTCCCAGTGAGCTGGGGGAGGCCGAGCTGGATCCTGGAGGAGACCTCAAGACTGGAGAGGACAAGGCTTTTGGTAGGAAACGTCACAACATGACACAAACACTTCCTCATTTTGTAAATGGGATGGCAACTTTACATGTAGGGTTAGTACCCAAATCCTATTTCTGTCATCAGCCATTTCAGTCATACTAAGTCAGACCATTCAGTGGAGTGAAAGCATCACTTGATAGCTGTTACTTAAACAGATGAAGGGTTATGGAGTTGCAGGTTATACCAAGCAGCCAGTGTTCAGGGTTTTCACGTCTTGTTGTAATTGTTATGGGAAACACACCTGAACATCATTATGCAGGGTGATCTTTTTTCTTCACTTTGTCTGCATTGTTCTCATTGTTAAACACCACCAAAGTATCAACCTTTTTTTATGAGATTATGCATATTTTAGTCTTGTAACAAAAGCTATTAATATTTGGTGCGTGTGTGTGTGACCATCACAGACCCTCCGTTGAATCTAAACTTACATTATTTATTGGAATTTCCTGTTATAAGCCAGAGAGGGAAGTGCTACACCTATGTGACAAGAGGGGAAATAAATGACAGATGGGGAGATCAGACAAAACAAAAAGGGGAGGTTACAGACAGGCAGTGCTATTAGAATAAAAGAGTGTAAGCTGCTGTGTCATTCCTAACACCTTCATCCCAATACCCAACGGTACTGAACACCAGAGTTGTGGAAGTCTTGACTGTATAGAGTTGGCCACCGGAGAACACAAGTGAGAGAGCTATGTGTAGAAGGTATGGGTTTAGTGTAGGGATGGTGAAAACTAAAAATATTTTTGACCGGCCACCGAGCCTCATTAGCTGGTTAATACCGGTTAACCGCTAAGTATAAAACATGCTATTTGAAATAACAGTGATTTCGAGCCGCGTCTGCCGTCTGCAGTTTCATAACTCTGCCTTCCTCTCTGCCGCTCTGCCTCAGGTCTCTCTCTCACACACTCTGCCCTGCTGCCGTCACTTATCTTTAAATCCCCTACAGCGTGAAACATGGAGTCCCGCAAACGCTGCACTGAGGAGCTTGTAAGCGGAGGACATTTGGCTCCACAGTTTGGAAATTGTTTGGGTGGTGATAGCGTGGAAAATAAAGGCATTCGTCTGGTGTTAGAAGCTCGTTTGAAACACTGCCATGGCTCATTTATGAAAAAGACAGCTCCAAAGAGACGCTGCTTGTTTTGTTTGAGGAGACAGCAGTGCTAATAATAATAAAGCAAGACATCATTACCTTATCTGTTAGCACTGATGATCCTGAAATGTAGAATTTCCAAATTTGAGCCCATTTTATGCGGAATATTGCCTGATAGACTGCAGGAACAGATTGGGAGTTTGCCTTATGGTGTGTTCACTGGAAGTCAGAACTTGGAGCACAGATTAATGTGACCTCAAAGTTTAGTGCTGCAGCGCTTCTGGCCTTACAACAAAACATGTAGCATGAAATTCTATGTCTGGTTGGTGAGATTAATCCGACTTTCTAAGGTGGAGATCCGACTTCACGGGGCTTCTGATTTAAATTCTGACTCAGAGCATGGAAATTCCAACATTCACATACAAGTGAATGCACCAAACACAAACGCCGAGCTTGCATGCTGCTGCAGTGACTTTAATCCTGTTATTATTTTTACATAACATTTCCAGCAGTGGCACATTTTGTGTGTTGAACAGCTGTTTGTGCATGGGTAAATGATATGATCAATATCAGGCACGCCTGTGATCAGGAGCCCCTCCACTCATTATCTCCTCTCCTCTCCACACACAAACATAAGCACTCCAGTGCACGCCCCCGAGTCGTGCTGTCAGCTGAACGAGAGGCAGAAAGGAAAGCTCTCAGCAGGTCGGTGTGGCGCGCTGTTTCCGCCACAACTACGGACCAATAAAAGAGTCTGACTTGCCGTGTATGGACGTACAGTGTGAGCAGTCAGGTCGCATCAGAGCATCGGGCCGTATAGTGTGAGCACGTGAATCGTGAGCTGTGAACTCACTTTTTTTTTAACCGACAACTGACAACTTTGATCGGTTAACGTTGATACGGTCAACCACCGGTCATGTTAACGGTTACCGGTTAACATCCCTAGTTTAGTGAGCAGTCAGATGAATGATTCAGCACATTCTGGCAGTTCACATCAGTACTTAGCAATGTGACTCGGAAGGAGCTGGTAAGATCTGGATAAAACATGCATGTGTGAAGAACACCAAAGCCCAGAGCGTCTACCATGACCCCGTATGACCAGACCTGCCGGGTGTTCACAACACCCCAGGGAAGCGGGAGCACCAACGATGCCAAACCCAGAGAGCCACCAAGGCCACTGAGAACCACGCAGATCCAACGACCAGGAGGACAAAGAAACCACCACCCCCAAGGAGGCCAGGACCGACCCAAGGGGCGAGGGGTACACTGTCTTGGGGCGAGAGGCAGGGTACACCCTGGACAAGTCTCCAGTTCATCACAGGACACATAGAGACAGACAACCACTCACACTCACATTCACACCTACGGTCAATTTAAATTAGCCAATTAACCTAATCCCCATGCATGTTTTTGGATGGTGGGAGGAAGCCGGAGTACCCAGAGAGAACCCACACAGACATGAGGAGAACATGCAAACTCCACACAGAAAGGCCCCGGGCCCGGGATTCGAACTCGGTACCTTCTTGCTGTGAGGCGACAGTGCTAACCACTACACCACTGTGCTGCCAGTAACGTATCAAAAAATTTTAAATCATACCCAGTAGGGCTGAACGATTTCGGGAAAAGACTGAGTTGCGATTTTCCTGGCAGATACTGCGAATTCAATTCATGATTTTCTTCAAATGAAACTTCAGTGTGATATTCACAATGTGTACAGTAACATTTGCAAACATGACAGAAAATGACATTGTGACATTAAAACATTAAAAGCTATTACTCTAATAAAAACTATTCTCTTCTAATGCAAGGATCTGATTACTGTCTAGTTATTTTACTGATTACTTGATTTTAAAAATATTTAAGTTATATTACAAGTTACTTTATTGGTTACATTCAGCAGCTGCCGATAACACCCCTCACCACCTCAACATAAAGATGACAACCGGTAATAATAATACCATTATTATTAATTTATGATTTCAAATGACTAGGTTATTTTAGTGTAGTCTGGGCTTTTGTCATGGTAGACATACTAGACAATGGTCTGATTATGATCAACAGGCACAGAAGCTACCAGTTCCTCTTTAGGACCCTGGGGAGTGACAGTGTGCGCTTATGGTGTGTTCACTGGAAGTCAGAACTTGGAGCTCAGATCATCTTAACCTCAAAGTTTAGTGCTCCTGTCCTTACTGACATCTGAGCACATGAATTATTTCCACTACACTTTTCACCGGACTTTTTCGTCATGCACTCCTCACGCAAATGCCTGTGGTGATTTTTCAAGTGCCGGTAAAAGTTGGTTGTGTTTCTGCTGGATGTTACAACTTTAGCACAACATGTTTTGTGCACAGTGCCTGCGTATGGTGCATCTGAAATACTCCCTAATGCCCACTGTGCTGTTTGTCTTGGAGATTAAATCCCCAAACTCTGCTTCTGGTTCTGCTGAAGTAATTTCTAAATATGTTAATGTTACAAAGCAGGAGGAGCAGGTTAACATGGTTAAAATAGTTGACATAACAGGTCCTGGGTAAGTCAGGAGCGTTGCAAAAAAACCACAGCTTTGACTATCACAGGATCACGTTTTCTGAAATTTCAATCAGAAAATCATAAATCATTCAGCCTTAATACCCAGCCCTAAACAAGGTTGGAAAAGAGGCATAGAATGATAGATGGATGGATGGATACTTTATTCATCTCACAGAGAAATTCACAATTCCAGCAGCTTGAAAGTTGGAAACACACAGGGGCATGCAGGGTTCAGGAAAAAAGTACTAAAATAGATATGAAAGAGGCAAGTAAGTTGCAGGTGAAAAGTAATCAGTACTTTAGAACATTAATCCTCCTGTCCTTTAGTCACCGCCTTGTTTATTTGGTGGGGTTTTTGGGCCATTGTTGAGCTGAAGCTGAACAACCTGGCCATAGAGCTACAGGTTTTCCTCTAGAAGTTGGATGAACTTGGCAGGAAGTGCTCCTGAAGAGGAACAACCCCACAACATGATTCTGCCTCCACCAGGCTTCACTGGAGCTGTGGGCCAGAGTTTTCATTTGTATGGCAAAATGTGTCATAAAGGTGGTAAAAATGTGGGTGTATTATCATTTCAGGCTGTAATCCCCCCAAAAAAAGATGTCGTTCTCAAAAGATTTTGATGACTTTCTAGTGGCACAGTTGGTTCATGGGTATTTTATCTTAATTTCAAATGTAGCTGAGTATCATCAAGAAAGTGGGTACAATGTCTTTTTCTAGTTCATTTTATGGATATGGATCATATTTATGAAAACATCCCTGCTTTGTTCTTTATGTTCCAGGGAAGGAAGTTGTTCTTTTGATGCAGGCCCTGAACTCTCTTGCTACTCCTGAGGAGAAACTAGCTGCTTTGTGCAAGAAATATGCAGACCTGGTAAGATGAATATGTGTGTCTGAACAGACTTCTGAGGCCACAAACAAAACTGCCGCTGATGTCCTGGATAAAGCTAGCCTGGTTTCAGACCTCCGAGGAGCTCCACACATTTGTTCACTGATTCAGACTGGTCACTAACGGCTGAGCTGGAGAAATAGACAATCATGAGGTGACATGATTGAAGGGGGCATCATTGTCATGACAACCAAAAATGTTAACCCTCAAATAGACGTATTACTAAGTTCATGATGCAATATTACTGTCAAAAATATAATGGTGTAAGCATATAGAACCGCTGAGATTCACCAAACGTAGAAAAATGGCAAAATGTATCCAAAAAATGAACGACTAAGGACTAATCAGACAAGTCATGGTAGGGCTGAACGATTTTAGGAAAAGATTGAGTTGCGATTTTTCTGGCAGATATTGCGATTTCAATTCGATTCACAATTTTCTTCAAATGAAGCTTCAGTGTGATATTCACAGTGTGTACAGTAACACATACAAACATGACAGAAAATGACATTGTGACATTAAAACATTAAAAGCTGTTACTCTAATGCAAGGATGAAAACGAAAGATAAGAATTTCTCCCAAATATATCCTTGAAAGTGTTGCTAGTTACCTTGAAAAAGTAATCTGATTACTGATCACTTCTATGAAAAGTTACTTTACTGATTATTTCATTTTAAAAGTAATTAAGTAACAAGTTACTTTATTATCATTGTTATTATTATTATTTTGTTTTATGATTTCAACTTAAGTAAGTAAGTTATTTTTGATGTAGTTGAAACGGCACATCCTGGTTCAGTGAGGAGCGTTAAAAAAAAAAAAAACACAGCTTTGACGATCACATGATTGCGTTGTCTAAAAATTTGATAAATCGTTCAGCCCTAAGTCATGGTTTATATTATATATTGATATCTTACGCATTCCAAAATCTATAAGAATATGTTGTAATTCCTAGACAGTCACATTAATTTTGAACCTTTGTGAGAACATCCCTTGTCTTTTATCAGGCATGTCAGGTTTTTATTAGCAAACTAGAAAAGCACTCAGAGAGCGCAGACCTCCGCCAAGGCAGCGGCAGTGACTTTTTATTGTATCAAGTTACCCCCACCGCCAAGGAGGTCATGTTTTCACCGTGGTTTGTGTGTTTGTTTGTTGGTTTGCAAAGTTAAAAAAAAAAAAAAGTTATGGACGTTTTTTGACGAAATTTTCAGTATTGGCCGGAAGTGGCCTAACTTAAAACTGATTCATTTTTGGTGGTGACGTTGAGTTGGATCCGATCACCACCAAAAATGAATGAATAATAAGTTAGGCCACTTCTGACCAACCCTGAAAATTTAGTCAAAATCCATTCCATAACTTTTTGAGTTATTTTGTAAACCAAGAGCGAACAACCTCCTCATGTGATAGAATAAAGTGTGCTTCATAAGAAAGGTAAAACCAATCATGTTCAAGCACGGTGTGATCCCGTGTTTGTTGTATTCAGCTGGAGGAGAGCCGCTGCATGCAGAAGCGTCTGAAGGCCCTGCAGAAGAAGCAGTCCCAGATAGTGAAGGAGAAGGTCCACCTCCAGGGGGAGCACAGCAAGGCCATCCTGGCTCGCAGCAAGCTGGAGAGCCTCTGCAGGGAGCTGCAGAGACACAACAAGACACTCAAGGTGCACCCATTCACCCATTGCGGTGCTTCTCTGCTTCTCTCTGACATCATTTGTTGCCAGAGTGAATAGAACTCCGGATGTGTGTTTGTTTACGCCGCCATATTGGCTCTGATCCTTATCATGCCCCAGTATACTTTTCACTGATCTTGCAATGTTTAGTAGTTGTTCTAGATGTTTTAAAGTCTCTTCTCTCGTGAATCATATTACTAGAAATCACACCGTGCTCTGTTCACAGCACACCTGCAGACATAACATGCATTGAGTTTTATCTGAAGGAAGACTGAAACGACTCTGCAGACAAACATTTTTATGTTGTGTTTGCTTGTTGCTGTGTGAGCAATGGGAAGCACCATAAAATCCATCCCTCCATCATGTAAAACAAATCAGATACAAAGTTTGGGGAATGTTGGATTCTGTACCTGATATAAAGTGGTCGCTGCTGGTTCCCATAGCTGTGATTTCTTCTGATCACTTCCTGCTTGTTTTATAGCAGTTATAATCTCTGTCTTTGTTCAGGATCTTTGGGAATCCTGTAAAATGATCTTCCCTTTACTCATCCTCAGCTGTTCTGGCATCCCAGAGCACAACAGCTATCCATCATATCTCTGAGAAACGTTTATAGGTGTTTAGCTGCAAGCAGTGAGATCTCTGACAGTAGTTTAAACAGAGCACTTTACTGCCAACATGGTGGTGCGTTGATTTTGACAGTTGCATGTCGGGATTGTGTGACATCAACTACCGGAGCTCTATAGCTCAGGTTTCCCTCATCTCTCCTCAACTCCTCGTCCTCACTTGTTTCACCACAGGAGGAGAACGCCCAACGCTCCAGGGAGTACGAGGAGCAGCGGAAGGAGGCCATGCTGCACTTCCAGATGACCTTGAGCGACATCGAGGTGCAGATGGAGCAGCACAGCTCCCACAACACCAAGCTGAGGCAGGAGAACATGGAGCTGGCCGAGAAGCTCAAAAAGCTCATTGAGCAGTATGAGCTCCGAGAGGAGGTATGGTTCAGAAGCCTCCACTGCTGTGTGTGTTATAATCAGGACATCATGTGAGGGGAGGGGGAGGTTTATAACATAAATGTACCTTTGGTGCTTATTAACATGCCGAGAAGTTTGAAGTATTGCAAGGGAATATAACACAGTGAAGCTGTGCAGTCTTAAACAATTAGTGGGACCTAGAAATGGAATCTAATATCCATAAATATGTTTTACCTTATTTTATTCCATCACCTGACAATAATGTTTCTTTTTTAGCTTTCTATGAGCAAATAATAATAAGTGCAGCTTGCATTCAAACACAATATGGAAGTATGTGGGGGGGAAAATAAACAGATTTTTCTTCTTCTTTCTTATCTTTGTTTTCCCTTTAAATTTTCCAGTGGATCTAGTAACCTGTTTGGTCCTCTCAGAGCTCAGTAGCAGCTGTACCTCGTGCTCAGCTCTTCTTCTGCTGTCATCAGGAACTGTCTCTGTTCTCCAAACTCCAAAATGTGGTTCCACATTTGTGTACTGTTTCCAGATTTCCACACCACACACCTTACACACAGCGTAGGTCTTGTCCACCTTCCCCTCGACTTCATAAAATCCAAACTACTGCCATAACAGCAGCTTTTAAAGAAGCTGGTGCAGCTCGTAAAGGTTTGTTTCTCACCATCACCGCTGAAACTTTGTTAACAACTCGCACATGTGTTTGATGTTCATGAGTTTATAGCAGAGAACCTGAATGGAGAGGAGAATTTGTGATGCATCAGACAGGACTGCTGGTGATGGACTAAAGGCTGGAATAGACTTCTCCGTCTGCATAATACGTCATCCGACTCCGTAGCTACGGAGACCCCTCGAGCCCTCGCACTTCTCCGTCGTGATGCGTGTTGTGCAGCCCTGCGCTGAAATGCACCCCCTCGGAAAGTGAAGCAATTCGCCTTATTATCACTGATAAAAGCAGGAGAAAATACTATTTTATGATTTAATTATTTGTGAGGGAGATAGAAGAGAACAACATTGATTGCTTTCAGTCTTTAAAGCTCCTCTTCCTCTTTCTTTTCAACACAAAATCGGATAATAACGAACGCAAACCAACAACTTTCGGTATGTTCTGTGTAACTATACCCCAGCCATAATTACTAAATGAATTAAATAGATTTTTTGAGCAGGTTGAATGTGTTTGATTTGCCTTTCACAAGGATAATCAATACTTTAGTTCCTGTCCTGTCTGTGCTGCAGCAGAGGAGACCTGTCTGTCTGTTTCTGTGTATGGAGAGGGGCTGCATTTCACAGCAGGTAACTAGAGGACCAATCACAGCCCTTGTCGTCTCCGTCTTCCCTTGACGGATTGAGGGACAGTTAAAAAAAATTCCTGCGCCCGGAGACGACGGAGAGGCTCTCCGTCAGGCTCTCCGGCGACGCAGAGGGCTCTCCGTCTCTACGTACGGCACTTTACAGAGTACTATAAATTGGCCTTCATGTGACGTGTCTCCCTCACCCCTTCTTGCAGCACATAGACAAGGTGTTCAAGCACAAGGAGCTGCAGCAGCAGCTGATGGACGCCAAGCTGCAGAGAATCACTGAGATGATGCAAGAGGTGGAGGAGAAGCAGCAAAGAGAGAGAGACTTTGTGAGTGCTGTTCACCATCTAATACCAACCAGTCCACTGTGTTCAGCATAATGAACTGACTGTACTGTGATGCTGCAGCTGCTGAAGGACGCCACAGAATCCAGACACAAGTGTGAGCTGATGAAGGAGCAGGAGACGCAGCTCAAACAGCAGGTAGGAACATAGCCAGTGTCTCTGGATGAGAAAGACAGCAGGCTAACAGTGTGAGAATGACTGCTCGCTCTGCCTCTCTCAGCTCTCCCTCTACATGGACAAGTTTGAGGAGTTTCAGAGCACTCTGGCTAAAAGCAACGAAGTCTTCACCACCTTCAGACAAGAGATGGAGAAGGTGATTGTTCTGTTGGCTAGTGTTTGTTTCCCACTCTATTCCTGCCAGCTGCTAACTGTCTGGATTTACCTCCCAGATGACCAAGAAGATCAAGAAGCTGGAGAAGGAAACCACACAGTGGAGGACCAAATGGGAGAGCAACAACCAGGCGCTGCTGCAGATGGCCGAGGAGGTGACTCAATGCACGCTCTGATAGCTCTCTATGCTGCTGCACCAACTGCTAGCGTGACGTTACAAGAATAATTAGGCATTTTTTGGGAAAAGTGCTTGTTGAGATGAGCAGCTGGATGTCAGTGTCTTGTCTGACCTCTGAAGCTCAGTGATTAATGTTTATCTAATTTGTTGAACCATATACACACTAATGTAAATGACGCGTTTTTAGAGTTGCCTGTTGGAACACAAATATATATTATCTAATCGTCCACATAGAAGAAATAATCACATATATAGTGCACTGTTAGAGATTTAACAGTATATACTCTCCTGAGCAAAATTTTAAGACCAGTTGAAAAATTGCCAGAATTTACATTTTGCACTGTTGATCTTCAGAAGGTTCTAAGTAGTGCTTCAAAAAGCAAAAAGAAGAAATGGGAGAGAGACAAAAAATTGAGTAAGCAATTTATTGCAAACAACCATTAAACTGAAATAGACTGTTCATCAGCTGATCAAAAGTGTAATAATAAAAAAAAAAAAAAACTAAAATAGAAATAAAATTAAAAAAAAAGACTCAGTAATGAAAGCTGAGCCATTCTTGTTAATCACCTCAAAAATTCATTTTGGCTAAAAATTCAGTGGCACTGAAATGAACCACTGAAATCTGCATTTCCTTTCGTTTATACCGGTGCCTTTATGATGGCGAGTATCGGCACCCATCCCTCATCAGCGTTGCCTGGAAGGGATTTTAGTTGTAGTTATTTTAGATTTTAGTCCATTTCCCATTTAAGAAATCCATGAAACAGTTTGATGAGACAAGGTTCACTCAGGGTTCACTTTTCCCAGACTTTGGAGTCATGTGACTGAGAAGGTTGATGCTCATGAAACTTTGTGTTGTGATTCTAGAAAACTCTGCGTGACGGCCACTTCAAAGCCCTGCAGGGGAAGCTGGAGCTGCTGGAGAGGTTGTGCAGAGCCCTGCAGAAGGAGAGGAACGACCTCAACAACCAGCTGAGCCTCCTCCAGGAGCAGGGAGACAAAGGGACCACGGCACCTCCTGAGGCCCAGCCACGAGAGCCCTCTCCTGGGGAGGAGGATGACGAGGAGGAGGACGATGATGAGGGCTTGGCACAGGGTGGCACGCTGGAGACAGAGGGCATCCACCAAGCTCCCAGACCACCTGATCTGGACCCCACACCGGCTGCTACTGACGAAACCACTGCTGCTACGACGACAAGCAGCCAGCCTGCAGAAAGCCCAGCATCAGAGCAGGACTGATCTGAAAGCTGCACACACACTTCCAGCCGAGCTCCACGACTAGCCAGGAAAACCACCATGAATTTGGATAGAGATTCCTTTTCCTTTTTGATTTTAGACTCCTGGTTTCTACACCGGAAACTGAACGTCTCTTATTTTTTTGTGCGATAGTTAATGAGGAATAAAATGATTGTATCAAGGATTTGATTGTGAAACATTAACCAGATTCCCAGTGGTTGTAATAATTGGCTTTATGGTGAGCACTTGGTACTCCCTGTTTTATACCATAACTGTACTTTCATAGGAAACTTCCATTCAGTCCAGTTGGCCTTTTTTTTATTTCTCTCGTCATGATCTCTCCCTGTAGTGTCACGTCTCAACTAGTTTGATTAAATTCAGGAGTGCAGTATCACATGCTTAAACTGTCATAGGTCCCTTTTTATTAACGTAGCCTTACTGTCGCCATGTGATCTGCAAAGACCGAAGAGGAAATGGGACGTAGTGTTGGCTACAGGCTATTCAATCATTTTTATCCCAGCTTGATAAGTTAAAGTTTTTCTGTGTGACAGCAGGAAGTGTCACAGCTAACCATCCTGGTGAAATAGACTGCTGTGAAGCTTGTTAACAGGTGGGACAGGTGGTGAGCTGCTACTGATAGCTAGCGAGCCGGCTAGTAGAGCTAGCATCTTATCTGAGGAAGTGGAGGCACTGCAAATAGCAGAAAAACCTAACTAAAGATGCAGTTCACCCCCCAAAAAATCAAAAATCATATTTGTCCTCTTACCTGTATTGTATTTTTATCATGCTAGCTTGTTCTGGTGGAGATGCAGAGATCAAGACTCCAATACTCAGTTTTCAGGATAATCCACAGACCTGCTGTGAGCAACTTAATGTAGGAAGTGTAGGTAACACTGCTAGCTCACCTAGTACCACTGAGCTAGCTAATGTTACAGCTAAGCTGAGGACGGCACCTTTAATGTCGCCCTCTGCACGATGCTTCCCTCTGAACAGATCATAGCAGGTCAGCAGAAAAAAAAAATAGTTCCTGTGTGAAACTGCTCACCTCATCCTCAGGATCTGTGGATTATCATGAAAAGAGACAAGGCAGACATTTCCAAAACTCTGCAGATAAAGAGGTGATTTTGATTTTTGGGGGCCAACTGTTCCTTTAAACTTGACTTCTGGAAATCGTGACAATGCTACATCCAGCTTGGTTGCTAACTATTCAATAAGAAAATGCAGCATCAGATGATATCATTCTGACTTTACACATCGGATAATTAACTCCTGCACACGAGGGATTCCCAGGGAAAGATTGAGCGTGTTGTGAGAAAGGCCCATTCGATCTAAAGTGCAAGTCAGTGTTCAGTTATGAGTTAAGCAGCTGGCCTCAGTTACGGAGAAGGTGATGAGACACTCCTGCCACCATGAAAGGAACTCTGGGATATGTATTCACAAAGCTCACTTGTGTTACTACAGCTGTCACCAAATCAGCCAGGACTGAAATGTTGAGCTTAGGTTTGATAGTTTGACCTCCTGTTTGATCTGTGTTCTGTGGTAATAACAACGAATGATGCAGCTTAAGACATTTATTTTTCGCTGTTACCCACTAGTGGGACTAAATTAACTAAAGAGATAAAATTTCAGCAGTTTCTTTCTCTTCTTTCGTTTTTGTTAAAAGCGTGTCATTGGATTTGCATACGGTCAGCTCAACGGGAAGTTCTGGAACACCTTTGTTCACTAGCTAGTTATTTTCTGTGAATTATATTACAAAGTTGATAAATTTCAGAAAAATTGCCCTCGAAGTCTTTATGCTGGAAGAAGACTCAATGTGATTTTTCTTTTCTAATGGGTTTGAATAAAGTGATTTCCATCAGCGATGCATATCAACAGGAGCCGTTTACAAAGGCAGCAAAGTCATCAGTGAGTCGAGGTCTCATCTGGTGAATATAGGAATATGAGTTTGTTTGATCAGTGGAGGAGGCAGCGTTCAGAGGAGAAACCCCTCGAATTAAAGTCAGTTTTTATTCTTAGCTTTTATTTGTGGGTATAATTAAGACTCCTTCGAGATATTGCACACAGCATGTTGTGGTGAAGCACTGGATACACAACACTGTCAGATCTGTTGTGTCATTTTTGAACACTATATCTTAAAATCAGTGAGAATGGTAGGGGTGGTACTGGTATGTAATGTTCTTTAACACATGTACACAAAGCAACTGTAAGACGTTGCCTTTCAGTCCGATGTGATCCGTGACCTGTCCTGGCCTTCTCACAGCCCTCGTCACATTGTGTGAGTTTAAAAGCTAAACTAATGTGAATGCATATAGGGTTAGGTGGTGTGTGCGTAGTTTTCTTTCGGGTAGAGGACAGGAATAGTCACGAGGGAAGACTTTTCGGCATCCATTTCCTCTTTTTTTGGCGTTGCCCCAGATGGACTCTCAGGTAATGTCAGAATCTACCTCTGCAGGTGAGACTAACTGTGAAAGAAGAGGCAAAGTCACCACAGCTTCAGAGAGCTCTATTTTTTACTGTTCAAAAAAGATGAGCCTACACCCACTCTTTGATTGTACAATGTTCTTATAGTCCTGTCTTGCTTTTTAATAAACATTTTGTAGAATTTGCAAGAACTTGGAGTTATTTTGTCAACAAGCAGTGACTGAGTCAGAGTGAAGATGTTTCAGCAGAAATGAGAAACTTCTCTTTGAAAAGTTATAAAAGATTTTATTGCAATTTGTGGTGCAGGAAAAATGAAACATGGCAAGTTCACATTATGTAACAACAGACAGAGGAAAGTGTGATTTCCTCAAGTGCACCTTTTCAATCCCAGAACTTTTCCTTAACCAGATCCTGACGGGTCTCTGTACCTTATGAACAGGAGGCGAACAGCAGGGAATGTTTTTCCTTATGATAGCCATGTGTCAGATAAGTGTGATGTTAAGTAACAATAAAAAAATAGCCAAAAGTGCTTAACAGGAGGGAAAAATCAGAAAGAATGTCCAAACTGGAAATGACCACTGTAATTATCATTTAGCCAAACACAGCTGGATGGTCTTTGTGTCTTGAGGGAAGCCTCCCTCCTTGTGGTGTCAAAATGTAAAATAACACTTTTATGTTAACGAACTGGTGTGAACAGCTAATGAGCCCCTCCATCACAAGTGCTCAGGTGTGTTTTGGCACCTGGGCCGAGGTGAGTCCATGTGACTGACTGTCCACATGGGTCATTCATGTGGAAAGCAGACTTCATTTTGCACTTGATAAGCTGGAGAGGGCAGGTGGGTCTGGAGCTCAGGGAATGAAGGGGGAAGTGGGCTGGGGTCCATGTCTGGAGAGACATGCAGAGCTGGGTTATGATCCCTGAGCCTCCAGCTCTGAAGCAGGGGTGTTGTCTGGCTCCTCATCATTGTAGATATTCTCTGCCTGGGAGAAGAGCAGACAGGAAGGCATTAACGTACACAGTCTAGAGACAGCAGGCACTTCTTCTCAGGACCCCCCCCCCCCCCCCCGAGCAGACAGGGTTGAAAGGAGCAGTGGCTGAAGCAACAACTTTTCTCTTTTGTTGTTTCACTACATGGTAGCTCACAAACATGCTGAGAGCTGTGTTCTGCTCATGTCCATGTTTACAATGAAAAGCTGCTGATGACTGTAATCCAGTCAGCCTCCTCTCGTTAATTCCTGGTTAATAAATAAGCCGCTCGTTGTTTTCTAGCGTTGAAATTATTGCGTGTTTACAGTGATCTCTAGTGATGGCCAAATGAAGCTTAATGACGTACCCAATACACCTCATCAGGGAGGCGTCCGTTGGCATCCTAACCAGATGCCCGAGCCACCTCATCTGGCTCCTCTCTAGGCGGAGGAGCAGTGGCTCTACTCTGAGCCCCTCCCGGATGACTTAACTTCTCACCCTATCTCTAAGGGAGAGCCCGGACACCCTGCTGAGGAAGCTCATTTCGGCCGCTTGTATCCGTGATCTTGTTCTTTCGGTCACGACCCACAGCTCGTGACCATAGGTGAGGGTAGGAACGTAGATCGACTGGTAAACTCGTCACCACGACGGACCGATACAGCGTCCGCATCACTGCAGAAGCTGCACCGATCCGCCTGTTGATCTCCCGCTCTATTCTTCCTTACTCATGAACAAGACCCCGAGATACTTCAACTCCTCCACTTGGGGCAGGATCTCATTCCCAACCTGGAGAGAGCATGCCACCCTTTTCTGACTGAGGACCATGGCCTCAGATTTGGAGGTGCTGATTCTCATCTCGACCGCTTCACACTCAGCTGCGAACCGCTCCAGTGAGAGTTGGAGATCACAGCTTGATGAAGCCAGCAGAACCACATCATCTGCAAAAAGCAGGGATGCGATGCTGAGGCCACCAAACCAGACCCCCTCAGTGCCTCAGCTGCGCCTAGCAATTCTGTCCATAAAAGTTATGAACAGAATCGGTGACAAAGGGCAGCCATGGCGGAGTCCAACTCTCACTGGAAACGAATCCAACTTACTGCTGGCAATGCGGACCAAATTCTGACACCGGTCATACAGGGACCGAACAGCCAGAAGGGGTCTGGTACCCCATAATCCCGGAGCACCCCCCACAGGACTCCCCGAGGGACGAGGTCGACGCCTTCTCCAAGTCCACAAAGCACATGTAGACTGGTTGGGCGAACTCCCACCCTCCAGGACCCTGCCGAGGGTGTAGAGCTGGTCCACTGTTCCACGGCCAGGATAAAAGCCACACTGCTCCTCCTGAATCTGAGATTAGACTTCCCGACGGACCCTCCTCTCCAAAAACCCTGAATAAACCTTACCAGGGAGGCTGAGGAGTGTGATCCCTAGATTGGCACCCTCCGGTCCCAAGGGGGACCCAAGGGGGACTGGAGGGTGCACTGTCCCCGATGTCCACGATGTCCACGCAATGTTGCAGAGACATGTCAACCACGACAGTCCCACAACATCCACAGCCTTTAGGAACTCCGGCCGGATCTCATCCAACCCTGGGGCCCTGCCACCGAGGAGTTTTTTGACCACCTCGGTGACCTCCATCCCAGAGATAGGAGAGCCCGCCTCGGGGTCCCCAGTCGAGGTCAGCAACACCCCATCCCTACTATACACAGTGTTGATGGTGCACTGCTTCCCCCTCCTGAGATGCCAGACGGTGGACCAGAATTTCCTCGAAGCCGCCCGGAAGTCATTTTCCATGGCCTCACCGAACTCCTCCCACATCCGAGTTTTTGCCTCATCAACTGCCGTAGCTGCATTCCATTTGGCCTATCAGCTGCCTCCAGAGTCGCACCGGCCAAAAAGGCCCGACCGGACTCTTTCTTCAGCTTGATGGCTTCCCTCACCGCCGGTGACCACCAACAGGTTCAGGGATTGTCGCCGCGACAGGCACCGACCCCCTTATGGCCACAGCTCCAGTCGGCCGCTTCAACAATGACCCCGACAGCATAGCTCCCAGGGTCATAGGGACACACAAACCCCTCCACCACAATATGGTGGCGGCTCAAGGAGGGGAGTGATCACTGTAAACACTAGAAAATAACGAGCGGCTCATTTATTAACCAGGAATTGACAAGAGGAGGCTGACTGGACAGCAGTGTGGCAGTCGACCTGCTGAATAGAGTGTGAACACCTCAAAACTCTGACCAGAGAGTAGAGAATCACGTAGTGTGAACAGCAGGAGAATCAACAACTCTGACAGTCATGTAGTATGAACAAGGCTTATAGCACTGGTTTGAGGATCTGAACTGAAATAGCTGGAGCCATAGACTTGTACATGGACACATGCTCTGGGCTTGCTTATTTTATTTTGAAGTCTTCCTGCTGAATTGTTTTTTGGAAAGGCTGAAACAGTGTGATGACGTGTTGTGTGCATGCATGAGCTGTGATGTTCCGCTGGCGTCCAACTGTACTCACCATCTGCCACACTTGCATGATGTTGTCCTCAGACACTGAGCAGATCACCCAGGGTTCATTGGGGTTCCAGGAGAAGTCAGAGATCTTGGCTGTGTGGCCACCGTGGATGAACTGAAGGGAGCAAAGGAGCAAATTAGAGACTGGCACTTCATTAACAGCTAAAGGTAAACAGGCAACACTAAAACACACATGTAATAACATCTGTGCTTTGAAGTTCACTTGTAACATTTGAAACACTGAGTTGTGTTTTATTCAGTTATGATGTCACTGACCAACCAGCTGACATGAAGATATGGTAAAGTAATAGCTGATACTCGCTATGACCTGAGGGTGACAGTAATCGTAATTATACAGAACATCACTTACCAGCAGCTCTGGAGGGCCGTCCTCTGCATCTTCTGCAGACTGCTCCTCCCCAATTTTACTAGAAAAACAAAAGCAGTGATTTACCACTTTGTGTGAGCAGTGTTGGCCGACTGATCAGCTCTTAAAATGGAGCTCCAGAAGTCAACAAGCTGATTCTATCTGGGGATCTTCAGTTTGACAAATCCTTAATGTGCACACAGTAAAATGTGATGACACAGCCCATCCTCGACTGAAAAATAACTAAATAAATAAGTAAAATGAAGACTGAATGATTGTGTCACTGTGTCTACTGGATGAGTGAATAAACAACAAGTTGTGAACACAACATGGAGATGTGCTGATAAGGTGAATTGGTTTGCAGCTTATCTTCACTGCCCCAGCTATTGGTCCAAAGGATCATAAATTTTATATTCATCGCAGGGCTGTCAAAAGCCATGCGATGAATATGAATGAATATTTTTAATCAGATTAATCACAGGTTTTTGTGGATTCATTTTGATTAATCACAACTGAATATCATTCATTTTTAATCTATATTAATCACGTGTTTATTAAACACCTTCATGTTCTATTAAACATAATTCATTTATTCTGTACATAGTCTAACATCTAGTGCAATACATTTGTACATTTCCAGTTCATACATATATATTCAGAATTTATCCCTGTTGTAAATTCATATCTCTATATAAGGCAGTTTTTATACTGATATTTCATACTTTTTTATTATTTCATTCCTGTACACTGAAAAGGGAGAAGCTATACAGTTTCATTGTTCAATGGTATAATGACAGTAAAGATCACTCTTCTAGTTTAAACAACACAACCTGAAACAACTTAACATTTTTTCTCTTAGTTTTAAACAATCATTTATCCACAATCAACCATCGTTCCTCTATCTGCTCCACTGTACTTGAGTGTCAGGGTTGAATGATGCGCTGCATCTCCTCCAGTTGGAGACTAACTGGACTGGATATTTGGTCACTGTTTAAACTTGTAAACTGCTCAGGAAGCCTTGATCAGCGACACGTGAACATCAGAGCAGTGATCAATGAGGGGGACTGATGGCGTTTATTAGTCAATACAAAGGCATAAACATACTCAGGCGGAATGGACTCAGAGCGGACTCTGCGTGTACCCAAAGCAGACGTCTGCAAGTTGTATGTCCGCGCGCAAAACGCTGCTCGGCATGTGTTTTTCACATTGACCCGCACTGGATGTTTTTAATCCAAAAGCTGCATCGTCGCTCACAGAGAGTGCCTCGGTGTGGAGCAACCACTGTGGTGAGTGTCACCATGTCTGTGCAGAGGTCTGCAGAGACTCACAGGCTCTGTAGCCTCCACTGAGAGGAGACGCAGTAGAGTTTGGTCCGCATTGCCGGCAGTAAGTTGGATTTGTTTCCAGCGAGAGTTGGACTCTGCCAAGGCTGCCCTTTGTCACAGATTCTGTAACTTTTATGGACAGAATTTCTAGGCGCAGCCGAGGCATTGAGGGTAGGGGTGGGACTTTTTCCGACAAAACGACTGACAATCGACGCGCTCATCTCGACCAAAAAAAAAAAAAAAAAATACTGTGTCAAATTGTCGTAGGCGGGGCTTGAGAACTGTCATTTTCAGTAAGATATACAGTCATGGAAAAAATTATTAGACCACCCTTGTTTTCTTCAATTTCTTGTTAATTTTAATGCCTGACTCAACTAAAGGTACATTTGTTTGGACAATTATAATGATAACAACAAAAATAGCTCATGAGAGTTTAATTTAAGAACTAAGGATTATTCATTTTCCATGGTTTTCTTGATAATAACCAAAATTACTTAAATTCTTACATCAATAGCTATGGCATTGTACCGCCAAAAACACTACTTTTAAGCATTCCATGTTTTCTTTTCTGTTTGTTTTAAACACGATACACACAAGAGTTAATACTTGATTGCATAACCATTGTTTTTGATGACTGCAGCCATGCGTCTTGGCATGCTCTCCACCAGCTTCTGACATTGTTCTGCTGTCACAGCAGCCCATTCCTGTTGGACAAATTCAAACAAATTTTCTTTGTTTTTGGGCTTGTGGTTCTCCATTTTGAGTTTGATGATTTTCCACAGGTTTTCAATTAGATTAAGATCTGGTGATTGAGCAGGCCAAGGCATGGTGCGAATGTTGTGGTTCTCCATCCAGGCTTTAACTGACCTTGCCGTGTGGCAAGGGGCATTGTCTTGTTGGAAAATCCAGTCATTCGAGGCAGGAAAGAGTTTTCCAGCTGATGGAAGAAGACTGCTTTCAAGGGTAGTCCTGTACTTGACCTGGTTCATTCGGCCTTCACACAATTGCATTTGCCCTGTTCCACTCAGACTGAAACAACCCCAGATCATGACTGATCCACCCCCATGTTTTACTGTAGGGGCAAGACAGTCTGGGTTGTAAGCTTCTCCAGGCTTCCTCCTAACCAGTAAGTTGGCTGGAGTGGGCATCAATTCAAAATTGGATTCATCACTGAAGAGAACCTTAGCCCAATCATCAACAGTCCAATCCTTGTGGTCTCGAGCAAAGAGTAACCGGGCCTTCCTCTGCCTTTCATTGATGAAGGGCTTCTTGCGTGCTGTGTGACTTCAAACCAGCTTCAACAAGTCGGTTTCGAACTGTCCTTGCCGAGCAAGTCACATTTCTCGACAGTGCCCACTCATTTTTAAGGTCCCTGGAGGTCTGACGACGATTCCTGACACAGGAACGGATGAGTGCACGGTCATCTCGTGGGGTAGAAAGACGTTTCCTGCCACGGCCAGGTAGCAATTTGGTAGTGAAATGTTCAGCTTGTTTTTTTTTGTTGTAATGAACGGCTGTCTTGGAGATCTTCAGTTTTTTCGCTACCTGTCTCTCACTCATGCCAATTTCCAGCAGTGCCAAGATGGCTGCCTTTGTTGCTTCACATAATTCTTTTGTTTTAGGCATTATGTGAGAGCTGACAACTTCTGAGTTGTGCTACGGCTTGAATGTAAGCAGGAAACCACTCTAGGCCTTTGCATGTGCAGTGCTGCTTGTGACATGAAATGGCCTCTTATATACCCTGGGAATCAATTAAGCTTAAGAATGTCAAATAGGACATAAAGTATTATGTGACCAGCTGCATTTTTTGTTGTGTTCATTGTATTATACGTTTAGTGGTACCAGATATTAGAATGAACAAGAAATTGAAGAAAACAAGGGTGGTCTAATAATTTTTTCCATGACTGTATATGTTTAAATGCAAAAAAAAAAAAAATCTGAGTGTAATTTTTCGTTTTTACTGAACAATTCATTGTTCTCACACACAAACAAGTGTGTTAAAAAGTCTTTCCATTGATGTCTGGCAGCGCAGCAAAATCCTCGCCTGTGACTCCATATCTCAGGGTTTCCCGCAGCACTTTATAGTTAAGGTAGCCGCCTTGACAACAAATGCTCCCCGCCTTGGGGGGGGGGGGAGAGCCACATCCCTGCATGCACAGACAGTTGGCTAAAAGGCTACATTGCAATGAGGCTGAATAGCGGCCATCACCTGCTGTGCTATGCAGACATAATTTTTTTTTCATTGGAGGGAAGACAGTAGCCTACATGCTGAAACAATTCAGGTACGCGGCAGAGCACAGCCGGTACCGTGGCTTGCCTGTTACTGCGGCGGTGCCCGGCCAATACCGCGACTTAACAGTCTATGGGCTTAACTCGTTGCCGCGGCGGAGGCTGCTGCCATGGCAGACCCTGGCAGGTGCCGGCATCTGTGATTCCTTTTTGATATGATAATTTGAATGGTTAAGAAGAGGTTGAGTAACATGGTGTCTGATTTATTTAGAAAATGTAAAAAAATGAACTAGTTCATTTTTAGGACTGTAAACTTAGTCTACTCTTTTAAAGTGAACTATGAACTAGTTCATGTTCATTTGTGTGAACTGAAATTTGAGCTGGTGATTATACGGCCATTAAACAGGTGGCTCGCCTGTTCAGACGGGGCACAACTGCTATTGATCAAATATGAAACAGGAAGAATCAGATTCAGAATCAGCTTTACTGGCCAGGTATGTTTTCATATATGAGGAATTTGACTCCGGTTTACAGCATCTCTTTGTGACAGACAGCAGCACACAAAGGTAAAGAAATAATAAAATATGTCAAAGGTAAATAACAAGGCACCGGCACTGGATTCGGGAGTGACGGTGAGGAGAAGCGCTCCCTTTTTTTCCAGGTGTACAGGTGAAACCTCACCTGTGATTCAACGAGCAATACCTCACAGAGTTTTTACTTGACTGTAATAAAACTGTCGCAAAGCCCAGTTTCTCTGCTTTCAGAATCAATTGAATGCCTTCGATAGCACACACGGCTCGGGAGTTACGGTCATCAGAAGAGAGGCTGTGAGATCCTATCGGTGCTGACAGGTCTGGTGGTAATTAAGAAGGACGTTGAATAAACATTTTAAGTTTGCTACAGTCTGTCATTTTTATTATCACTGCTTTGATTGTCAATATTGGACATTACAGCCATGACTTTAAGCCTAAAATGAAGTAGTACAGTGTAGAATATTTTCCACCCTCTGCACTGCTGCTGCTGTTTAAGAAAAAAAAAAAAAGCCAAAAACGTACATATATGTACGTTTTTCCTTTTTTCGGCAGCGGGTGGCTGATCACGGTCTCCCGCAGCCTGTGTATAATTTTGGGGTTTGTGGGATTTGTCGTCGGGACGTAAAGAGTTAATATACGCCACAGGGATCACAGCAGGAAGTAGAGATGATCACGTTTACAGAGCAAAACAAACTGGACAAAAAGTGGTGATTTTGGTAAACGTGGCCTCTACCTCTGATAAAACAAGAATGGAACAAGGTAAAAACAAATATTTTTCACAATGAAATAGAGTCTCTTCTTTCATTTAAGCTATTCAGTGTTTTCAGAGTACAAAATATATTGTGCATCATGAAAGATGACTCAAAATGGCCAAAAAGACTGACACAAGGCACTTTCTGTTTTAAAAACCAGCTGGCACTCAGAGTTAATAATAAATGGTGCAGTTTCTCTCAGACCTACTGTTGCTGTGTTGTTTTCTGTTTCAGTAATATCACTTGATCAAGTCTTTTTTTTTTAACGCTCCGTACTACAAAATAAGTAATAAAAGTTTGTACGATTCAGGCTGATATCGGTATCAGCCAATGCTTCGGCTGCAATGTCGGTATCTTGTCAGATGTGAAAAAGTTGCATCGGGACACCCCTAAACAAAATAACATGCAAAACTGTAGTAAATCTGAATACTGTGTTATCCTATTGGCATTAAAAGCACCATCTAAAAACTTAATACCTACAGCAAATTTTATGGTAAATTTAAGACAATTTAATACCTTAATTACCCAGATTTAATTTAAGACATTTTAATACTTTTTAAGGAACCGCGGGAACCCTGATCAAACTATTTAATGTTGCTGGCACGTCTAGCACTTCTTAATCAGTGGATGGATATTCTTTAGAATTATCCCTTGAAAACATTTCGCTAAAAATATCTCATAATATCACAGTTTTTCCAAAAGATCTGGAAAACAATATTTACCTGAGATCCCAGACGTTGAGACGCCTGTCGGTGCCACTGGAGGCCAGGATGGTCTCATTGTGAGGAGACCATTGCACCTAATGAAATGGACAGTTAGTCACTGGTAAGTCAGTGTGGATGAGGAGCTCATGGAGCAACTCTCATACCCCTTTTCCACCGGGGTAGTTCCAGGTCTGGTTTGGAGCCAGAGCCTGACTTAGCACCAGTTCTGTGTGTTTCCACTGTCTAAGCACCGGCCCCTGGTGCCTAAACCTGGGCCAGACAAGCATCAAGTCTTTGCTAGTCCAGAGCTAAGCACCAATTATGTCAGGGGCTTATTGAGAGGAACAATACCGGAGTAAATACTACCTAGTTTGATTGCAAATGTATTGAAAGGACTCCCGGGACACACAGAAGTTTGGCACAAACTGTTGCTCGGTGAAATCCAGGTAGGTTTATACTTCAGACTGCTTCTCCGCACATCCAATGAAGAAAAAAAATATGCAACTTAAAAGATCTATCTTTGGATTTTATGAATCGATTATCAACCATTTAAATGGAGATCGATTAAAAACGATTGAATCGATTTTTTTAACCCAGCCCTACAACAGACAACCTCTGTCCCTCTGGCAGCTGTGATACAATCTGTTCTCAAACGAAGTCAGTGCGTTTACATGGGAGTGTATTACTCTGACTTATTGGCTTAACCCAACTAAGATTGAGTTACTATTTTCATGTATACAACTTAGTTTTACTACAAATCGGACAATTGCTGTCGGATTAAGACCCCGAGATAAGTTGGTTGTTAGTCGCACAGGGGGTGCATGCATACGGTGAATTGGATTGGGGATTGGACTTTGCGTTCTGCACATACATCTTTCCTCCATAATCACTTCCGGGTCCAAACCCCGGCTGAGGTTTATGCTTCTGTGTCGTGGCGACGGCGTAGCTACGCTGTCGACGCAGACCCCTACGCAGACCCTACGCCGTAGCCTGACGCGCACCTCCAAAAAATCCTGACTACACGTCGCGTCAACGCGTTGTGACACGAACGGCAAGGACTGTGACTGGTCGGCTCGGAATGTCATTTCTGCGATTGCTTTTTCCGGTCAACAGCACAACAAAACCGCCATTTTTAAAAGCTATTTTGGAGCGGTACGAAATGGACCAAGCCGAAGAGAGAATAATCGAGGAGGTCAGAAAATTCATTATGAGCCCCCTGAAACCACACAAAGACACAGCCACACCCCCCTAGTGACTTGGCGGTGAATTGGAGAGCAACGTGTTCCAAAGCTTCGAATGCTCAACGACGGTGTCGGGTCTATGCCGTTGCCGCAATGCAGAAGCATAAACCAGGCTTAATGGTGGCATCCTATCGTGTTGTCGGTGGTAAAGAGGTCAAGGGGAAGTGGCTCTATTACCACTAGTTCAAATGGGTACAGCGCCACCTATCATACTGGGGTATGACATGCTTTCGGCCAATGATTCGATTCATTCACTGCCATATATATTAGCATAATTGCTGTTGCCCCCCCAAAATAGGATAGTCCAACTAAAGTTATAATTAAGTTACTGTCATCATGTAAACGCACTGACTGCTTCAAGTGATTAGTGACAGTTACATGACTTTATTTGTGCCACATTCCTGAGCGAACAAAGACAGATTTTGAAAGAGCAAATGTAGATTTTGAGCACAGAAATATATTCAGTAATTAGTGTATTTTTTGCACATGCCACAATCAATGCTGAGTCTCAGTGTTTTCCTGCTTGTGAATTTGCTTGCTCACAATCTGTTCGCTCAGGAACGCACCGCACAAGCTTCGCCGGGTGAAAATGAAAATGCTGTGACGTACTGACGTTTTGCAGTGACGTAATGACGTGGCTCTGACTGGGCTCCTTGCCAGTGGAAAAGAGACCAATGCTGAAGGCCAGTTTACAGTACTCCGTAAATTGCTGTACATAGACATGAAGAGTCCTCTGCATCGCCGGAGAGCCTGACGGAGAGCCTCTCCGTCCTCTCCAGGTGTAGAAAATATTTTTTTAACTGTCTGTCACTCCGTCAAGGGCAAACAGAGACGGCAAGGACTGCAATTGGTCCTCTAGTTGCACCCCTGCCGTGAATTGCACCCCCTCACCCTACACAGAACCAGACAGGTCATCTCCGCAGCAGCGTGGACAGGACAGGAACTAAAGTATCAATTGTCCTTGTGAAACCCAAGTCAAATAGATTCAACTTGCTCAAAAAATCAATTCAATTCATTGAGTAATTATGGCTGGGGTATAATTCCACAGAGCAAACTGAAAGGTGTTGGTTTGCGTTCGCTATTATCCGATTTTGTGTTGAGAAGAACATTGGTTATTTTCTCTCTTTAGAGGAGCTTTAAAGACTGTAAGCAACCAATTTTCTTCTCTTCTATCTCCCTCACAAATAACTAAAACTTAAATATTTTCCACTGCATTTGTCTGTGATATTAAGGCTAATTGCGAGGGGGTGCGTATCACGGCAGGGGTGCACAACATGCATCACGATGGAGAGTTGCGAGGGCACAAGGGGTATTACGCAGTTGGAGAAGTATTTTCCAGCTTTAAGGAGGAACGCAAGTTGAACCAACTAAACACCAGCATTAGTACCAGGTTCCTTCTGGTGGAAAAAGGGTAATAGAGGAGCTCATAGACGAGCATGGGCCATTCTGGAAACATTCTCACCAAGTTCAGCTTCTATTAATATCTGACTGATAGTTCTGTGTCAAACTAGGAAAATATACTTAAGCTTTCATTTTTATATCATTTCAGAATAAATTGTATTTACAGTATATTGATCAAGACTTTGAAATCTAATTACATATATTTCATATAATAAATAGAAATTGAAAGTGTGATTCAATTCATTAAATTGAAAAAGCTACGGTGACTAAACATTTCTTTGTACTCATTGTGTCACTGTACATGAGATGCAGAGATGATGAAAATATCTGCTCAACGCAACAGTAAACAGCATGAATCAATGGACATGTGTTTATTTACCAAAACCAGCTTCTGACTGTTGAATGAGCTCTGTGAGCAGGACTGGTCTTGCTGCAATGAGGACATTTAGTCTCTCCCACAGTGATTTATTACTGTTCATTTCTATGGCTTCGATACAGATCTGTCGTAGGGCTACAGCTATCGAATATTTTAGTAATCGAGTATTCATATAAAACACACTTTTGCTTAAAGAGCAATTCTCTTAATAATGAATGACCAACTGGTTTCCTTTTTTATAAAATGATGTAGGCTTACCGGACTAGCTCAGCGGTACCGGCTGGCTCCATGACACATTTTTATTGTATTTTGATAGGGACACCATTCTGGCTCTGAGGCACCGGACTGTCTCCATGGCGTTGGTTCATAAAACTCTGCCAAATGCTCTCTCTCGCGAGCGTTTTCAAATGAACGTGAACGATGCATGCCGTTCATTCTCGCCAGAGTGAACACTGTTCCTGCTCACGACTGGAAAACTGAGCCATTAAGTTCACTGTTCACCGAAAATATGAACGCTGTTCACTGAACGCGTTCATGCACAACACATGTCCGGCTCATATGAGCAACTGTGATGTCTCCTGTCTCCCTCTGTGCTAGCCGTTAGCCACACAGCACACTACTATCACTACTTAACTGTTATTTGAGGCAGAGGAAATTGTCTCGAGTATTTTTTGTACTCGAGTTACACAAGTAATCGTTTCAGCCCTAATCTGTTGTTCACATTATTATCACATTTCATTTGTACCATTATTAGGAACCAAGGTGACTCTCTCTATGTTCCAGACATGTTTCAAGTGCAGATTTACATTCACATAAAGATGTTTTAGACTAACAAGTTAGTAGCAACATGTGGAAGTAATTTAAGTTCTTACCTGGAAAATTTCATCTTTGTGGGACTCAAAGGAGTGGAGCTTCAGTTTGAGGTTCCTTAGATCCCACAGTGCAACAGTCTGGCAGAAATAAAACAGTTACTCCAATCTATTAACTGTAGTTCACAGTGCATTTGATCTCTTTTCTACCTTATCAGCAGAACCAGTGGCAAGAATGAACTCGCTGTAGGGGTTGAAGCTCAGACAATTGACCTCAGCAGTGTGGGCATCGACAGCATGGCTGGCTTTGGATGTAGTGTTGGACCGAGTGTCCCATCTGGAGGAGCAGGGACAGAGTAAAACAATAAAAGTAAAACAATGAAATACAGAAGTACAAAACCACAAAAGCAGACTTACATCATCAGTTTCTGGTCATCAGCCACTGAGCCAAACAGGGATTCGTGTAGCAGGTGCCAGGAGACGTCTTCTACCACTGCTGTGTGACCTGTGAAGATGGTCTTAGCATCCACAATCTTCCCTTCCTTTGGACTGGCACCGATGTCCCAGAGACAGATGGTCTGGAGAGGAATAAGCACAACATAGTAATAAGTAATAAGCTGCAAAGCTCTGCATCACTGGGCACACCAACAGTTTGTCAAGACAACCTCTTTCCAATATGTCCTCACTGGTTTGAGGCTGAAGTAATGAACAGTCAGAGGGAGAGCTTCCTTTTCTATCTCTGTACCCCAACAGAAGAATCAGAGGAACTCACTTTTCCAACCTATTTCCCCACATTATTGAGTATAACTGACGGGGAGAAAAATCTTTTTAAACTGGTCCAGGATGAGGAAGAATGCTGTAACCAGCAGCTAAAAGGTTGAGGGCAAATGAACACTGTCAAATGAAAACTGCTTGTACTTTGCCATCACCATTGTTTATGGAAAGAACTCTACTGAAAAGAGATCATTTTTCCTTGTTATTATGTCCAAGTCAAGGAGAATTGTAGCTGTAAAATCTGAACATCCTCTATTTCACTGTTACCTCCCCAGATTTCAGAACAAGACTCTTTCCATGACATCACACACACTAATAAAATAAGCTAGAAGAGAGTGTGTTCAGTATACATGAAACGTATTACGTTATTTAGAGTAGCAAACATGTATTTAGCTGTTTGCACAGTGTTAGAGAGTTTGATATTAATTCTGGTAGTATAGGTACAACACAGGGTTCTTTCTTGTTGCAGGGCTGTATTTCAAATTCTCTTCTCACTTCCTAACTTTTTTGGGGCTCTCAGTTGTAGCATGAAATGCTGTGGCACTACAACTGATCCAGCTTGGTGGAGACGTAGCTATGACAGCTCAAGTTTTCCTGGTTTCTGTGACATTAAAAAAAAAAAAAATGAAGAAAAGCCTCATGGTGCAGTCAGTCCAGAGTTCACCTTCCACTAATACAGCTTCTATCAAGCATTTGTCTCAGCCACTGTGCACAGCGCAGCAGAGGGAAAAAATAGGAAGTACTGTGTATGTAAGCACACAGTTATTGATAGTTCCCTCTGCTTTGGAGCCTTTTTTCCAACCCATTCTTCCCTTTTACTTCTCGTTGCTTACATGATCATCAGAGGCACTGAGCAGGTTGCCACTGAGGTTGGGATTCCAGGAGAGGCCGTAGCCTTCTTTCTGATGGCCTTTCAGCCTTAGGTCAGGGCTGCACTCCCCACTGAGATCTGCAACACACAAAAGACCACTGCACTGACCTTCATGCTGTGGAATTCACTGGCGCCGTGCAATTATAAGTGTAACAGCAGTGATCCAACCTGGCTTAGAGGGGTGCTTGTTGTAGTCGAACACCAGCACATCAGAGGTGGGGGTTTTGGTGGCGATGATGCAGTGATTCTGGGGCATGTAACGGGCTCGGTTCACCTCTCCCTCATGGTTGATCTTGATCTCGATCTCAATTTTCCCACTTACTGAACCAAATCCACCAAACTCTGACAAAAGAATATCATCAGACTAGTAAGGTTGTTACAAACAATAACAAATCTAGATTTGAAACGTTCTGGCTCAGTGGTAGAGTGGGCGTCCAATAACTAGTTGGTGGTTCGAATCCAGCTCTATCATTGTCGTCATTGACGTTGTGTCCGTGGGCAAGGCACTTTACTCATATTGTCTCGTAGGAATGGGTATGAATGTGCGTGAAAGTTGGTGGTCGGAGGGGCTGTAGGCACAAAATGACAGCCATGCTTCTGTCAGTCTGCCCCAGGGCAGCTGTGGCTAAAATGTAGTTTACCACCACCGGTATGACTGGTGTGAATGAATAATGGTTTCTGTAAAATGCTTTGAGTGTCATGAAAGGTGCTATATAAATCCAAGCCATTATTATTATTATTAGATTTACTGTTGTTCATTAGCTGTTAACACAATCAGCCACAATGAACACATGATTATTCTTTCTCCTCTCTCGTACTGTTTACAATGTCTTCATTTGTGCTGCACTGCATTCTGCACTATATGTACATTTTAAGAATAACAACTGCACAACTACTTCTTTCTGGATAAACAAAGGTTGTCTTATCTTAGCAGTGCACCTCTGAGGCCACTGGACATAAACATATGCTTGCCAAAATCCATATCTGTGATTTCAGAATGAAGGCTACAACAAATGTGCTCAAGCACAGTGTATTTAAAAAGAAGATTAAAAGGAGAGAACTCAAAAACTTATATGTAGTAAACTATTACTTTACCTCATTTTTCCCTGATATGAACAGTAAGATAGATGTATGTATTGAGCTTCTGACTTTGACTGTACCTTGACACTGTTCAGTGACCATGCTAACATGCTAATACCACCTCTGGGAACACACCAAAGGAGCAATGAGCCTTCAGCCCACCCATCAACATACCTGCTGGAAGACAGAAGAACAGTTTCAGCATCATGACAAATGTACAGCAACTTCCCCTGACATTTTACAGACATTACTGAAGTTGTAACAAGCGACATAAGAAAACCATTCCACATCTGAAGGATGACTCCTTGGTATTTACCTCCTTTCTCACTGTCGTAGTGCGAGGCATCAAACTGGGCATCGTCATTCGGTACCTGGACGCTGGCAATCACAAGGTGGTTCTGCTCATCTGATGTATGGGTGCCCAAAACCAGCCTGTGAATGGCATAGTCCTTCCCCTCTGGTCTGTAGCGATCCAGAGAGAAACATGATTTCAAACCATACTTAGCTTTGCCTTTCACTTTAACAGAGTAGTGCTTTGGTAGACTATCAAGGTAGTGGAGACTTCTACTAAAAACAATGCACTGAATTATAAAATCTTATAAATATCTCTTCACTCTGGGAGGAGAGTGAAAAGATATGTTGCACTGTGTTGTGTCTGTCCAACTCCTGATAAGACGTTTCAGTTTTATTATTTGCAAATAATGACCAAGAGAAATAGATGTTGCAGCAAAGCACCAGCAAAGAGACCCACAAAGAGCAGGGTCAGTCTGAGAGGCTGCAATATAATAACTGTCAACAATAACTAGTTTGACAAACAGTAAGATGGAGAGTGTGTAAATACCTGCTGACATCTGGAAGCCACTGGACAGTGAGGCTGGGCCACTCCAAAGCATGAGTCATCACCAGATCATACAGGAAAGGGGTGTTTTTCTTCCATATCTTGTACTCTTCATTGATGACTCTTTCTTCCACTGCATCGTCATAAACTTCAGCAGAACAACATAGTCAAGCTATAATTCACTGTTATAACAGCAGATAGCAGCACCTGTGGTGTCATTTTACAGTACTTATTCAAGATCAAGCACACAAGTGAGCTTATACAGCAGAGAAGTAGAAGCGCTGAGTTGATGCTTAACTACATTACAAGACAGATTGGTGTTAGCTCTCAACGTTACGTTAAAATACTATGTGATGGAGGAATGGTAACATATTATCTGGTAGGGTATCATGTACTATTAACCACCTTCCCTGGATTCAGAATTGGTCTATTGCTCGCTACCACCCACTGACTACCGTCAGGTTGTATTTTGTTGAAGGGGGGTGTAGCAGCGTCACAAGAGGCAAAATGTTTATTAAGTTAAAATAAGAATAAAAATCAGTGTTGTTGGGCGTATACTAAACTTATATGGGTAAAGGTTTGTCATGCCGTCCTTCTAAAAGCGTAGAACGGCACATAGACTGGCTAAAAGAAACAAGCCCCCTGGTAGGACTTCACTGAGCTAGCATGTGATGCTAGCATGCGATGCTAGAACCATGGCAGAGTTAAACGGCCGCACACAAAGCGACATACGCGGAAAACGGGCCACTGCTGTAATATGCTAGGTGGTAGAGATAAAACATACCCTCTTTATCTGCCATATTCCAACTCTGCACTTTGTCACAAAGTAAAGTAACTGTGTCGACGTTGTTTTTATTGAATGCTGCTATTCCCCTAGATAATACACCACTACAGAACCACACTCCTTCCTTTTCAGCGCCGAATTGTTCGATACTAACTGCGCATGCGTGAGCGCGAGCGTGCCAAGGAGGCTCAAAGCTGCGTGTGGTCTGCGCATAGGGACGAGCGACTGCGCAGACCACATCTCTGCAGCACAGCCTCCTCTTCTCCTTCTTATTCTCTGACCTTCAACAACAAATAGACATCCATTAATTATAGCTTATCTGCTCCATTTTAGGCTTATAGCCATGACCTCTTTCATACATACTGCTATTTCCTCCTCATTGTTGACTTTCACAAATGCATCAACTGTTGATCTTCCTTTATGAAAAAGGAACTTTGACACAAGCTACGCAGTACTCTTTATTCTAAACTGTATGTTAATCTGCTTTAACAGGTTTAAATAAACAGTAGAACAAGATCATTATTAGAATTCCGCTCTAGGCAGAATGTGTTACTTCACCATGTTATGACAAAGAAGCAGCAGTGTTTTGGTTTTTTTGCAGTGTGTAATCAGCATGCCAGCTCACTGTGCATTCCAATGAGTTTATTTTGCAAAAGTCTCTTTCATAAACACAGTTTACAGTAAATTACAGATCTTGAAAATGCAAAACATGTTCCATATACAAGCATAACAAAGACCTGAAGAAAACAAAAAAAGCATGAGTTTACATACAGGAAGTGTCTAAATCAGCTATCCTCAAAAAATAAATAGATTTGTATCTCATGACAACAATTAGGAAGCAAATAAAGGTAACAGAGTTAAAAGACAGAGTATCATCTTTAATCAATCTAATTAACCTCTCATAGGGACAATAAGTCTGAAATTTGCTGTTCAAAATGTTTCAGGTGGAAACTATTTTGATCTGGAGTACAACAAAAGAGCATGCCACTATAAAAAAAAAAGCTTTGTACATAGAAGAACAAATGTATCACTTTTTCATAAAAAGATGAGCTGTTTACCTAGAGCAGTCCAAGTAGAATAGTGGTCCTATATTCTACGACAAAAGTAAAATATACAGATATAGTTCATTTCGAGTTACAATGTGTAACCCTGTTGTGCACAACACTTCACACATTTATCTATGTATTTCCATTTGTCTTTTTCTGATTACATAAAAGAGTAACATATATGGTGATGGAGGAGGTTTGACAGTGACTGAATATTCCACAATATATATATATATATATATATATATATATATATGTGTGTGTGTGTGTGTGTGTGTGTGTTTGTGTGTCAAATGTGTTTGTACACAGTGATAGGAGATTATGAGTGATATATAATACAGATTGGTATGCACTGGCTGCTTGATGGCTATCTACACTCAAAAATAAATAAATCAAAGCCCTGGGAAGTAAACAAGCCACGCTCACCCACTGTTTCATGTGGCCTATATGTGTACTGACATGATTGTATCATGTCACATACAGAGAACAGATTCTGTATTTTTACTGTAACAGAAGTCATGAACTACTGTACAAATGAGCTTCAGAGGACATATAATGACTTTGCTTATCCTTTACAAGGTATTTAGGTTGACTTAAACAGTCATTAACCCTAGCATAAACAATTTCACTTTCATCTTCTTTGTTCTAATAAAGTGGTTAATTAGTGGTTTATGGATTTACCTTGAGTGGATTTGTCACAAAGTCTTCAAGTTATTATGTTAATTTAATGTCATTTAAAGCACTCAGGTACTCTATGCTGTTTTCCATTATATTTCCTTTTTTAAACATGAACTACCACATTTTAGCCTAAACCTGAAGAAATTGTTAGTGTCACGGTGCAAAAAATACAAATCTTGAATATTTCTCTGTCAGAAAATACATTTCTGCTCCCAAACAGCCTAATTCAACAGTTCAAGCCACATGTATGACGGTATTTATCATTCTGAAATCTCTTCAATGGACTTAGCTAGCTTACCTCTCATTATAGTTACATTGTGATTTTTGCATTGTGACTTGACAGCGAGTCTGCATTGCTTTTCCCTCAATATGAAATCCAATTAGTAAGTCCCTTTAATAATATAACCCCATGTTCATATGGGAAATCTTACTCCAAATGCTGATGAAGACTGTGAGATGCAGTTAATAGTTCCAGAAAAAGCTAATGAACAGGCCTGGAGTTAAGATGATTTTGACAAAGCTTTAAATTATTATTTTGGTAGAATCTAAATATGGCCTGCAGGATAAGTGTTGGGTCAATCAAAACTGTGAAAAAAAGATGGCCATTTACTGCTGTGATTTCCAATGAAGTGACTTTGTAATGTATTGTACTCCTGCAGTTATTAACTCTTTGAGTGCCAGCCGTTTTTTTAAATCGAAAGTGCCTTGTGCCAGCATTTTTGCCCATTTTTCATTCATATTTCAAGACCCACAGCATATTTTGTACCATGTCTGAAAACACAGAGAAGCTCAAATGAAAGAAGAGTCACACTATTTCATCATGAAAAAAAAACATTTGTTTTTACCTTGTTCCATTCTTGTTTTGTGTGGAGGAGAGTAGAGGCCACTTTCACCAAAATCACCACTTTTTGTACAAAATCCATTTGTTTTGCTCTCTCCACTTCCTGCTTTGATCTCTGTGGCTCATATTAACAGTTAATGTCCCAGCTACAAATCACAGAAGCCCCAACATTACTGACAGGCTGCGGCAGACCATGATCAGTGACTAGCTCCAAAAAAAAAAATACTTTGACGTAGTATTACGTCAATGGCACTCAAACGTCAGATTTTGAATGACGTCGTATTACATCAATGGCACTCAGAGTCAAAAGGAGCAAAGGGAGCCACTGACATTTCCCACTAAGTGCTGAATGAAGAAATGTCTCATACATGAACAGTTTATGAAAGGGGTATTCATTACAATAAGTTTAAGAGCTGAAAAGTGCTGTGACATAATGCCCAGTTATACCTTGGTGGTGTCAGTATGGGTGCATCTTTCATGCAGACAGAGAAGTGGAGGTGACAGTGGCAGTCAGTAGATGGTGCTGATGAGAAACCATGTTGTAGGTCAACGTTCCAACCTCACAGTGACACAGAACCGTTCCCTTTCATGCTTTCTTCACTTAATGTTCTTCTATGAGCAGCTGGTTCTAGGGAACACAACAAAAATAAAATACAGATGTTATTAGTATAAAACACAAAGTGATATTAGTAACTAGAGAGAGACCAACAGTAAGCCATACAAAAATTGTGTTTAAATCATCTGAAGTGGTTATGGTGTTAAGACAAACAAAAGACAAACTTAGAATCATTATCATTACAGGTAGATGAAATTTGACCCTTCAACCCATCCCTAGCCTGAGTCATTTAGGAGCAGTGTCCAAGGATCATTTAGTTGAAGTCATGTTTGTGTCCACCTGATGAATCTGAGTCATAAATACACTCTTTTTTGCTCAGTTTTGGTCACCACTGTTAAACAACAACAAAACAATACCTTTATCTACCTAATAGATAAGTTTATCTCTGGAAGTAACAAAAGGTAGCTTATAGAAAGAAATTCAGCTTTTCACCTCCAAAATATGTGGCTGTTTAAAGCCCCTTTCACACTGCACAAAAATCCCAGGTTGACTCGAGTCGATGCAGAATTTTCATGCAGTGTGAAAGGGTTACTGCAGCATTTTGACCCAGGTCAAATGAACCTCCAAATCCAATATGCGATCACCAGAGTCAACTTTGGTGATCATCCAGCAGGGTGCATAGCACAGGGGGTGTAGAAAGCTAGAAGGAGATAGCTAATCATGTCCTGACGTCTCACAATGACCTGGAGGGCTCGACAAAAGCACAAAGGGAATGGAAGAAATCCTGAAAGCTGGTTGAGATCATGGCAAAGTTGGAGGCAGGCTCACACATCAGAGAGCCCTGGTCCAGGGTCATCAACAGAAAATAGGGCCTTCACACTCCCAAAACAAAGACAGGAGAAGGATAATAAGGCTGCGGGTGTTGGATAAACTTTATGTGATGATCTCTATCAACTTTTCAAGAAGGGGAATGAACATGTGAATTGACCAAGATCTTCTTGAAGAGGAAGTGAGAGAGAAAACTCCTAACCCACTTTCAAGGAGAGAGCCACTCAGTCAGGTCGCTGGACTCTTTGACCCAATTGGCCTTGCTACACCAACAAAGCAAGAGGGAGCCATACTTGTTAAGAAAGCACTCCAGGAGGCCAGAGGGGGATGCTTGATTTGTGACACCTGGGACAAGCCACTGTCTGAGGGTCTGCGAGAAGAGGCGATCAGACTTTTCAGAAAGTAGGTCCATCTCAGCCAAATCACCTTCAAAAGAAGCCTTACACCAGCTGTCTGGCTTGGAAAACCCTGGGGAATAACACTGTGTAGCCAAGCATAATATGTATGGGCCCATGTTTACAAAGCAGTCCTCGGTTAGCTGCAGCTCCGGAGCTCAGTTAGCACTGCAGCTAACCAAGCTTTTTCATAGAATAATGTATTCTATACAGTCCAGATCTTCCAAGTACTTTATTTCACCTGGAAGAGAACAGACAACCAGGGGCTGAAGCATTATTCAGCATTATACACTTATTTGTAATCTGGGTGACTCTGACTACCGTTAACGGTACTGTTGATGCACTGCAGAGTAACGTTAGCCTCTTTAGCCAGTGCCAGTATGCAGGGTACGAGAGAGAGAGAGAGAGAGAGAGAGAGAGAGAGAGAGACTTCCTCTCTCCAGAGAGGGGCGTGGTCAGACACAGCTCATAAACATTTAAAGGTACAGATACAGAAACAACCTGTTCTCAGCAGAGATCAATACAGTGATTTTAAACTGGCGGCAATTCAGGACCAGGGCTGAATTTGGGGTAATACACTTTGAATACAATATGTGTCAGATGTGGGACATCTGAGACCTATATAAAATTGCAGAAAAAGTGTATAATAGGATACCTTTAATATTAAGCATTTCTGAATCCCACCTTACTGTCGGTGGTATTTTGGATGATGTCGTTGTCATGGTCTCCTCCGTCTGAGCCGCTCTTCTGGTCATCATCTTTCCCATCCTTGTCCAGGTCATCCTCTCCAGATGAAATCCTTGATAGCTTGGAGGACTTCTGCTACAGACGCACAGATCAGGATGTGGAAACACTGAGTGTCCAAATTTTATTTATTACAGACAAGCAATCTGTGAGTGGTATGCTTTTCAGTAGAGCTGGGTACTGAACTTCAACACTTTTGTAGCACAGACCGAAAAGCTCTGATCCTATCGGGTATCAAAAAATGAATAATTTTTTGGTGCCAAATTCCGACCCAAGTGTCTGTGAGCCATGCTCTCAGATGTCTCAATGGATGGGGGATATGTCCCCTTCAGATTCATAGAGACATTGATTCATCCCTCCACTTTCCAGCATAAAGAGACAAACATAATCCGTAAAAAAGAGCATTAATGTCACTGCAGCAGCACTGGAAGCCTGGCATTTGTGTGTTTAGACTCAAGGTGGGTTCAAGACAAGTTGTACAAATGTTGGCATTTCCAAGCTCCAAATCAGAAATTAAATCAGAACCCCCGTGAAGTCAGATCTCCAACTCATAAAGTCAGATTAATCTCACCAACCAGACATGGAATTCATTCTATCTGCTACTGACGTAAACAGTAGCTACATGTTTTGTTGTACGTCTGTAAGGCTGGAAGAGCTGGGAGCACTAAACTTTGAGGTTAAGATGATCTGAGCTCCAAGTTCTGACTTCCAGTGAACACGCCATAAGACAAACTCTCACTCCCCAGGGTCCTAAAGAGTAACTGGTAGCAGCCTGTGTCTGTTGATCATCATCAGACCACTGTCTAGTATGTCTACCATGGTAAATACCGCATTACAAAAATAACCTATTGAGTTGAAATCATAAAATAATAATAATAGTAATAATAATAATAATAAAATTTAAGGGCAAGGCTAATTATCACTGATACTGTAAAGCATGCTTAGACTGTACTGCGCACAGAGCATCATTATGTGCCTGCCGTCGAGCAAGGCTGGCGAAGCCAGCCTTGCGAGCACGGCGGCACATATTACTATTCCTTTTGGGGAGGCCCCAGTGTAAACTTAGCATTCATGGCAGGCGAAGCCTGCCATGAATGCTTGTGGTAGGTCCAAAACACATAAATGATGGAAAATGATAAAAATATCAAAACCACCAAAAATCCATCCAAACACCATAAAAACACTGTGTTTTAAGCCAGCAACGCGCTTTATTAGTATTCAGGACGGAGTTTATTATGTGCCTGCCGTCGAGCAAGGCTGGCGAAGCCAGCCTTTGAGAGCACGGCGGCACATTACTATTCCTTTGGGGGAGGCCCCAAGTGTCTTAGCATTTATGGCAGTAAGCCTGCCATAAATGCTTGTAGGAGGTCCAAAACACACATATATGATGTAAAATGATAAAAAATACCAAAAATACCCAAAAATCCATCCAAACATCATAAAAACACTGTGTTTTAGCCAGCAACGCTGTATATTAGTATTCAGGACGAGGGTTTCTTTTATTATTATTTTTATTATAGACACTTCTTCGCAATTAATGCGGCTCGTACCGTAAGGTGCACCCAGGCATGACATATATCAAAACGTATGCGTCTCGATCGTACCACGGCTGCTATTACTTTTTCTCCGTCAAAGCCGCTACCATGGTGACGCTAGACCCCAAAACCGCCGAAAAAGTCCCATAGGAATGAATGGGGAAGGGGTTGATTTCAAACTTTTTCTTCAGTGAACAAACAGTCACAGCTCCCTCATGCTTTCACCTAGAAACTCCATTCAACTTTCAAAACGCAGCAAATTTTCCTGGCAACATATTCATAATTCATCTTCAATTAAAAATGTATAGTTTCTTCAGCATTTCAACTTTTTCCAGACCATGAAATCTTCAAAAATCAGAGTTAACATGGGTGTCTATTAAGTGCACTAGAGTGACACAACTACACCTAGAGTGGAGAGCAGTTTCAGAATCTGCCTGAAAATATTTTTAAATTGCGACATTTGTGAGGGCTAATGCTCACTCCACCGACATAATTTTTACAGCAAAATGTTGGAAATTTTGTCCCGGTCGTAGTGATGTGTCTCTTATGTCTCTGAGATTTATGGTTTTGGCTCCAGACCCTTAATTAGGCAGCACCTCCCAAAATTCTCTCCATTGGGCCCAATGTTAATTTTCAGAGGAAAAGGCGTGAGAAAGCAGGAAAACCTCTTGTGTTTAACCTGCCAGCTGACGGCTTCTGAGTGGGCTAGAGACATGAAATTTACACCGCCATATCCTCACAGTTCCTGCCACCTCCAGTCCAAACCCCAAAGCCAGTACTCCTTACGGTTCTTGAGTTATTCAGAGGAGTTTGACAGGGTCCCACTCAGCTTGAAATCAATGGCAGTCAGTGGAGCCAGTGTTGGGGACAGACCAGGGGCGCTTAGACTTTTTCCATAGGGGTGCCCCATGGGGTGTTGAAGCCATGCAGGGGTGGCTAGCAGAATTAGGAGATATGCATGAACCTCCATCACCATAGCATCATTCACATGCAAAAATCTAAGCTCTACTGCTTATAGTTTTTTTTATACGATAGGTGATTCGACAGGTCAGCTCATCATCAGTGGCAGAGTGTGACTGGTTGTTGGTGTGTGTGTATCAGATCCACATAGACACACATATAGAGATTAAGTGATGATATGATACAGGCTTCTGATTGCCCATTACCAATGATACAGAGAGTGGATGACATCATTGATCACACACACAGACAGGAAGCTCAGGCTGTTTCCTTCAAAATAAAAGTCTGTTTTTTCAAAATAAAAGCCCCCAACTTCAGAGGGTAACTTTTTCCTCACGGGAAGCTGTGCCATGACTGTCCTTTCAAAATAAAAGCCCCGAACTCTGATTTGATCTTCACAGGAAACAAGGTGTGTTTGTTTGCAACAGGAACCTGGGACAGACTAATGTGCGTAAGCTCGGGTGTGTTTGTTTTCCACATGAACCTGGGACAGGAGAGGGTCAGCATGCATCAGGCTTGGGCCTACATGGCCCGAAGGCCGCGTGGGTCCAAGCGCCATGTGTGCAGGCACATATTAAAATTTCTTCAGGAATTTTTAGTCTAGTTATGTGCTGCCGTCGAGCAAGGCTGGCGAGCCAGCCTTGCAGCACGGGCGGCACATATTACTTATTCCTTTGGGGGTTCCCCAAATTAGCATTCATGGCAGGCTTAAGCCTGCCATGAATGCTTGTAGTAGGTCCACAAACACATAAATGATGAAAAATTATGAAAACACCAAAAATCCCAAGAAAATCCACCCCAAAATCCTTAAAAGCAACGCTACTATTAGTATTCAGGACGAGGTTTTTTGTTATTATTATTATTATGTGCTCAGCCGTCGAGCAAGGCTGGCGAAGCCAGCCTTATAGCACGACACATATTACTATTCTTTTGGGGATTCCCAGTGTCTTAGATTCATGGCAGGCGAGCCTGCCATGAATGCTTGTAGGAATCCAAAAACATACATATATGATGTAAAATGATAAAAATACCAAAAAATAGCCAAAAAATCCATCCAAAATCATTAAACGCTGTATTTTAAGCCAGCAACGCGCTTATTAGTATCCAGGACGAGGTTTATTTTTTTCCTATTATTATTATTATTTTTATTATAGCCACTCTTCGGGCAATTAATGGGTCGTACTGCAAGGTGCACCCAGGCATGACATATATATCAAATCGTAAGGCTCTCGATCGTGCCACCATGGCTATACTTTTCTCCGTCAAAGTGTTACCATGGCGACGCTTAGACCCCAAAACCTTGAAAAAAGTCCCATAGGAATGAATGGGGAAAGGGTCGGATTCAATCGTTTTTCAAACTTTTTTCTTCAGTGAACAAACAGTCACAGCTCCCTCATGCTTTCACCTAGAAACTCCATTCAACTTTCAAAACGCAGCAAATTTTCCTGGCAACATATTCATAATTCATCTTCAATTAAAAATGTATAGTTTCTTCAGCATTTCAACTTTTTCCAGACCATGAAATCTTCAAAAATCAGACTTTAACATGGGGTGTCTATTAAGTGCACTAGAGTGGGAGAACTACACACCTAGAGTGGAGAGCAGTTTCAGAATCGCTCTGAAAAAAATATTTTTAAATCGCGATTGTGAGGGCCACGTTCACTCCAATCGACATAATTTTTACAGCAAAACGTTGGAAATTTCGTCCGGGTCAGAAGCGATGTGTCTCTTATGTCTCTGAGATTTATGGTTTTGGCTCCAGACCCTTAATTAGCAGCACCTCCAAAAATCTCTCCATTGGGCCCAATGTTAATTTTCAGAGGAAAAGGCGGAGAAAGCAGGAAAACCTCTTGTGTTTAACCTGCCGCTGGACGGGCTTCTGGAGTGGGCTAGAGACATAAAATTTACATCGCTGCGATCTCGCGGTTCCTGCCGCCTCGGTCCAAACCCCAAAGCCGCATTCTTACGGTTCTTGAGTTATTCAGAGGAGTTCGACAGGGTCCGACTCAGCTTGAAATCAATGGCAGTTAGTGGGAGCCAGTGTGGGAGACAGACCAGGGGCGCGCCTAGACTTTTCCATAGGGGTGCCCCATGGGGTGTTGAAGCCATGCATCCATCCTCCATCACCATAGCATCATTCACATGCAAAAATTTAAGCTCTACTCCTTATAGTTTTTTTTTTAAACGAGAGGTGATTCGACAGGTCAGCTCATAATCAGAAGCATAGTGTGACAGAGCAGCTGTGTGTGTGTGTGTGGTATTTGAACTGAAGGGACCCTGTCTGTGATATGATACATAGGTCAGTGCTGATGATACAGAGAGTGGGTGACATAATTGATCACACACACAGACAGGAAGCTCAGGCTGTTTCCTTCAAAATAAAAGTCTGTTTTTTTCAAAATAAAAGCCCCAAACTTCGGAGGGGTAACTTTTTTCCTCACAGGAAGCTGTGGAGATGACTATCCTTTCAAAGTAAAAGCCCCAAACTCTGATTTAAGCGTCACAGGAAACAAGGTGTGTTTGTTTTCAACATGAACCTGGGACAGGCACGCACGGCGTGCTTGATGCAGGAGAGGGTCAGCATGCATCAGGCTGGGCCTACATGGCCCGTAAGGCCGTGGGTCCGGCGTCATGTGTGCAGGCACATATTAAAATTTCTTCAGGAATTTTTAGTCTAGTTTTTATTATTATTATAGACGGATTTTCGGCAATTAATGCGGGTCGCATCCGTAAGGTGCACCCAGGCATGAGATATATCAAAACGTGCGTCTCGATCGTGCCACCATGGCTATTACTTTTCTCCGTCAAAGCCGTTACCGCGGGCGACGCTTAGACCCCAAAACTGCCGAAAAAGTCCCATAGGAATGAATGGGGAAAGGGTCGGATTTCAAATTTTTTCTTCATCGAACAAACAGTCACAGCTCCTCATGCTTTCACCTAGAAACTCCATTCAACTTTCAAAACGCAGCAAATTTTCCTGGCAACATATTCATAATTCATCTTCAATTAAAAATGTATAGTTTCTTCAGCATTTTAACTTTTTCCAGACCATGAAATCTTCAAAAAATCAGACTTTAACATGGGTGTCTATTGCGTGCACTAGAGTGGGAGAACTACACACCTAGAGTGGAGAGCAGTTTCAGAATCGCCAGATTTTTTTTTAAATCGCGATTGTGAGGGCCAATGCTTCACTCCAATCGACATAATTTTTACAGCAAAACGTTGGAAATTTCGTCCCGGTCGTAGCGATGTGTCTCTTATGTCTCTGAGATTTATGATTTTGGCTCCAGACCCTTAATTAGGGCAGCACCTCCAAAAATCTCTCCATTGGGCCCAATGTTAATTTTCAGAGGAAAAGGCGTGAGAAAGCAGGAAAACCTCTTGTGTTTAACTTGCCGCTGTCGGCCTTCTGAGTGGGCTAGAGACATGAAATTTACATCGCTGCGATCCTCGCGAGCTCCTGCCGCCTACGGTCCAAACCCCAAAGCTGTACGCCTTACGGTTGGGGAGTTATTGAGAGGAGTTCGGCAGGGTCTGACTCAGCTTGAAATCAATGGCAGTCAGTGAGAGCCAGTGTGGGGGACAGACCAGGGGCGCGCCTAGACTTTTCCATAGGGGTGCCCCATGGGGTGTTGAAGCCATGCAGGGGTGGCCAGCAGAATTAGGTGATATGCATGATCCTCCATCACCACAGCATCATTCACATGCAAAAATCTAAGCTCTACTGCTTATAGTTTTTTTTATACGAGAGGTGATTCGACAGGTCAGCTCATAATCAGAAGCATAGTGTGACAGAGCAGCTGTGTGTGTGTGGTATTTGAACTGAAGGGACCCTGTCTGTGATATGATGCATAGGTCAATGCTGATGATACAGAGAGTGGGTGACATCATTGATCACACACACAGACAGGAAGCTCAGGCTGTTTCCTTCAAAATAAAAGTCTGTTTTTTCAAAATAAAAGCCCCAAACTTCGGAGGGGTAACTTTTTTCCTCACAGGAAGCTGTGGAGATGACTATCCTTTCAAAGTAAAAGCCCCAAACTCTGATTTAAGCGTCACAGGAAACAAGGTGTGTTTGTTTTCAACATGAACCTGGGACAGGCACGCAGATAGTGCGTGCTTCGGCGTGTTTGTTTTCAACACGAACCTGGGACAGGCACGCACGTAAAAGTGCGTTTTCGTGCAGGAGAGGGTCAGCATGCATCAGGCTGGGCCTACATGGCCCGGCAGCTGGTCCGCGTCATGTGTGCAGGCACATATTAAAATTTCTTCAGGAATTTTAGTCTAGTTATGTGCCTGCCGTCGAAAGCAAGGCATGGCCAAGCCAGCAGAGCACGGGCGCACATATTACTATTGCTTTTGGGGGTTCCCCAAGTGTCTTAGCATTCATGGCAGGCTTAAGCCTGCCATGAATGCTTGAAGTAGGTCCAAACATACATAATTGATGAAAAATGATAAAAATCCCCAAAAATCCATCCCAAACATACAGTGAGTGTGTATTGGCCAGCAACGCTTATTAGTATTCAGGACGAGGGTTTATTTTTTTATTATGTGCTCACTGGTCGAAAGGCTTGATGCTTAGCCTTATGAGCACGGCGGCACATATTACTATTCCTTTGGGGGTTCCTCAAGTGTCTTAGCATTCATGGCTAAGCCTGCCATGAATGCTTGTAGTAGGTCCAAACACACATATATGATGTAAATGATAAAAATACCAAAAATAGCCAAAAATCCATCCAAAAATCATTAAAACGCTGTATTTTTAAGCCAGCAACGCGCTTATTAGTATCCAGGACGAGGTTTATTTTTTTTCCTATTATTATTATTATTTATTATAGCCACTTCTTCGCAATTAATGCGGTCAAGGTGCACCCAGGCATGACATATATCAAATCGTATGCGTCTCGATCGTGCCACCATGGCTACTTTTTCTCCGTCAAAAGTGTGTTACCATGGCGACGCCAGACCCCAAAATCGAAAAGTCCCATAGGAATGAATGGGGAAAGGGTCGGATTTCAAATTTTTTCTTCATCGAACAAACAGTCACAGCTCCTTCATGCTTTCACCTAGAAACTCCATTCAACTTTCAAAACGCAGCAAATTTTCCTGGCAACATATTCATAATTCATCTTCAATTAAAAAAATGTATAGTTTCTTCAGCATTTCAACTTTTTCCAGACCATGAAATCTTCAAAATCAGCCTTTAACATGGGTGTCTATTATGCACTAGAGTGGGAGAACTACACACCTAGAGTGGAGAGCAGTTTCAGAATCAGTCTGAAAAAATATTTTTAAATCGCGATTGTGAGGGCCACGTTCACTCCACTGACATAATTTTTACAGCAAAACGTTGGAAATTTCGTCCCGGCCTGAAAGTAGCAATGTGTCTCTTGTGCCCTGAGATTTATGGTTTTGGCTCCAGACCCTTACTAGGGGCAGCACCTCCAAAATCTCTCCATTGGGCCCTAATGTTAATTTTCAGAGGAAAAGGCGTGGAGAAAGCAGGAAAACCTCTTGTGTTTAACCTGCCGCTGACGGGCTTCTGAGTAGGCTAGAGACATAAAATTTACAGCGCCATGATCCTCGCGAGCTCCTGCCGCCTCTCGTCCAAACCTCAAAGCCGTACTCCTTACGGTTCTTGAGTTATTCAGAGGAGTTTGGCATGGTCCGACTCAGCTTGAAATCAATGGCAGTCAGTGGGAGCCAGTGTGGGAGTCAGACCAGGGGCGCGCCTAGACTTTTCCATAGGGGTGCCCCATGGGGTGTCGAAGCCATGCAGGGGTGGCCAGCAGAATTAGGTGATATGCATGAACCTCCATCACCATAGCATCATTCACATGCAAAAATCTAAGCTCTACTCCTTATAGTTTTTTTTAAACGAGAGGTGATTGGACAGGTCAGCTCATCATCAGTGGCATAGCTGTGTGTGTGTGTGTCAGATGGGGGCTCCACATAGACACATAGAGATTAGGTGATGATATGATACAGGCTTCAGATTGCCCATTACCAAAGATACAGAGAGTGGATGACATCATTGATCACACACACATTCAGGAAGCTCAGGCTGTTTCTTTCAAAATAAAAGTTTGGTTTTTCAAAATAAAAGCCCCAAACTTCGGAGGGGTAACTTTTTTCCTCACAGGAAGCTGTGGCTATGACTATCCTTTCAAAGTAAAAGCCCCTAACTCAGATTTAAGCTTCATAGGAAACAAGGCGTGTTTGTTTGCAACATGAACCTGGGACAGCACGCACGTAGTGCGTGCTTCGTGCAGGAGAGGTCAGCATGCATCAGGCTGGGCCTACATGGCCCGGCGTCGCGTGGGTCCGGCGCCATGTGTGCAGGCACATATTAAAATTTCTTCAGGAATTTTTAGTCTAGTTTTTATTATTATTAGACGATCGCAATTAATGCGCTGCACTGCAAGGTGCACCCAGGCATGACATATATCAAAACGCGGCGGCTCGACGTGGTGAGGGGTGCTATTACTTTTCTCCGCCAAAGCCGCTACCATGGCATGACGCTTAGACCCCAAAACCGCCGAAAAAGGCCCCATAGGAATGAATGGGAAAACGGTCGGGTTTCAAACTTTTTCTTCAGCAAACAAACAGTCACAGCTCCTTCATGCTTTCACCTAGAAACTCCATTCAACTTGCAAAACGCAGCAAATTTAGCTGACTACATCTTCAATTCACCATCATGTCAGAAACTGTATGGTTTATTCAGCATTTCAACTTATTTCAGACCATGGAAACCTTCAAAAATCAGAGTTTAACATGGGTGTGTATTGCATGGAATGTTCTGGGCTAGAGTGGGCTAGAGTGGGGAGCAGTTTCAGAAATGTAAGAAAAAATATTTTGAAATCGCGACAGAGGGCTACGCTCACTCCACTGACATAATTTTTACAGCAAAACGTTGGAAATTTCGCCCTGGTCGTAGCGATGTGTCTCTTATGTCTCTGAGATTTATAGTTTTGGCTCCAGACCCTTAATTAGGCAACACCTCCCAAAATTCTCTCCATAGGGTCCAATGTTAATTTTCAGAGAAAAAATCTGAAAAAGGAGAAAACCTCTTGTGTTTAACTTGCCGCTGTCTGCCTTCTGAGTGGGCTAGAGACATAAAATTTACACCGCTACGATCATCGCTGAGTTCCTGCCGCTCTCGTCTAAACCTCAAACCCGCATCTCTACGGTTCTTGAGTTATTCAGAGGAGTTTGGCATGGTCCAACTCAGCTTGAAATCAATGGCAGTCAGTGGGAGCCAGTGTGGGGAGACAGACCAGGGGCGCCTAGACTTTTCCATAGGGGTGCCCTTGGGGTGTTGAAGCCATGCAGGTGGTGGCCAGCAGAATTAGGTGATATGCATGAACCTCCATCACCACAGCATCATTCACATGCAAAAATCTAAGCTCTACTCCTTATAGTTTTTTTATACGAGAGGTGATTCTGACAGGTCAGCTCATAATCAGAAGCATAGTGTGACAGAGCAGCTGTGTGTGTGTGTGGTATTTGAACTGAAGGGACCCTGTCTGTGATATGATACATAGGTCAATGCTGATGATACAGAGAGTGGGTGACATCATTGATCACACACACAGACAGGAAGCTCAGGCTGTTTCCTTCAAAATAAAAGTCTGTTTTTTCAAAATAAAAGCCCCAAACTTCGGAGGGGTAACTTTTTTCCTCACAGGAAGCTGTGGAGATGACTATCCTTTCAAAGTAAAAGCCCCAAACTCTGATTAAAGCGTCACAGGAAACAAGGTGTGTTTGTTTTCAACATGAACCTGGGACAGGCACGTAGTGCGTAAGGCCGGGCGTGTTTGTTTTCAACACGAACCTTGGGACAGGCACGCACCAGTGCGTGCTTCGTGCAGGAGAGGGTCAGCATGCATCAGGCTGGGCCTACATGGCCCGGCGTCAAGGGCCCAAGCGCCATGTGTGCAGGCACATATTAAAATTTCTTCAGGAATTTTTAGTCTAGTTATGTGCCGTCGAGCAAGGCTGATAAGCCAGCCTCAGCACGGCTGCAATGCACATATTACTATTCCTTTGGGGGTTCCCCAGTGTCTTAGATTCATGGCAGTGAAGTCTGCCATGAATGCTTGTAGTAGGTCCACAAACACATAAATGATGAAAAATTATGAAAAAAACCAAAAAATTCCAAGAAAATACACACCAAAATCCTTAAAAGCAACGCGCTAATTAGTATTCAGGACGAGGTTTCTTTTTTGTTATTATTATTATTATTATTATTATAGACGGGATTTTCGCAATTAATGCGGTCGACTGCAAGGTGCACCCAGGCATGAGATATATCAAAACGTGCCTCGATCGTGCCACCATGGCTATTACTTTTCTCCGTCAAAGCCGCTACTGCGGGCTAAAGAGACCCCAAAAACCGCCGAAAAAGTCCCATAGGAATGAATGGGGAAAGGGTCGGATTTCAAATTTTTTCTTCATCGAACAAACAGTCACAGCTCCTCATGCTTTCACCTAGAAACTCCATTCAACTTTCAAAACGCAGCAAATTTTCCTGGCAACATATTCATAATTCATCTTCAATTAAAAATGTATAGTTTCTTCAGCATTTTAACTCTTTTCCAGACCATGAAATCTTCAAAAATCAGACTTTAACATGGGTGTCTATTATGCACTAGAGTGGGAGAACTACACACCTAGAGTGGAGAGCAGTTTCAGAATCGCCAGATTTTTTTTTAAATCGCGATTGGGAGGGCCACGTTCACTCCACCGACATAATTTTTACTAAACGTTGGAAATTTCGTCCCGGTCGTAGCGATGTGTTCTTATGTCTCTGAGATTTATGATTTTGGCCCAGACCCAATTAGGGCAGCACCTCCAAAAATCTCTCCATTGGGCCCAATGTTAATTTTCAGAGGAAAAGGCGTGAGAAAGCAGGAAAACCTCTTGTGTTTAACTTGCCGCTGTCGGCCTTCTGAGTGGGCTAGAGACATGAAATTTACATCGCTGCGATCCTCGCGAGCTCCTGCCGCCTACGGTCCAAACCCCAAAGCTGTACGCCTTACGGTTGGGGAGTTATTGAGAGGAGTTCGGCAGGGTCTGACTCAGCTTGAAATCAATGGCAGTCAGTGAGAGCCAGTGTGGGGGGACAGACCAGGGGCGCTCTAGACTTTTCCATAGGGGTGCCCCATGGGGTGTTGAAGCCATGCAGGGGTGGCCAGCAGAATTAGGGTGATATGCATGATCCTCCATCACCACAGCATCATTCACATGCAAAAATCTAAGCTCTACTGCTTATAGTTTTTTTATACGAGAGGTGATTCGACAGGTCAGCTCATAATCAGAAGCATAGTGTGACAGAGCAGCTGTGTGTGTGTGTGGTATTTGAACTGAAGGGACCCTGTCTGTGATATGATGCATAGGTCAATGCTGATGATACAGAGAGTGGGTGACATCATTGATCACACACACAGACAGGAAGCTCAGGCTGTTTCCTTCAAAATAAAAGTCTGTTTTTTCAAAATAAAAGCCCCAAACTTCGGAGGGGTAACTTTTTTCCTCACAGGAAGCTGTGGAGATGACTATCCTTTCAAAGTAAAAGCCCCAAACTCTGATTTAAGCGTCACAGGAAACAAGGTGTGTTTGTTTTCAACATGAACCTGGGACAGGCACGCAGATAGTGCGTGCTTCGGCGTGTTTGTTTTCAACACGAACCTGGGACAGGCACGCACGTAGTGCGTGCTTCGGTGCAGGAGAGGGTCAGCATGCATCAGGCTGGGCCTACATGGCCCGGCGTCGCTGGGTCGGCGTCATGTGTGCAGGCACATATTAAAATTTCTTCAGGAATTTTAGTCTAGTTTTATTATTATTATAGACACATTTTCGCAATTAATGCGGTCGCACTGTAAGGTGCACCCAGGCATGACATATATCAAATCGTATGCGTCTCGATCGTACACGATGGCTATTACTTTTCTCCTGTCCAAACTGTTACCATGGCGACGCTAGACCCCAAAAACCGGCGAAAAATTTCTCATTGAAATGAATGGGAGCGAGGTCAGACTTCAAACTTTGGGGCTTCACCGAACAAACAGTCACAGCTCCTCATACTTTCACCTAGAAACTCCATTCAACTTGCAAACGCAGCAAATTTACCTGACTACATTTTCATAATTCATCATCTTGTCATAAAATGTACCGCTTTGTCCGTCAGATCGATTTATTCGGAGCCTGGAAAATGTCAAAAATCAGAGCTTAACATGGGTGTCTATTATGCACTAGAGTGACACAACTACACACCTAGAGTGGAGAGCAGTTTCAGAATCGTCTGAGTTTTTTTAAATCGCATGACAGAGGGCTACGCTCACTCCACCGACATAATTTCTTACAGCAAAAAGCGTTGGAAATTTCTGGCCCGGTCAGCGATGTGTCTCTTATGTCTCTGAGATTTATGGTTTTGGCTCCAGACCCCACTAGTGGCAGCACTCCTCCAAAAATCTCTCCATTGGGCCCAATGTTAATTTTCAGAGGAAAAGGCGTGAGAAAGCAGGAAAACTCCTCTGTGTTTAACCTGCCGCTGACGGGGCTTCTGAGTGGGCTAGAGACATAAAATTTACATCGCTGCGATCCTCAAGAAAGTCGCCTTCACGGTCCAAACCCCAAAGCTGTACGCCTTACGGTTGGGGAGTTATTTAGAGGAGTTCGGCAGGGTCTGACTCAGCTTGAAATCAATGGCAGTCAGTGGGAGCCAGTGTGGGAGACAGACCAGGGGCGCACCTAGACTTTTCCATAGGGGTGCCCCTTGGGGTGTTGAAGCCATGCAGGGGTGGCCAGCAGAATTAGGTGATATGAATGAACCTCCATCACCATAGCATCATTCACATGCAAAAATCTAAGCTCTACTCCTTATAGTTTTTTTTTAAACAAGAGGTGACTGGACAGGTCAGCTCATAATCAGAACCATAGTGTGACAGAGCAGCTGTGTGTGTGTGTGGCATTTGAACTAAAGGGACCCTGTCTGTGATATGATGCATTGGTCAATGCTGATGATACAGAGAGTGGGTGACATCATTGATCACACACACAGACAGGAAGCTCAGGCTGTTTCCTTCAAAATAAAAGTCTGTTTTTTCAAAATAAAAGCCCCCAACTTCGGAGGGGTAACTTTTTTCCTCACAGGAAGCTGTGGAGATGACTATCCTTTCAAAGTAAAAGCCCCAAACTCTGATTTGATCTTCACAGGAAACAAGGTGTGTTTGTTTTCAACACGAACCTGGGACAGGCACGCACGAAGTGCGTGCTTCGGTGCAGGAGAGGGTCAGCATGCATCAGGCTGGGCCTACATGGCCCGGCGTCGCGTGGGTCCGGCGTCATGTGTGCAGGCACATATTAAAATTTCTTCAGGAATTTTTTGTCTAGTTTTAATTATTATTTGATACCGTACATCCAACGTACATGAAATGGAAGAAGTACAGCTCACTCTCTGGTGCTTGCTGCCATATTAACTGTTACACTGGTAAATGGTATGCTGGGTACAATTCACTCTCTCTCACTCACTACAATATTAACTGTGGGTGCTACTGGGTGTAGCTCGCTACAGCGAACTAAGATTACCAGGGTCACTAAATGCATCAGTAAGCAGTGACACAACCTCTCCCATGAAAACAATGATCTTCAAATGACTTTAAAAGCCTAAATGCTTCAAGAGGTCCATTTAAAATAGTTTCATTCATTCATTGGTCAGTGACTGTGTGTGTGTGTGTGTGTGTGGGGGGGGGTTAATACAATAAATACAATATAATATATATATATATATATATATGTGATCATAACAATATATGATCATATTTAATCTTCGCTCAGTTCAGTGATTCCAGTTCCTTCATGTAACCCTTGTATGCACCCCTCCACACAAACACCCCCACACACACCAGCAAACCGCTCCACAACAGTGCCACATTCCCTTAGATGCACCACATGTGCTGTGCGTAATAGAGCCCAGTTGCTAGGCAACAGTAGTTGCTAAGTGAGAAGCAGGATGCACGTGACTTTTTCAACCTGCTTCCATTTACAGCAGCGAAAGCTTACACACTCATACAGTAACACACTGCAGCACTGCATCCTTTCAAAGCTTTTTTTCTTTTTTCAAAACAAAGACAAGGTCAAATGGAAGAGAGTGGCGTATTGTTCTCATAGATTTTATATGTCCCTCTAGAAATATGTTTAAGATAGATGTTGCTCAAATGGGAGGAAATAGTGCATTAGCTAGGGACCATACCCAAGTATAAACACTATAGGCCTTCAGAGGTGGTTAGACAATAACTGTATGGACAATGCTGTTTGATACAGAGTGCGTGCTTTAGAAATGCCAGTATCAACCTGTTTATTCATAAACAAACAATAACATTTACTCAAAAGCATGGGGGTAGCTACGGAAAGATAGTTCCTCTGAATTAAACATGAAAAACAAACCAGTCAGTTTATTATGGGCTGTCTAGATCAGAAAATGTGGTTCAGATTTGGTTCCTCTTCCCTCTATCACATGCAGACTCATTAGACCGTTACAAAGGTGCACCATATTTCTCTCATCAGCCAATCAGGGCAAACTGGGCTTTTTTTAGAACAGATCTTTATTGCCATTGTTGTAAAACAACGAAAGACACTAGTTTAGCAGTTCTTCACTTTAGCAGAAAATAGAATAAAAATGCAGTGAGTATTGGAATGGGTATGTACACACTAGACAGGACGTAAAATCTGAACTGATTACATGGCAGTAACTGAATGTGACAATACAAAAATGGAGTGGTGAAGAAGGAGGTCTTAAAGAGCCTGGCAGAGGGAGGATGAAGACATGAATATTCAGAGTGACAGGATGAGAGCAATGTGTTTTCTGAACATTAAAACGTAAATGTGTTCTAGCAGAAAGCCAAAATACAAAACTGAACTTAGAAATGAGCGTGACATGTTTCTGAGGACTGAAAAAGTTACTTCACGGAACGGAGGGTAGACTTAGCCTAAGCAAATTTTATTATAGAAATAATTTTATTGTCTAAAAACAGTAATTTGAGAATCTGATGGCCAGCATTTACTGTGAGACAGTTTAAGTTGTATTTCAGGACGGTTTGGGACACTGGTCAAAAAAAGTTAAGACAGAGCCCTGATACTTCAGTGATTCACACATAATGACCACTGTCTGTCCTGTTCATGCCAAATTTTAAATAAGCAGACATGAAAGATTGCTTCTAAATCCATTAAATCCAGCCACTGAACTAATCACAGCATGTCCAGGCCGCTTGCCAGTGTCACATCTATAACACCTACACTGCCCCCTGTACTGTGTTTGCCTGTTCAGCAGCTGAAATGAGGTACCTTGGGGGTGGCTGTCTTTTTCCGTTTGGATCCGGTCTTGTCTTCCTTCGTCTTTTCCTTGTCATCTTCCTCCTCAACAGAGTCGCCTTCCTCGCTCTCACTGCTGCCGTCAGCAGCATTTCCTCCCTCCTCTGTTTCTGATGAACTTTGTTGCTGGACAGCCTGTGTACGACACCATTTTATTTTTCATTAGCCAAACTAAAACTAATACTCACACTGTCTGCTTTCACTTGTGTTCAGTGATGAGGCAATACTGTGGCATTGCGGAGCATCAATCTTGTGTGGCATCTCTGGTCCTCCCTCGTATTTTTGCCCACCACCTCCTCCTCCTCCTATCTATATAATGACTGCAAACTGACCTGATAGCCTGTAAACTTGACTACCGGGTTGTTCTCGATCTCCCACAGACCCTCGTTGAAGCCTTTCCTCTTATTGGACTTTCCAAATTTGTCTTTATACTCCTTGTAGGGCAGAAGATCCTTCGGGCCCAAGAATGCACTACAGAAGGTGAAAGAGACATTTACTACGACTATACTAAAAGTCTGCAGAACCACTTGATGTTTCTGGAAATCTTAACTCTTTGAGTGCCAGCCATTTTATAAAACCAATAGCGCCTTGTGACAGCATTTTTTAATAGAATATTTTGTACAATGACTCTGAAAACACTGAATAGCTCAAATGAAAGAAGAGACTCTATTTCATCATGAAAAAATGTTTGTTTTTATCTTGTTCCATTCTTGGTTTATCAGCGGTAGAGGACACTTTTACCAAAATCACCACTTTTTGTCCAGATTCTGTTTGTTTTGCTCTCTAATCTCGATCATCTCCACTTCCTGCTTTGATCTCCATGGCGTATATCGTCTCTTTATGCTCCGACTACAAATCCCAGAAACCCAAATATTATTCACAGGCTATGTGAGAGCGCCCTCTTGTGCCTGGTGCTGAAAAAAACACTTTGACATGTACGTCAATGACACTCAAGTGTTGGATTTTAAATGACGTATAAATATGTCAATGGCACTCATAGAGTTAAATACCTCCTAAAATCTAGCAGGGTTGCGGCAATCGACGGGGTACCATGGTTAACACAATACCGCATTGATTGCAGTGTTTCCCCTACCATTTACTTGGGAGGGCGCCCGTCCCCCCCAAACAGATACCCCCGCCCTGCCAACAGGACCCCCACCCAGAAATTTAGGTCATATTATTTTTTTAAAAAATCCATTATTTATTTATTTATTATTTATTTATATCAAACGGGCCTGTAACAAGTGTACTTTTTATCTAATAAAAAGCTAACTCAAAGTTGTGCAATTTCAGAGACTAGTGCGTCGCTATTGTGCTCGCTCCTCTCTCACTCCTCTCTCTCCCCTCTCTCTCACGCTCCCCTCTCTCACGCTCCCCTCTCTCCTCTCTCTCTCCTCACTCCTCTCTCTCCCCTCTCTCTCACGCTCCCCTCTCTCTCACGCTCCCCTCTCTCTCCTCACTCCTCTCTCTCTCCTCTCTCCCCTCTCTCTCCTCTCTCACTCCTCTCTCTCCCCTCTCTCTCCTCTCCACTCTCTCTCTCTCTCTCTCTCTCTCTCTCTCCTCTTTCTCTCTCCTCTCTCTCACTCTCCTCTCTCTCTCTCCCCTCTCCTCGCTCCTCTCTCACAACTCTCTCACTCCTCTCTCTCTCCTCGCTCCTCTCTCTCTCCTCTCTCCCCTCTCTCTCCTCTCTCACTCCTCTCTCTCCCCTCTCTCTCCTCACTCCTCTCTCTCTCCCCTCTCTCCTCTCTCACTCCTCTCTCTCCCCTCACTCCTCTCTCACTCCTCTCTCTCCCCTCTCCTCGCTCCTCTCTCACTCCTCTCTCACTCCTCTCTCTCCCCTCGCTCCTCTCTCACTCCTCTCTCACTCCTCTCTCTCCCCTCGCTCCTCTCTCACTCCTCTCTCTCCCCTCTCTCCTCTCTCACTCCTCACACCGGCTCAGACACACCCACCACACTCAAAGAGCGGAGGAGAGAGCGAGCTGCTGACATCATTATGGTACAAACAAGTTTTCTGTTTCAGAAAATTAAAGAATATTGTAACCATGCTTTCTGATGTCACTAGAGACGTAGGGACATGTCTCCTTCAGATTCATAGAGACACCGACACATCCCCCTACTTTCCAGGATAAGGAGACAAACATCACTGGTAAAACAATAATTACGAATGTAACTACGGCTCCATGAATCCCAAATGTCAGCAGGGATGACAAAGAACAGTGGATTAATGTAACTGCAGCAGCATTGGGAGCACGGTGTTTGAGTTCCGACTCATGGTGCATTCAAGTTGTACAAGAATGTCGTAATTTCCATGCTCTGAATTAATTTAAATATATTTAATTTGAATCAGAACCCCCATGAAGAAAGTTGGATTAATCTCACCAACCAGACAGAGAATTCATGCTGTCTGCTACTCACGTAAACAGTAGCTACATGTTTTGTTGAATGTCTGTAAGGCTGGAAGAGCTGGGAGCACTATATTCCAACTTCAAGTGTACACACCATAAGGCAAACTCACTCCTCAGGGTTCTAAAGAGGAACTGGTAGCAGCCTGTGCCCGTTGATCATAACATAACAATAATAGCAATAATAACAATAATAAAAATGAACACAAATCAGTGCGAACTGTTTATTCAGGTACATGCTCTGTAATTATGGTTATGGGGTCCTGTGGAGTGATGCCCCCCCCCAAAGTGAAAAACCTAGGGGAAACACTGGATTGGGTGCTTTATTATCGCGGTAATAAAAAATCCATACATCACAGCTCTATAGACGGTTAAACTATAATAACTTTTCTGAATGAGCACCACTTAAAAAAATATTAAAAAATTACATTATAACCAATAATTCCTGGGTCACAAAAGTATTTTCACTATTAAACATGTTGGTATTGCTCAAGCAAAATGTATTGAAAGAATAAGAATATTCTGGGGCGCTGCCTTGGCAGGGATATTAACTTTTTTTAAACAATACTTATAGGCTCTAATTATACTCATATTGCAACAACATCAAAATAAGCATCCCAACACAGGGCCTACGTTTCATGGGTCCCAAAGAAGAAGATGGGGTACTTGTTGGCGGGTGGCTTGACAGCTCCTTCTGGAAGCTCATCAATCTGAAGCACAGGGAGAGAGATAATGTTACTGAATATGTATTACACTTTTCTGCCTACCAGCAGTCAATTAATGCTATAGTCTGTCATTCTGTTCAGAAACACTTTTTGTTCTACTGGGTGAAATGGTCCTTCCACACTGAGAGCTGTCAATACATGATGTGTTCAGAAAAAGGAAGGAAAACAATCAGACCTCTGTGGAAGCTACAGGACTGTAAAAACTCTGACCAATCAACTGAAACTCAGAACGAGATCGGAGAATCAATCAGATGCCTTCATGTCTCATCCTGCTCATGTCCCCCTCTGTCCCTCCCTCCCCCCTACTGTTTCTGTAAATATCCAGCATACTCCTCTGCAGAAATACAGAGATAGCAGGAGAATCTGTTCTGTAGGGAACAATGGGAGAGAAAATTCAGCCAAAAATATCACTTCCAGTGTTACTTCTGACGACTCACCCTGCTAAACAGACAAAGAGAAGAAAGAGGGAGGCAGAAAAGACTGAAAGACAAAACTCTGGGTAAAGATAAGAGGACAAACCAGAGTGAACATCAGTGGAGACACTGAGATATCTGAAGGGACTGAAAAGTGATGCAGGAGTTTCTGCTTTCATTCTGTTGGACAGGTCATTATTTGTTTAGCTTCAGGAGGAGTTATTATTTTCATGAAATATGTAATGTTTGCTAACTTAGCTACTTTTGTAGCGCATATTAGCCTGATGCTAACGTTACCTTCTCTGTGGGTGTGAGCCTGTTGTAGGTGCGGCTTGTATTGAAGAAGTTATAGGATATGACATTTTGAACATATTGCACAGTCATAATCTCCAGTGTCTGCATTATAAAGGTGCTCACAGACTCCAGCAGACTGAACGGAGCAGAATCTGGATATCCGTTCAGCTCAAAGCTTCCATATTGGAGCGCTCTGTAGTTTCCTGTGAAATTTCTGTGGAAGATCGATGTCACATTTAAAGTGGGTCGATGTGAAAAGTAAATGCCGAGCAGTGTTTTGTGTGACAGTACGGAGCGGGGTCTGTGCGGTTGTAAAATTTGAGCTTTGCGCACTCCGTGTCCGTTCCGCCAAGTATGTTTGGGCCTTTAGCTCAATGCTAACTTACATGCTAGCTTATCTGTGTTTGTAAACTGGTCATCAGTGCTGCTTATATTGAAGAGGTTATAGGATATGGCATTTTGACCATATTACACAGTCGTAGTCTCCAGTGTCTGCATTATAAAGGTAATGAAAAGACATTGATATATTGGCTTTGAACTGGACATTTTACAACTGTGGTGATGTAGAAAAACGGCTCTCCTCTCCTTACTGAATCCTACTGTCAGATTTTCAAGTTTGAAGGAGTGTAGCTTTGGAGGGAGTACTGATGGGAGGGGAGGAGAGCGTGGAGCTTAGAGGAGGCTGACAGGAGGTGCCACTTTCAAATCTTGCTCGCTCTCTAACATGACAGACTATAGCTTTAAAGGTGCTACTCTTAACATTCAGCCACTAAATATCGAACCTTGTTAGGGTTGGGAACTAAACAGCAGCTCTCCCACAGACAAAAACAAATCATTTTATAACTTTATGACTAATTCACAATCATAAATTTCTTCTTGGAAAAGCATCATTATCTATTTTATTTAAAGTCTACAATTGTGCCATAGATTAAAGGTTAAAGTCTATCCATACAATGGGACTACTGTGGGCATATTTTTCTTGGATTACATTTCCAATGAAGCATATGAAATTAAACTATGGCGGTGATGTAATTTGTTGTTACAAAGCCTGACAGCCCACTGCACTGAGGAAATCCACCTCACTCTTGATATAAGCGAATATGAGGCTACAGTGTGCCTGCTGTTATGGGACCATAGAGTCCAACACTGTACTGACAGTGGTGCTGAAGCAGAGACGCCATGGGTTACCTGAGGTCAACAGCTGGTTCATTTCTTCCATGTGTGACAGCTAAATGCAAACAATGCCTGTAAACACGTGTTGAGCACTTAGTAGAAATTATTAACATGGAAAAAATGCACGGAAGCTGTAAACAGAATATGGAGACCGATAAATGTTAGATTTCTTTCATCATTTTAAAACGGCTCAATTTTTACTCAACCTAGGGCGGCTTTAAATGGACGTTCTGGTCACCAGCGACACAAACACACAGTCCCAGCCGAGCTTGGAGCTCCGTGGCATCCTATCCTCCTGTTAACCCAGCGAAGCAACGGCTGTATTGTGTAAATCAACCCCGCCTCCCTCTGCTCCCTGCCCGGCTGCATCCTGGACTCACCCTCGCTGGCCAGTGCGGGTATCCCTTCATCTTAGCGAAAACCAAATCTCCTGCCTTGTATTCCCGCGGTCGTGGTCGAGCCATGTCGGTGGATTAAAATGGAGGTCTGAGAAGACTTTATAATCCTTTACAGCTTTCCCCGGGGCCCTTAACACAGGGCGAAATTACCGACCATCAATGTTTTCATGTCAAGACTGCAGTTTACACTGAAATAAATAATTAAAAAAACATGAAAAATGGGGCCTGGGAGAAGGCTATACCCTTACGCATAAATTCGGGTGTAAACGTAACCGAGAATGGCCTAAGTTGGCGTAGAGTACTTGTCAGCAACGCAAAGTCTGTTAGAACAAGGCAAATCAAACTTCCGGTCATAGAAATAAAAGCAATGAACATTTTATTTTAACAATTTAATTTCTTTTACTTGTATTCTTTATAAAGAATGCTGCTTACTGTAAGAGTGAACGTGATGAACAAGTGCTGTCTCTACTCCACTAATAATGTGTGAGGTACAAACATAATAAAAATGAGCATTGACTACAAAATGGTGAAAGTTGCCAGAATATAGGCCTACTAATAAAAGTGTCATAGCTCATATTAAAGCCAGTTATGAAAGAATCTTTCAATCAAGTACATGTAACTGCAGTTTAAATTTCTCCACTTTATATATTTATCCCACAGTTTAATGACAGTAGGCAGCCACTTGGTGGAAGCATCGCCCACATAATAATAATAGGAGGAATTTCTTTATTCATCCCTCAATAGGTAAATTACAGTTTTCACTCTGTTAGTATTTTTTTCTGTTGCACATCACACAAGTTATGAAACATACATGCACTGCAGATGTTCCCTTGAGCAAGGCACCAAAACCCCTAACTGCTCACTCTGACACCTCTCCTCTGATGTAGTGATGGGCAAACAGTTCTTTTGACTGAACTGAATCTGTACGAATCGTTCATTAAAAAGATCCGTTCAAAAGATTCATTCACAGAATCACAGAGAGCACTGTAAGCACTCTTTGGTTTAACTCCATTTATAAAAATAGTACCAATTAAAATCGAATGATCAGAAAACCCCACCGGACACAAGAAACAGGATTTAAAAATTTGCAAGTGATGCTCAAAGCAGTAAAACTTATCTAACCTTGCTAAAGAGATATAATTATCCCTAGCATGGGCCCAAATAAGATAATCTGTTGAGGAACAACCTAGAAGTGAACTGGCTAATATTTCAAGGAAAATGCATCTTTCACTTGCAATCACTGGAGCATAAACTTTAAACAAGACTAAGGTTGATTTTTCATATCTGGCAATTACTTTCAAGAATCTGCCAGGTACAATCGCTTCAGAGTCACAGGACACAGGTGAAAAATTCTTGGAAAAAAGAATAGCCACTCCTGCACTTAAAGTGCTCTTGTGACTCAGACTGGCACAGCCCTCCCATTCTCTTTTCCAAAATGCTTCATTTTCAGGATTAATATGAGTTTCTTGAGCAAAAGCAATGTCAATATTCTTAGTTTTAAGAAGTTCAGAGAACATAGTTCTCTTTTTAATATCTCTAGCACCATTAAGATTTAGAGATGAAATTCTAAAGCTGCTCATAAATGAACTCACACTAAACAGTAGGGGAAAGCATGCAGAACATATTTTTTTCTGCTCTTTACTTTTCTTCTGCATTAGCTATTTGTGCCTTCACCTTCTGCACCAGTTTTCTGAGGCGATACACCTCGGTATGTGTGAGGCTCGCATCCCCTCTCTGTCTCATTAGCCATTTAGATGAGTCAATAAACAGTGACTTATTAGGAAAAAAATCCTCAACATTTACATCTCTTTTTCCTTTAGTTAGTTCAAGGAAGCCTCTGATCTGATCTAAACTATAACTATTGCTTTTCTGGCCATCAGCGATGGAAGAATCTGAGAGTTCTTTCTCACTGTCAGTCTCAGGAAGGTCTTCTGAATCAGATTCTTGCATCTCTTTTAAAGGCATTTTCTTTGGTTTTGCTCCTTTAGACTGTGCTTTTGTTTTTCTCTTTGAATTGGGCACTTTAAATAGATTATCATCATCTAAAACATTTTTTCCTCCTTCATTTATCAAATCATCAATATTCATTTCTTTCTGTTCATCTCCCTCTACACTGGTCTGACTTTGACTAACTGACGCTGCAGCAGAGGTGGAGGCACGTTCTCCAGGCTGCTCAGCTGCTGTCTCCCTTTGCTGTCCTTCTGCACCCTCATCACGCTGCTCTGGCTCTGCCTCAGGCTCCCAAGCTTTTTCCGGGCAGTTACGGACTAGATGCCCCTCCTGCCCACAGCCAAAACACTTCATAGTCTCAGTCGTTGTAGAGGTGGTATAATCGAAACCATCTACTTTATTTCATCGCCACATTGAGTTCATTCCTATCATTTTTCAAAATCATGTATACTTGTCTCCTAAAAGACACGACATGCCTCAGTTTAGCGGACTTACACCCTGATGGAAGCATTTTCATTGACGACACAATCTGCCCATGGCGTGAAAGCTCTCTTTCTAATACATCATCACTGATAAACGGTGGTAAATTAGAAAGAACATTCTTTTTTGCGGGGTTCACAAGAGAGAAAACTATTATGTGCGTGTTTCTTACAACGAACCCTCTCTCAACAACAGTGTGTACTTTATCAACAGAATCCAGAAAAATAACAACTGCGCTGTTCATCCTTGAAGCAGCTTTGACACTCTGATAACCAACGATCTCTCCTACAGCCAGACCACAATCCTCCACTGAATACTCCACTCCTACAGGTATTTTTAGACCGTGCCGACGGGAGAGGCTTGTAAAGCCCTCAGGCATACTGGTACCGGGCCTTCCTGCCGTGGCACACAGTCACACACAGGTTGCTGCCTTGCAGTGCACCGATCACCCCCTGTGAACCCCACCAGTGATTGAGGAAACTTGTAAGAAACAGAAAAGTGTGACAGTCACCAGTGAAATTTACCAGTTTAAACAAACCTTTTAGAAAGTAAGGAGAACAAACGACATCCACTCTCCGACACACTCCACCCGCTCAGCTGTCGCTCACACATGCGCACGAGAGAGAGAGAGAGAGAGAGAGAGAGAGAGAGCGAGAGAGAGAGCTATAATCTTTGACCTGGTCCTAACATGCACTCCATTGCTAAAAGTATTCGCTCACCTGCCTTGACTCGCATATGAACTTCAGTGACATCCCATTCCTAATCCATAGGGTTCAATATGACATCAGTCCACCCTTTGCAGCTATAACAGCTTCAACTCTTCTGGGAAGGCTGTCCACAAGGTTTAGGAGTGTGTTTATGGGAATTTTTGATTTCTTCCAGAAGTGTATTTGTGAGGTCACACACTGATGTTGGATGAGAAGGTCTGGCTCTCAGTCTCTGCTCTAATTCATCCCAAAGGTGTTCTGTTGGGTTGAGGTCAAGACTCTGTGCAGGCCAGTCAAGTTCATCCACACCAGACTCTGTCATCCATGTCTTTATGGACCTTGCTTTGTGCACTGGTACACAGTCATGTTGGAAGAGGAAGGGGCCAGCTCCAAACTGTTCCCACAAAGTTGGGAGCATGGAATTGTCCAAAATGTCTTGGTATGCTGAAGCATTCAGAGTTCCTTTCACTGGAACTAAGGGGCCAAGCCCAGCTGCTGAAAAACAACCCCACACCATAACCCCCCCTCCACCAAACTTTACACTTGACACAATGCAGTCTGACAAGTATCGTTCTCCTGGCAACCGCCAAACCCAGACTCATCCATCAGATTGCCAAATGGAGAAGCGCGATTCGTCACTCCAGAGAATGCGTCTCCACTGCTCTAGAGTCCAGTGGTGGCGTGCTTTACACCACTGCATCTGACGCTTTGCACTTGGTGATGTATGGCTTGGATGCAGCTGCTCGGCCATGGAAACCCATTCCATGAAGCTCTATGTGCACTGTTCTTGAGCTAATCTGAAGGCCACATGAAGTTTGGAGGTCTGTGGTGATTGACTCTGCAGAAAGTTGGTGACCTCTTCACACTATGCACCTCAGCATCCGCTGACCCCGCTCCATCAGTTTACATGGTCTACCACTTCGTGGCTGAGTTGCTGTCGTTCCCAAACACTTCCACGTTCTTATAATACAGCTGACAGTTGACTGTGGAATATTTAGGAGTGAGGAAATTTCGCGACTGGATTTATTGCACAGGTGGCATCCTATCACAGTTCCATGTTGGAATTCACTGAGCTCCTGAGAGCGACCCATTCTTTCACAAATGTTTGTAAAAGCAGTCTGCATGCCTAGGTGCTTGAATTTATACACCTGTGGCCATGGAAGTGATTGGAACAGCTGATTCAGATTATTTGGATGGGTGAGCGAATACTTTTGGCAATATAGTGTATGTCATTTCAACTGACCATATAAACCTGTTAAATTGGGCTATTATTTAATAACTTTTGAATCTGGACATCCAGACTCCATCATTCAATAGCCAGTACACTAGCTGCTGATCTGGTAGTGCTGCAGCCATGTTTAAGGAAATAAGTTAGTTCACCTTTGTGATGTCATCATTTTGAGAAAATAACTGTGCTGACTGGAATGACACCTTCTGGCTGGTTGTTGTTCGACCAAATTTTTAAATATTTTCGGGTATAGGATCGGTGTGTGTGTGTGTGTTGTGAAGAGAGTTTAAGGTTACTATTCAACCATGCCATTTTAACAGCAATTTAACCATTATCTTTTCTGGCTCTCATATGGGGTCAGGTAGGGGCGACAGATTTCAGTAACAAATGCTGACCTGCGCATCATATCTTCATAGGCTTTGAGTGTGAACATATCAGAATTTTCTCAAAGTCTGCCCTAATCAATAGCCTATTTTTTATTTCAAATATAGAGACAGGCACTGCAGCTTTGCTGGCTCGTTCACATCATTGTTGGCAGTCGCACAGCAAAGCACACAGAGAGGACTTATTAGAATAAACAGCTCCTCTTTCTGTTGCTTCTCATCATAAATCTTTTTTTCCTGCAGGTATCTTCCCCACTCTATAGTGCTTTCAACTGCTAAAGTTCTAACATGTATTTGACTTTAGTCGCTTTGCCTTCCAGCAAGAAAATAAATTAATAAACCTGTTTTTAATAGTCATAACCTCTCTCTACATGAGGATGGAGCAGAGAAACTTAGCTTAGAATTTAGAAAAACAAAGTAAAACTTTGTAATCAAAATAGATTTAAGAAAAAAACCATTTACACGAAAATAGCAAAAAGTGTTTTATTGCAAGTAAAAAACTGTTATTTCTCATGTATTAATGGGAAACAAATTTGGACAAAAGTCAGAGGTTCATAGAGAACTGTTTTATTTTGAAAGTAACCCTGTCTCCCTCTCGTTTCAGCTTCCTGCCCCTGTGTTTCCCTTGTCTGTGATTTTGAAACCTTGCCGCAATTGTTTCCACTTGTGTCCCCTTACGTTGTGTATAGTCTTGCCATTTGTGTTTGTCGCGAGATTGTCATATCCTTCTGTCTGTCTCCTGGTCCAGTGTTCCAGTAATCTCTGAATTTCCAGTGTGTTTTTCTTTGTAAGTTTTATAGCCTCAGTGCCCATCTTTTGTTTCTAGTTTGTCGCTATATTTCCCAGTAGATCATCAGTGCGAGTAGACCCTGGTAGTTTGTATTTCCTGGTAGATCCTCTGTGTGAGTAGACCAAAGTAGTTTAGCCTGTTTCTTCTAGTGTATAGTGAGTGTTTTATTTGTAATTTTGTAGCTTGTTTCAGCCCCTCCTCATTGTGTATGAGTTGTAGGTGTTTCTTTTGTTTGATCCTTTTCACAGCCAGACTAGCTTAGCTTATCATCCTAGTGTGACTGACTTTAGCGTCCTTAGTTTTCCTTCCCTTATTTTCCCCGTCACTTATTATAGATTTATGTTGTCCTTAATTTTGATAGCCTTTTAGTTTTACTTCTTTGTTTTTCATGAATTTGGTTAATGCATTTCCCCTCTCCACTGTGGAGAGTGGTTTTGATTTCTCTCCTTTTGGTAATTGAGAGCCTTTCTGTGTGGAGTTTGCATGTTCTCCCTGTGTCTGCATGGGTTCTCCCTGGGTACTCCGGCTTCCTCCCACCATCCAAAAACATGCATGGGGATTAGGTTAATTGGCTTATTTAAATTGAGCGTAGGTATGAATGTGAGTGTGATTGGTTGTCTGTCTCTATGTGCCCTGCGATGAGGTGGAGACTTGTCCAGGGTGTACCCTGCCTTTCACCCTAAGACAGCTGGGATACGCTCCAGCCCCCCGCGACCCTATGTGACGATAAGAGGTAGAAAATGTGGAAGATAATGGATAGATGGATGGATAATACACATACATTTTCAGATGTGAAAGAATTCTGGTGTTTAGACTTCTAAATTCATTGAAGTAATTCAGGGCAAATCTAGAAGTGAGATTAAAACTAAAACTTAAGATAAGAACTTTATTGATCCCACAAGAAATTGTGCCAGGGTTGCAATGCACAGAAACACACAAAAATAATAAGTAATCAAACAGGATAAACAAATAACAGATTAAATTAATTAAAAAAAAAAATAACAGAGTAGTGTAAATAATAATGAATAAAAAATATGGAAGTAATATAAAAACAAAAGTGACAGAGTACTGTACACATATCAGAGTAAAATCTACAGTGATAAGGTGCAGATATAAACAGTGTTTACAGTGATAAGGTGCGGTTAAATCTTACAGTGTTTATCACAGTGCAGGGTTGACAGTTATTGACTTATGTGGCTAAGGAGGAGTTAAAAAGTTTAATGGCCACTGGGAGGAAGGACTTCCTGTGGCATTCCGTGGAGCACCTCATTGTGTCAGTCTATGACTGAAGTTGCTGCAGTAGGAGTCCATTGTGGCATGCAGGGGGTGTGACTTGTTGTTGAGGATGTTGAGCAGTTTCCTCAGCATCCTCTGCTCAGACACCTCTGCCAGAGACTGCAGTTCTACTCCCAGAGCAGAGCAAGCTGTCCTGATGAGCTTATTAAACCTGTTGGCATTGACAGTCTTCACCCTGCTGCCCCAGCACACCACAGCGTAGAAGATGACACTGGAGACCACTGAGTGGTAGAACATCTGCAGCATGGTCCTGCAGACATTAAAAGACCTGAGTTTCCTCAGAAGGAAGAGATGACTCTGAACTTTTCTTGTAAAGGGCATTGATGTTAGTTGTCCAGTCTAGTTTATTGTCTATGTAGACCCCCAGATACTTGTAACCAGTAGCTCTTTTGTTTTCCCTAAGTTGAGCTGTAGGTGGTTCTGTCCATACCACTCTACAAAGCTGTCCACCACGCCTCGGTATTCAGATTCCTGGTCATCAGTGATGCAGCCCACTGTGGCAGAGTCATCTGAAAACTTCTGCAGATGGCAGGATTGTGAACTGTTAATGAAATCCAAGGTGTACAGTGTGAACAGATAGGGTGAGAGGACCGTCCCCTGAGGAACCCCCTGTGCTGGTCAATATGGTGTCTGAGGTGGTGTTCTGCAGCCTCACATAATGTGGCCGACCTGTGAGGTAGTCCCCGATCCAGGTGACCAGAGAGTCATTCACCTGCATGTCCAGAAGCTTACTGCAGAGTAGAACAGGTCTTATGGTGTTAAAAGTACTGGAAAAGTCAAAGAACATGACTCACAGAGCTGCCTGCCCTTTCCAGGTGTGTGTAGGCTCTGTGCAGCAGGTAGATGATGGCGTCATTAACTCCAAGACATGGTTGGTACGAAAACTGTAGGTATGATCCCACCACTGATGGGGCATGCTTTAAGACCAGCCTCTCCAGTGACATCATGGCATGTGATGTCAAGGCCACGGACCTGTAGTCATTGTGTGAGTTTGGGTGGTTGTTCTTTGGCACTGGGACGAGGCATGTTGTTTTCCACAGAGCAGGAACAACCATCATGCTCAGACTCTGTTGGAAAATGTGCCGAAAAACATCACACAGCTGGGCTGCACATCCTTTCAGGAGTTTGGGGCTCAAGCCATCTGGGCCTGTAGGCTTGCTTGGATGTAGGCAGCTGAGCTCCATCCTCACAGCATCCCTGCTGATGGGGATTGGAGGCTGTGACCTGTTAGTAAAGGACAATGGTGGTAGAGGGGGGAGGGATGTTAAGTGGGAGGGGTTGAGGCAGAGGTCCACAGTGGTGAGGAAGAGGAGGGGAGTAGTCTACGAGGTGTGATGACCCCCGGAGAGGTGTTGGAGGTGTGAGTGATGGGAGAGAACAGCCCACGGATCACCACTGACCCCTTCACGTTTCTGACAAGTTTTCCCCACTCAGCCACACACCTGCTGAGAAACCAACCCTGGTTATTGGCAGCTCTATTCTCCGAAATGTGAAAACTGGCAAACACAGTCAAATGCATCCCAGGGGCCAGGGCGGTCAACGTTGAATCCTATTTGAAACTGCTGGCTAAGGATAAGCATATTGTTATTCATGTTGGCGGTAATGGCACCCGGTTACACCAATTGGAGGTCACAAAAATTAATGTGTGCTTACGCTAAAACAATGTCGGACTCCATAGTTTTCTCTGGTCCCCTCCCTAGCTTGACCTCTGATGACATGTTTAGTTGCATGTCATCCTTCCACCGCTGGCTGTCGAGGTGGTGTCCAGTTAATGATGTGGGCTTCATTGATAATTGGAGCAGCTTCTGGGGAAAACCTGGTCTGATGAGGAGAGACTGCATCCATCCTACTTTGGAAGGAGCAGCTTTCGTTTCTCGAAACATGGCCAAGTTTATTAGTCGACCTAACCCGTGACAACCAAGGATTAAGAGTTGTAGTTTAACACACTTCCATTAGAGCAGTCACCCACCCAGAACCTGATAGAAATGTTATCTGCCTGACAACCACTGAAAGCAATGAAATCCATACTAAAAGAAAGGGGAGTTGAACACAATAATAAAAATTAGCACCACCTCTGTAATAGTTTATCAGAGCAGGACAGTTAAATGTAGACTTTTAAATATCAGGTCTTTATCTTAAGCTCTACTAGTCAATGAATTAATATCAGATAACCAGGTTGATTTATTTTGTCTTACTGAAACCTGGTTGTGTCAGGATGTTTATGTCAGCTTAAATGAATCCACCCCTCCTCGTCATATTAATACTCATATTCCTAGAGACACCGGCCATGAAGGAGGGGTTGCAGCCATTTTTGATTCTAGTCTATTGATCAATCCTAAACCTAAATTAAACTATAAGTCTTTTGAAAGCCTGGTTCTCAGTCTTTCTCTCCTTACCTGGAAAACATCCATCCATCCATTATCTACCGCTTATCCTCATAGGGTCGCGGGGGGGCTGGAGTCTATCCCAGCTGTCTTAGGGCGGGAGGCAGGGTACACCCTGGACAAGTCGCCACCTCATCGCAGGGCACATAGAGACAGACAACCATTCACACTCACATTCACACCTACAGTCAATTTAAATTAGCCAATTAACCTAATCCCCATGCATGTTTTTGGATGGTGGGAGGAAGCCGGAGTACCCGGAGAGAACCCACGCAGACACGGGGAGAACATGCAAACTCCACACAGAAAGTTCCCGGGCCCGGTACCTTCTTGCTGTGAGGCGACAGTGCTAACCACTACACCACCGTGCCGCCCCACCTGGAAAACAGAGAAACCTATTTTATTTGTTATAGTGTACCGTGCTCCAGGTCCATATTCTGAATTTCCTGAGAACTGATGAAGTAATTGTAGGTGACTTTAGTATTCATGTGGACGTTGATAGTGACAGCCTTGGTACTGCTTTTATCTCGCTGTTAGATTCAATTGGCTTCTGTCAGAATGTTCAGGAACCAACTCACTGTTTTAACCATACCCTCGACCTGGTCCTGACTTATGGCAATGAAGTGGAACATTCATCAGTCCACCAACAGAACTCTTTCCTTTCAGACCATTATTTGTTAACCTTTGAATTTTTACTTCTGGACTACACTCTATTAGGTAAATCTGAATACACTTCATGTTTATCTGATAGTGACGTAGCCAAGTTTAAGGATATAATTCCATTAGCTTTTAATTCAATGCATAATCTCAATATACTTGAGGGCTCAGACTTCAGTCCTACCCAAACTGATCATTTGGTAGTGCTGCAGACTCTCTGCAAGCATCACTAGACTCTTTTGTTCTGTTAAAAAAGATGATAGCAAAGCGCAGAAAATTGGCTCCATGGTATAACCCTCACACGCGTATTTTAAAGCAAGCAGCAAAACGATTTGAAAGGAAGTGGCGTTTAACCGGTCTGCAAGAGTCTCTTCTGGACTGGCATGATAGTCTGAAAGCTTATAGGAAGGCTCTCCGTAAGGCCAGAGCAGCTTATTATTCATCATTAATAGAGGAAAATAAACACAACCCCAGGTTTCTTTTCAGCACTGTAGCCAGGCTGAGAGAGAACTACAGCTCTATTGAACCATCTGTTCCCGTAACCCTAAGTAGTAGTGACTTCATGAGCTTCTTTAATGAGAAGATTATAACTATTAGGGAGAAAATCAGTCACACTGTGCCTTTGACTGAAACTGCTTTGTCTTTAAACACAGGAAGCATAGGACTCATTGAAGAACTTGATGTATACTTGGACTGCTTTTCTCCCATAGACCTCCTCAAACTGACTTCAATGATTTCCTCATCTAAGCCTTCTTCCTGTCTCTTAGATCCCATCCCAACTTCACTGCTTAAAGAAGTTTTACCTTTACTGAGCACCTCTTTATTAAACATGATCAACTTATGTTTGCTGTCTGGCTATGTACCTCAGTCAGTTTAAAGTAGCTGTCATCAAACGTCTTCTAAAGAAGCCCACTCTTGATCCAGAGGTTTTAGCCAACTATAGACTGATATCCAACCTTCCCTTTCTTTCTAAGATCATTGAGAAAGCAGTGTGCAGTCAGCTTTGTGACTTTATACAGAACAATAATCTATTTGAGGACTTTCAGTCAGCATTGAGAAAATATCATAGCACAGAGACAGCTCTCGTGAAAATCACTAAGGACTTGCTAATTGCAGTAATTGTCTTGTTAGAGCTTAGCACTGCTAAGACCATCATATCCTGTTGCAGAGATTAGAACATTTAATTGGCATCAGAGGTACTGCATTACACTGGCTCAAGTCCTACATTTATCAGACCGATACCCAGTGGCGGTCCTAGCTAGTTTGGCACCCTGGGCAGACCAATGGGGTGTTACACAGATTTTGACGGCCTTTACAGTCATGTTATGGTTATTTTACACCTGAAAAGTAGCCTAATACATTGCATTTATCATCCTAATGTTTGCATTGTGAACAGTTTTTACTTTGAAATTGATAGGTTTTTTTCCACTAAATATTTTCAGATAAAGTACATTTATGTAATTTAACACACAGAGATTTGCATCACAAAATGCATTTATTACAAATAAATAAAATACCAAATAAATAAATGTTAAAATAAAACGAACAGCTCAGTAAACACCAGCAGTTGGCCTGGCCTCACTGTTGCTGGACTGCTCCTGCATCTAACAAAACCAAACAACATCAACAACAACAAACAAACAAAACCAAATACCACCATCTAGTGTCCGGAATAGGTACTGTCAGGCCACTGGGGTCAGGCCATTCACCTAGTTAACATAAATTACCCAATTACCCAGACAAACATTTACTAATGCATTTCTGTTTCAGTCAGTGACTTGTGCATAACCATTTATTGGCTTGCCATGTCATTTAAAGCTTAACTTTTCTTGCCTTCCTCAATGCAAAGTCATCAATTATTTTATCATACTTAATATACATACCTGCCAATTTGGTGATTGATGGAGATGATAGCAAGGCCACTAAGGCGGTCCTGTGACATTGTTGACCTCAGATAAGTTTTTATCAGCTTCAGCTTTGAGAAGCAACTTTCTGCTGAGGCGACTGTCACAGGAACAGTAAGGCACACTCTGAGAGCTGTCCACAGATTTGGTCGCAATTCTGAGAGAATTTCAGCAGCTCAAGCACAGTCATGGTCTTTGAAGGCAATTCAGGCAAATTCTTCAAATCCTGTGCAAGCTCTCTGCCATCCAGGTCTGAGTGGTCATTGTAGTGTAGTGCACTACTGAGGGCCTCCCACTGTTTGGTCAGCTGCTCATTGGAGAGCCTTTGGAAGGTTGATAGCACTTGAAACTTCTCTCCCACATTTTGCATTGTGCCAAATCTTTCACGAATGGATGCAAGTGCTTCATCCACAACAACATTAAAAAATGTTACCTCTAACGTCTTCATTGCATTGCTGAAGGAGTGATGAATCAGGTGATTCATAGGAAAAGTGGCGTTTTGTGCACTTTAACCTTTTTTTGTTTTACAACAGCATCTGTATTCATGCTCTCACAAAGCTCCTTAGCTGATGCCTGTGCACTTACAAAGCCTGGTGCCCTGAGGTCATGGAGATGTCTCTCTGTCTTTCTCAGAAGGGCAAGTGCATCATTTACTTGGATCTGTGGGGACTGCAGATCTTTGCTCACATGTTTGATTTCGTTCAGGATGTCATACCAGACCACTGTGCAGATGTTGAATCTGTATGATCCCACCTCCTCTGACAAAGACTGCGCCTCAATCTTTAGCACTGAGTCCTTGGTCTGATCTCTGACTTCAATGAGTGCCTCTCTCACCTCTGCTGCTTGATATCTCAATGGTTCGACACTGTTCACTTTACTCTCCCACCTTGTCGTCTGACCACATCTTCAAGGTGATACTCATGTGTTTTTTCAGTATTGCTCATCGCTTGGTAGAGGCTGAGAAGAGAGTGTACAGTTTCTGTAGGTACCCAAAGTAAGATTCGGCCTCAGGGGAATTTTTTGCAACATCAGCAACGGTCAGGATCAACGTGTGGACTGCACATGGCACATACAGGGCAAGTGAATTAATTTCTAGGAGTCTGGCTTGCACCCCTTTGTTTTTGCCTCTCATATTGGCTCCATTGTCGTAGGATTGTCCCCTACAATCTTCGAAAGGAATGGCCAAATGCTGGCCTGCGGACTCCTCGGTTTCCAAAAAACCCAAAAAATGTTCTTCTATGTGGGGCTCCCCCTTTAGTGACACTATCCTAATAACAACTGAGAGTTGTTCATGATGACTGATGTCTGGAGTGCAGTCAAGAAGCATCTACTATGCTGGACAGAATTCCATTGCTTAGCAATTCGATTAGCTCATTTTGTATGTGTTTGCCAACACGTCTTACAGCACAATAGCTGTAAGACGTGTCAGCACCTCTCTCCATCTTTTTCTTTTCGCCTCCAACAATGACATCTCCTTCTTGTCTATCGTTTCCTCCTTCTTCAACCTCACTGCCAGCTCCTTCCATGTACCCATGCAGTTCTGATGTTCTAAACTGTTCTCATGGGTAGTCAGCCTCCCATCTTTACCTGTTGCATGATGCCAGTCTACCATTCCTGACTTTGTTAAATTGGAGACCTTCTGAGAGAACAATTTGCAACAAAAACAGAAGAGGCTGTATTTGCTCTTTGAATAGACCAGCCAGCTCCGGAGTACCTTTTCACCGCTCACCAAGGTCTTATGAAAATATTGGTGGTGACAGCTCCTTCCTTTGGCATTTCTTGGGAAAATAAAGGTGTCTTTGACCCGACTTGGTCCTTTGCTGACAATTAATGTTTGAATTTTGTCTTTCATAACTGAAAGCCAATCACCAGGATCTGTCAGGTCTTGAATAGCTACAGGGTTTGGTGGCAGTGGGGATGCTGCTTCAGGTGTTTCAAAGGGACAGAACATGTTTACATTTTATTTACAGCATTTACAGTGGTGGAACTAAACACACACACACACGCATGCACGCACGCACACACACACACACACACACACACACACACACTACCTGAATCCTGCTGGTATGATGATTCTTCCACCTCAGCTTCAGTCTGGTCAGACTCAGTGTCAGAATGCCCTTGAATTTTCATTAAAATAAACAATATGAGTATTCAGATCAGCAATCACTCAACTTATACATAAACTCAACTACCATGCACACAATGATAATCATACCTGGAGACTCCAGGTATGATTATCACTGTGATGATGAGCATTCTCCAGGCTGGAGAATGCTCATCAGGTGAATCTTCGGCATCACCCAGTGTGAAACAGGGAGCAAGTGCATCAGCCCTTTCCTTATGTATCTCTTGTTTATGTCACAGTATAAAGGGATGCAGCATATGTGTAATGTGCACACAAAGACACCTGGAGAATTCTGCTGGGAAGATGATGCTTCAACCTCAGCTTCACCCTGGTCACTGTTAGACATTGCCCCTGAATTTTCATTAAAATAAACAGTATTCAGTAATCAGATCAGCAATCACTCAGCAATCACTCAACTTATATAAACTCAACTAGCACACACAATGATATTCATACCTGGAGAATGCTCATCAGGTGAATCTTCAGCATCATTTTCATCAGATATGAGCTGAACTTGATGTGAAGTACCAGGCTGTGTGGCTGGGTCCTGGGTAGACCCAGATGCTTCACCCTGGCCACCCTGAATTTGCATTGAAATATAGTAAGAATCAAAATGCATTTAGGATATATAGGATTCAAATCAACCAACCTATAAAAAAACAGTCTATAAATTGGGCATAGAAATGCCATTAAATGGATTTGGTAGCCTAAGTAGCCCAATTCATAGCAAACTGGGGGGGTCACAGATGCCACAGGGGTTTAAGGTTTGACTTGAGAACAAACAAGAACAAACAAACAAACACAGGCTACAGCAAGACTTTGACTTTTGCTCAGCTAGCAGTGGGTTAGCTCAGGTGAGGTAACATTAGTCTCAGCTAATAATGTTACATGCATAAATAAAAACCTAACGTCACCTTTATCTTTTTCCCGTTTTTCCTCCTCTTCTTTCTTCTTTTTTCTGTATTGGAATCCTGACAGCTTTATTCTTTTTCTTTTGGGCATGATGCTGCTTGTGTAACACAACTAGTTGTTTATGTTTTGATGCTTGATACGCTGCCAGGCAGGCTGAAGGCTGGTTTGTTGACCATTACACACACGCCGCGTGTGACACACGACACACCGGTGACCGGTGTGCTGCTCCTGCTGCTCCTCGTGGGGGTGAGCGGGCGAACATAACGTGGAGAGACTGCCTGGTTGATCTCATGTTTTCGGGGCGGCAGCTGCTGCACCATTTGCAGGCAAGGGGGCACTTTTTTTGTGTGTGTTTTGGGCTTGTCTGCATTTTTTTTCTCATCATTGCTCTTTGCAAAGTGCCGCCCCCAGTAACGTTCCGCCCAGTGCCAGTGCCCCGCTCGATCCCCCCTTTGACCGCCATTGCCGATACCAGTGTGAACATGCAAATAATGAGTCCTCCATTCTATTCTATTCACTTTATATATGCTTCCTTTAGGCAATGTTATTAGAAAACACTCCATGAATAAAAATGCTATATATAAAAAAATATATTTGTTGTTCAAGCCAGAGGAATCCAGCCAGTTAACTAAACTCCAAGCATGCCTTAAGGACATAAGACCTGGATGATAGACAATTTCCTGTTGTTAAATTCAAACAAAACTGAACTTATTCTAATTGGCTCCAAAAATCTCAAAACGATGCAGAAAAATTAGTCCATGTATTTGCTACTTCTAAGGTGGACTATTGCCATTCCTTGTTATCAGACTGCCCCAATAAGTCTATCAAGACTCTCCAGCTGGTCCAGAATGCTGCAGCAGGTGTTCTGACCAGAACCAGGAAAAGAGAACATATTTGTCCAGTGTTAGCCTCTCTAAAGAAGGGCTGTCCCTTTCCTCCCAGGCTTCCAAAAGGTTCCCATGATATACAGTATCTGCTTCTGTTTCCCCTTCTCTGGATGCAGGATTTCATATGTTGTAGGCCCCATTCTTCTTGGACTCTGCCACTTGGCTTGCAGCTTGTTGGTTGAAGAGGGCAGGAACAACAAGACCTTTTGACCTGGCTTGAATTCCTGTTGTCGTGCTTGCTGGTCATACCACTGTTTCTGTGTCTTCTGTGCCTCCAGAAGGTTAAGTCTGGCCTCTTCTCTGTATTGCTCCATTCAAACCCTCATCTGGAGGACATATTGCGCCACACCTTGCCCCTCTACAATAATACCCGCCACCTTCTTCCAGTTCCTTTTCAGTGGATTGAGAGGACCCTGGACTGGCCAACCATAGAGCAGCTCAAACTGTGAAAATCCAGTGGATGCTTGTGGCACTTCTCTGTCGGCAAAGAGCAGAAATGGTAACCATTTATCCCAATTTTTCCCAGTATCAGATACAAACTGTCTTTCCCTCTTCAGGGTTTGATTAAATCTCTCCACAAATCTCTCCACCAGGCCATTTGTCTCTGGGTCATATGGAGATTCTGATAGCAGTTATGCCCAACTCCTTATGCAGCTGGCTCATCAGGCAGGATGTAAAGTTGGTTCCCTGGTCGGTTTGGATCTCCTCTGGAATGCCTACAAGAATGTACTGATATCCTGATGTGCTTTTTTCCAGGGGCCCCACAATATCCATTGCAATACCTTTAAATGAGGTACTAATCACAAGGGTAGCTTGAAGTGGTGCTCAGTTTGATTTACGGACTGCATTGGTTTTCTGACACTCTGGCGCGTTTTGCCATGCCTGCACATCAGTGTACATGGAGGCCAAAAGAACCTAGAGCCCAGTCTGAGGTATGTCTTGTAGTGTCCTAATTGCCCTGCCCATGGGATGGTATGTGTAAGGTGTAGTACCAATGATCTGCAGCTACCTGGCACCACTAACCTCCTGCTATTTCGATCTTCCCCCTGATAAAGGAGGACACACACTGCTCCCCCAACTTGGGCTGTATGATTAGCACAAGTTAAGACCATGGTTAACAATCACTTCAGTGAGGGATCAGACTGTTGTGATGTGACTGCTGTCAGTGCGTAGAGCAGGTCGTTTAGTGATCGGAAGGTCACTAGTTCGAATCCCGGCTCTCCCCTAGATGTCGAAGTGTCCTTGAGCAAGATACTGAAATTGCTCACTGCCACATGGCAGTGTATGAATATGTGTGTGAATGGGTGAAGGGGGGCATGTAGTGTAAAGCGCTTTGAACTGTAGGTAGACTGGAAAATATACAAATGTAACACCATCTAGCCATCATTGTCGACGTGTCTTCTGGGGTCCTTTTGTTCCAACCTTGCACAGACTACCACACAAGTCTGGCAGAGGTTGTAACCCAGAGTGACAACCGCATCATGACACAGCTTAGGAGGCCTTAGGAGGTTATATAAAGCAGGTAAATCCCTCCCCAGAAGCATCTCCACAGGTAAATTCTCCACTACCCCCACTGTCATCAGATACTAGAACTGTAACTTCTACCTGTGGTTTTAGCTTTCACTCACCATGTACACACAAAATCTCTGTTTTCTGGCTGTAGTCAATAGAACATGGCACATAACATTTTTTTATGAATGACATGGAGCTACCAGAGTCAAGCAAAGCAGTAACAGATTTACCGTTAACCTTTACTAGAACAGACCGAGACTTAGGGGGCAAATAGACGCTTTGTGTCCCTGCTGCTGATAATGATAGCATACAAAAGTCTTTGCTCCTGGCTGAACAGTGTGTCCCTTGTCATATGCCCCCTGATTACCTTCATAGCTCTTTGGAAAGCTATCCTTGGGACAGTTGCTGTCCCCCGTATCCACCCGCGTTGGTCATGATGTTGCCCCTTGTCTGGCATTCAGGTACTGCATGGCCAACTTTGTCACAGTCAAAACATCCTGTGATTCATGTTCTCTCACCCACATCCAGGTGTGAGCTTGACCAGCGCCGTTTTAAAAGAGGTGGGGAAGACACCCATCTGAAGAGAGCAGTTCTTTGTACGAACGTTTTTTGTTAACAGTGGATCTAGTATGTCCAACGTTGATTTCAGGTTACTGTTAAAATTATCAACAATAAAATCACAGGGTGCTGGTAAAATTTCTGCAGGAATGTTCTGTAAAATTTGAAGAAAATTTGCAACCACTTCAGAAGTTAGGTAGCATTTCCTCTGTTGTAGTGGTGCTCCCTCACTGGTTAAAACTGTCTCAAAAAACACAGAAGTGGTCACATACAGTCAGATCCACAACAGAGGAAAGGGCCACAGACAGGCTGTAGGTTATGACCAGGTCCAGGGTGTGCCCTCTGCTGTGGGTCCGCTGTGTGACATGTTGTTTAAAGTTCAAGCAGTTCAAGGCATTTAAAAATTCTCTGGACACTGGGTCCGAGGTATTATCAGTATGTAGATTAAAATCACCAGTTATTAAAATCTTGTTGTAGGTGGTGTGGAGGACTGATAAGAATTCAGAGAATTCACTTATAAAAGAGGAGGAGTGGTGGGGTGGTTTGTAAACTGTAACACAGAGGACAGTAGGGCTGCTAAAAACAAAGGCATGATGCTCAAATGATGTGTAGCTGCTAAAAGGAACTGCAGTAGAGGACATTGTGGATCTTGCTATCGATGCAGTTCAACCTCCTGTCTGTCCATCCCTCGTAGAAAATAAAAAGTTAAAATTTGTGGAGGAAGCCTCAGTGAGAACAACAGGTGCATCATTGCCAAGCCATGTCTCAGTAAGGAGAATATTGCCCAGGTGTTTATCTAAGATTATATAATTTATAATAAAAGATTTGTTTTGAGGGGAGTGCACATTCAGCACAGCCATCTTGATGCTGAACATGCACTCATGTGGTTCCAGTGGGATGTTACATTGGTGGGCCTTAAAACAGACCTGGGTTTCAACTGTCTGTGTGAAATGATGGTACTGATGGTGTGAGTGATCTGTGGTTCTACTGACAGACGTGGGGGTGCTGATGTAGTGTTGTGTCGTTCACGAACGATTCGTTCTCAAGAACGAATCTTTTGAGTGAACGAACTGACCTGAATTACTTCCTGAACTGATTCGTTCTTTTCTCAGTTCACTTGAGCTCAGTCTCAGCGTGGTGGCCGGGAGTTGAACTGCCTTGTTTGTTAGTTCATGACTCGTGAATCTTCGATGAACTACCCAGCCAGCGAGGGGCGGGGAGGGCGAACGAACGAGTGATTCTAGCAGGAAGCTGCAGCGATTCGTTCACTAAACGAACTAGTTCACTGAACGTAAAGTAAAGGCCAATTTATAGTACCTTGTAAAGTGCCGTACGTAGAGACGGAGAGCCCTCTGTGTCGCCGGAGAGCCTGACGGAGAGCCTCTCTGTCGTCTCCGTCGTCCTGAAATATTTTTTAACTGTCCGTCAATCCGTCAAGGGAAAACGGAGATGGCAAGGGCTATGATTGGTCCTCTAAAAACATCACTTCCGGAATTACTTTTCCGGTTTGACCACTCTCTCCACAACATAAACACTACCAGTGCCATTTTCAGAAGACCGACTAGCAAGCGAGACATGAATCCCGTGTAAGAACGCCTAGCCGAAGAGGTTAGAAGACACGAACACCTCTACGTGACTTCTTTAAAAACACACAAGGACGCACAAATGGCCAGTAACTCCTGGTCGGAAATTTCAAAGGCGGTGGACTTGTCAGTTCCTGAGTGCATAAAGAGATGGAGGTCGCTCAGGAACAAATTCGTTCGTCTGCGACGGAAGATGACGAGCAGCAGCAGTGGGGATGCAGGCGGTGAGAAAAAGGTCCCCATTTACATGTTCCTCTCCTGGCTCTTGCCTCACATAAAACATCGGGAGACGTCGTCCAACTACGATGTCAAGGTAATTGTTAAGTTTCCTTTGTGTTGGCACCTAGCATGCTAGCAATAGGCTACAACCAGGGAAGACACAGACTCTGAATGCACAGTCAAATACGCTATTTATGTATGCTACCATTTTTTTGCACACAAAATGTGACTTGTGATAAGTATGCTTGTACATTTTTCTGACAGTGTAGCTGCAGGCTGTTTTGATATCGCCAGTGTGCCATCCAGTCATAGGTGCCATAATGGATGTCTACATTGTTGATGTAGTTTATTTAATTGTGTTACTTTGGCCAATGTTGTCGTTTGGGCTTAGTTTTTGTTAACTAAAAAAACAAATTGTTTTTCTTTACCATAGGAGCAGAACTCACAGGGGAGAGACAATGGAGGAAGAGAATTTCCTGTTGATGGCTCTCTTAATGACTGCCAGTCAACCCCCACACCAAGTCCACCCACGGCTATGACCACTCTCCTGTCTTCATTCGAGACATCCCCCACACCAAGTCCACCCACAGCTACGACCACTCTCCTGCCTACGTTCCAGTCATCACCCACACCATCCACAATAAGCACTCCCCCACCTGCAGTCACTCCGGTCTCCATGCCACACCAGCCTCCCACCTTCCCATCTGCAGTCTCCCAGACAACGCCATCCTCTCTGTCACGCAGGGGACAGAGGCAGAGGGTGCTGCTGGGACAACTTCGCACAGGCATGGGAGGAGTTGAAGGAGAACAGAGAGATGATCCAAAGGCAGCTGGAGAGGCCAGAGGACACCATCACCCGTTTCACAAAGACAGTCGGCGACATGTTGAGGAAAGTGGCCGAAGAGGAACGGGATGATGCCATGCATGAAATGTACTGTATGCTCTATGGACGCATAAAGCGACAGAACGCCAATGTGACATATACAAACCTCTAACATAAACGAGATGGTGGCAAATTGCACTACATTGTTGTAAATAGTTTGTTTTTAGCAATTTAAAGATTACTTTTAAAGCATTGCATTTTTTTATTAGAGTTTATTCGATTTTAACTGTCTGTTTTAACTATCCCTTTTCAACCTGTTTACTTTTGTACGTTAATGTGAAATCTTGTTTACTTTGCACCTTGTTTGTTTTGCATGTTTTTAACTTTGCATCTTGTTGACTTTGCACCTTGTGTTATTTGGACTTTATTTACTTTGCATAACAAGGACAAATAAAACACCAAATAAGATTTAAAAAGATCTTGTAATTTATTTACAACTTTTACAAGGTTTGTAGTCAGCATATTATTTTTATTCAGTGACTGCCGAGTGTGCCTTGTGACACAATGTCCCCCTGCCATGGTACCACTCCCGCTGGCTCCAGAAAGAATTTTGACAGTTGAACTCTGACACACATAGCCGCTGAAGTGCAACGTCTCTTGGACACCATCTCTGCTGGTCGAATGTGTCGCAGGTTTAAATCGTTAGCCACATCTCTGCGCCACTCACCAGGCTGCAATGATCCAGCATAATCTGTATCTGGGAAATTTGGCGGTATGTAGCGGCTCTCCGGTGTGTTTGCCTCGTCAGTGTAGGTCATAATACATAAACTAAATAAACTATTAATCAATAATATATTAAGAATGAAATATCAATGTAAATGCACCAGTTAATCTCACTCGCTCCTCTCCTCTCCTCTGCTCTTCAGTCTGTTAATATGAGCACTGTGATGTGTGTGCCTTTGTTTGAATGTGGCTTCACTAGCATTTGCTATTAGCTCAGAGAAATATGTCAGCGCCATGAGAGCTTTTCCCCCGCTTCTAGTTCCTCCTCGCGGGACTGACTGACGGACGCTGGCTTCCTCCTCGGAACAAGCTCTTAACGCTGGAATATACTTCTCAGACTGCGTAATACTTTATCCGACTCCGTAGCTACGGAGACCCCTCGAGCCCTCGCACTTCTCCGTCGTGGTGACGGATACGCAATGCAATTTCCCGCCCGATCAGTAGGGGTCGCTACGCAAGACTGGCCTAGTCCCCACGCCAGTGTTCGTTCACTTCGTTGGTTGTTATGCTTCCGGCCAACAGTAAGCAATGGCGACCGAGAGAGAAAGACAGTTGTTGTTGTTGCAGCTGAATATTATTGATGCACAGATGCTTTTGATTCAGAAATGGAGACGTGAAAGACTGAGGAGACGTGTCCGGAGGTGGTATGTACGTCCACTAAATGTACCGAGACTGATGGCAGGCGAATTTAACAGTCTTATTAGACTGATGAGGGACATGGACGAGGAAACCCACTTCAGGTATTTTCGAATGTCGGCTGGCAAATTTGATGAACTTCTACGTCGTGTGCTACCTCATATTACTCACCAGGGCGTTAAGAGCTTGTTCCGAGGAGGAAGCCAGCGTCTGTCAGTCAGTCCCGCGAGGAGGAACTAGAAGCAGGGGATAAGCTCTCATGGCGCTGACATGTTTCTCTGAGCTAATAGCAAATGCTAAGTGAAGCCACATTCAAACAAAGGCACACACATCACAGTGCTCATATTAACAGACTGAAGAGCAGAGGAGAGGAGAGGAGCGAGTGAGATTAACTGGTGCATTTACATTGATATTTCATTCTTAATATATTATTGATTAATAGTTTATTTAGTTTATGTATTATTAGTAATAGTTTAGTAATAGTAATAGTTTATATATTATTGATTAATAGATTGTCATTTTACTTTTTAATGATTATTATGACTTGATTCAGTCAAAAGAACTGTTTTGCCCATCACTATGCTGATGGTGAGGGGGTGGAGGGTATATGTGCATGTGTGTTAATAGTGAGTTAGGAGGTGGCTGTAGTGCAGGACCAGTAGTGCATGATCACAGTACTGGTGGACCACTATTGTTCTGGATTTCAGTGTGCAACAGTTTGTGCCAAACTTCTGTGCGTCCTGGGAGTCCTTTCAGTACATTTGTGATCAAACCAGGCAGTATTTACTCTGGTCTTGTTGGTCTCAGTAACCCCGCCCCAAGCACCTGACATAATCAGTGCCTCGCTCTGGACCAGCAAAGACTTGGTGCTTAGCTCTGGACCAGCAAAGACTTGGTGCTTGCTTGGCTCCAGTTTTAAGCATCAGGATCTGGTGCTTAGGCTGTGGAAACACAAAGAACTGGTGCTAAGTCAGGCTCTGGCTCTGAACTAGCCCTGGAACTACCCCGGTGGAAAAGGGGTATGAGAGTCAGGGGGAGGAAGGCTGTGATCAATGCAGTGTTATTTTTTTAATCTTTCTCTTTTTCCTGAAGACATCCCAGGGTTTTTCATTTGTTCACTTGGACGCTTTCATACAATTCTATGTGTGTTGTCATATGGAGCTGGACATCTTTGTGATAGCAGATTTAAGTTAAGCTGGTATGTATGAACTGACATGGCAAAAAGCTATCTTGTTTATTTCTACAAGAAACAATGTGCAGTGTGTGTATGCAGCTGCCTTTTTCTCTCCATCAGTCCTGATAAGCAAGCTGACTCTGCCAAACATCAGTGTGTACAGCATATTCTTTTCTCACTGTGAGGGTATCGGCTGGTAGTAGAAGTCCACATATGCGTCCATGGGTCAGAACTACATAAGTACGCCTTTCTCTGTTATCTGGCATGGCATTCACCTACAAGGTTTTGAGCTGTGTACTTGAATCTCATCTCTGTGCTGCAGACAGAAAATAAAGAACAACTCTTGGACACCTGAATCAGTGAAGTTTATTGATTACAATCTAGTGCAGTTAAAGAACCCATGGAAATTAACATCCTGACATAGAAAATTTCCATGATAATGTTGGTGTCAGAAGTGGATCATTTGAGAGTCCATTTGGACCGACAGACATTGGGGAGATTTGAACCTGGGGTGACGACTTCATTCTCTACCTCTACAATCAAAGGTTTCAGAGACAAGAGGACCTGACGTCCCAAGGGCTGTGACTAACTTTGCAATGATCTGCACAAGAAAACAACACAATGAGAAGTTCAATCCTTTGAGTCTGTGCTTAACAATAGACAAGATCAGGTTAAAGTCCTGTGAGTCTGTGTACAAACTGGTAAAATAAGCGGAAAAGATTTTCAGTCGGGGACTATACCTAAGTAGAAAAGACCAGGTTCGCTTCCTGTGATTCTAAGTCAGACAAGACCACGTTAAAGTCCTGTGAGTCTGTCTGTAAACTGGTAATGTGTGAGTTCTGTTTTCAGTCCAGGGGTGCGTTTCCCAAATAACGACGGAAGTTAGCATGAAACCACGGTAGTACGTAGTACTTCCGAATGACCGAACTTCCCATTTCCGACCGTTTCCCAAAAATCTCCAACTACCGTCGTACTATGTAAGTTGGAACGACGTTAGTTTGAACTTCCTTCGTCCGAACAACGTAGTTTCCAGATGTTTCGGAAGCGTTCGGAGAGCACTCAGATGCATTCGTTGCAGAAAGCGTGTTGACGACAGAAACGTAGTTTTATTTCCATCAAGCCAGTGTGACATCTTTAGCAACTTTGGGAAATATTCATCAACATGATCATGTTTCATACTCACTGAAAGTAAGAACTGAATGCAGTTTGTTTCATATAATCGTAATAAATTGAAGACATAAAATACATACATCCAGCCTATATATCCCTACAGCTCCTGCACCTCTCTGTGGTGGGATAGGACAGTGGTTAGAGTGTTGGCACTGCAGTGTGTCAACATGGTGTTTAGTTAGGCATGGGTTCAAATCCTCCTGGGGACGATAAGATGATTTACTTTTGCTGGCAGATAAGATGTAGCCTAGTAATATTTCTGATATTGTATTCCATTGGTGTATTTCGAGTGGTGTATTTGCAATATTTATGAACATTTAATGCCACCTAATCATCAGTTGTTGGTCTCCACCTTATTCTATTGGACTGCTTTAATGATGACTTATTTTCAGTTAGAAAACTTATGTGTAACTGTATGTGACACACTGTCATTGGCAACTGCACTGTAACTGACAGACTTATATTTCTGTTTTTCTTTTTTCTCTCATAGTTTATCAAAAATTGCACCTCGTATTATTATCTATTATCATATTTTATCATAATCTGCGCCTTGCATTCCTCTTATGTATCTATTACAGTATACAGTTTGGTACTTTATCTCTTATTTTATTTTCATCCTCCTGACCCCTGCATGTCCCTGTGTGTTTCCATCTTTCAAGCTGCTGGAATTGTGAATTTGTCTGTGAGATGAATAAAGTATCTATCTATCTATCTATCTAATAATATAATATAACATAATATAATTATTTAACAGTAGGCTATTTACGTTGTAATTTGAAACTTCTAGGGCGACACAAACATTTGTTATCAAAACATAACTTGTGTCTTTTCACCTCAACTGTGAGGTGAAAGTTAAAGTGACATTCTTCATTCATGCTGTAGGGGGATCATGATCACAGGGTGTCTAATCCTGACATTTCAAGCCCCAAGAAGAAGTAGAGGACATGACGTCACCTGAACGAACATTCAACGACAGCTCCATGCTATACGTTCGAACGACACAGCTTTTCGATGCAACTTCTGATGCATCGTTCCAACTAAGCTTTTGGGAAACACTTCCGTCGTTCAACGATGCATCGGACTACGTTAGTTGTAAACATCGGAAGTTGCATCGTTCGGACGATGCTGTTGGGAAACACCTGCGTCGTAGATCCATCGTTCGAACGTAGGAAGTAGCTAACGACGTTAGCAACGAACCTTTTGGGAAACGCACCCCAGAACAAGACCACATAGCGTGAGTTTTGAGCCAGGGGTCAAAACAAGACCACAGATACAGTATCTGTCAAGGACAAAAGAGTCAAGGAGTCGAGGACTCAAAAAGGAAACAGTATTGAGATATAAGCTTAGAGAAGTAAAAAAAAAGTGAAACTGTCAGGGACAGTACAATCAGTACAATGGGAAACAAACAGAGTGTCTGTGAGGCACCAACAGGGCCTATTGTTGAGGCCATGATAAAGAAATATGGTGAAGACAGTTTCTCCAATGTTGGACTGACAAGTTTGGGTTTCCCCAAGGAGGCTCATTCAGCAGAAATCAGTTGTTTAGACATAGAGAGAATTAAATGAAGGAAAAAGAGAAAATGTTGAAAAAGGGTAAAGTGATGACCAGCTGATGATATTCTGCCAGCAGTTTATGCCAACAGCGCGACAACTGCAGAAACCCATCTAGGTCCACTAAATTATTCTTCCATCGCCGAATGTCATCGTTGAATGTCTCCTGATAGCACGTTACCTGCAGTGCTCCATCTGTAAACATGGCCCTGTAGCATTAGCAAAGTGCTTACCGAGTACTGTATACATGGGCCCATACATATTATGCTTGGCTACACAGCTGAAGATGAAGCGCGGATCTTCACTGCCTGGGACACAGCTACAGATGTGGAAGCTGTAAGTTATTTCATTTTGTGTTGCTTTACTGTGTGGCTCTACTTAGCGTGATATGGAGGTCCTCCGGTAGCTCCAGTAGCTGCAGTGTTAACGCACGGGGACATGCTTCCAGGCTATCACGCTAAGTAGAGCTACACAGTAAAGCAACACAAAATTTAATAATTTACAGCTCCATGTTTGTGGCTGTGTCCCAGACAGTTGGTGCAGAGTCATGTGTAACCCAGGTTACCAGGCCTTATTAACAGTCCAGTTCACCAGTTGATTAATTAGAACAATAAATTAATAAATTAATATTTTTTCCATGTGACAGATAAGTTACAGTCTTGCATAAAATGAATAAACAGGATTTATGGTTAAAAATCGGAAATATGTTAATAAATAGATTTAAAAGATCAACACACACAAGTTCATTTAATTGTTTTAAAAAAAAGAGTATTCTATTTCATTTTAAGTGTGGCGAAAGTGCCTTTCTCAAAGTGTAAAAGATTCGGGTGACATGAGGAGTTCGTGTGATGGTGTAACCAATCAGATGCCACCAGGGCGTACGTGCCTGGGTGCGTCCGTTTTTTTCTCTCTCTCTCTCGGTTCGGATCGTCTCCGAGGCAGTGGTGTGTGCTAACTTCCTGCTGCAGACTATGCTAATTTTTGTCTGAGAGGGCCAGATATTCCAAGTCTTAAAGTCACTTTTATTGTCAGAGCAGAGAGTGGAGCCTTTCTTTTTACCATGGTAGATGAGCGGACCGTGTGTTTCACAACAGAAGCGGAGGAGAACCGGGATCCTGGACTGATGAGAGCCGTGTATTGTGCCCTGTGCCCGGAGTGAGTGTGTATATGAACTGTGAGCCTCTGGCCAGGTCTTTTTCTTTCCCTTCCCTTGTATGGATTCCTGTGTTGATCTGCAAGACATCTTCTACTGGGGATTCTTTCTGTGTCTGTAAAGGTAGAACGGGACCTCAGTGGTTGTGGCGAGCCAACCCAAAAAAAAAACAAAGACTGGAATTTATACAGAGACTGTGATTTTTTTTTTTTTTTTTTTTTAAAAAGGGACTGATTTATTGAAGACTGTGATTGATATCTCATGTCTGAAGAGCTGAAAAGCCAAAATTGTTTTTTATTTTATTTATTATTTTTCCTACAACGTCATTTCTTGTTCAATACAATACAATACACTTAAAACTTACCTTTAATGTGTGTGAGATTCTTTACTCGGTCACTCACTGCATTTTGCTAATACACCCTTTCTCCTGTAGCGGCCTAAAGTTCTGATTGCTGGTCCACAAGGTAATTAATGCACTGATGAAATAAATATCTGTATCTCCCAGTCTTTTACTATTAACAGTTACAGCTGAGGCAGGTTACAGAAACTTGGCGAGCCAGCCAGGAGAAAGTGGAGTATTATTGAGTGACACGAGTAAAAGGTAAATACAGTAAAATGGATATAGTGAAAGATGAAAAGATAAATGTTCGTAACTCAGTTATTGTTTATGGGTTAACTCAAACTGTAGTTGATGAGGAGCTTGAGAGCCACTTAAAACACTACGGCTCTATTAACAGAGTGCTAGTTATTGATGATCCAGAATCAGAGTATCATCTCTGCTCCATTGTGGAATTTGCAAATAGCTCTGCAATGCAAACATTTAGACCCCTACTGCCAAAAGACTATCTCAGCTCAACAGATGCAAATGTCACCTTTAAAGTGTGCTCCTTAGATAGTGTTTACATTAGCACTGCTAGCAGCAGTGCCACCAAGGGGTATCTTGAGGAACTGCAAGCCATTGCAAATAAGTGTGGAAAGTCATTTGAAGTGAGTGTCATTTGAGTGTACTCCAAGCAGAACTGATGAAGATAAGTGCAGGAAAAGGCGTGAATCTCCCTGCTGACACTGCACCAGTCGAGGACTCTCAAATAAACACCTCTGATGCAACTGGTCAAGAGACGGTGAATATTAAAGTGTCACGCAGTGGTCATGCAGCAGCCTTCTCTCCTGCTTGGCTCTGTCTCACCTGAGATAGTCAGGAGCTTGCCAACTGTGTTCCCACCTTCTCCTTCATCCAGGCGTGGTCAGTGTGGTTTGAGAAGTGATGTCCAAGCAGCATCAACACCAGCTTTGCAAAGGCTCGACGCCGCTGCTCAGAGCCCACAGATAAGGTCCTTACCTACCAGTGTGGTTGGTCAGACGCAGCCTGTTGTGTTGACAGCCGCTCCATCACCAAGCATGGCTGCTAACATGAACGCTCAACATCCAGCGTCTCTGTCCATCAAAGCCAGTAGTAATAATGAGAGTGCTACAGTGACACGTTCACTACTTACCATGAATGATGTTAATCCTCCTGCATGGTATTGTTTCCGCTGCGGTGAAGACGCTCACCTGGCGGTCAACTGCGAGAGTGAACCCAATCCTCTTCTGGTCGAGGAAAAGAGACAGCTGCTGAAAGAGAGACAAAGACAATGGGATCAACAAAATGGCAGCACTGGCATCCAGCAGTTAAACTACTAGAAGCCCCTGTTGCAGGGCAAACAGGGACTGAAAGATCAACCAAGCGCCCTAGAAAGACAAAGCGAGTGGCTAGCAAGTGTGGTAATGCTAACCCCTCCTCCATCATACTACCACCCAAGCTGGTTGGAACAAAATGCACTGCTCAAGTCATCATTGAAGGCCATAAAGCTAACTGCCTGCTAGATACGGGGTCTCAGGTGACCACCATCCCGCTGTCATTTTTCCAGACCCACCTGTCCCATCATTCCTTGAAATCCTTGGATGATCTTTTGGATGTAGAGCTGCAAGTTGAGGGAGCCAATGGAGAGGCTGTGCCTTACCTTGGGTACGTAGAACTCAACCTGACGTTTCCAGAGGAGTTTTTGGGCAAAGAGACTGAAGTCCCTACATTGGTGTTGGTTGTCCCTGATGTGAGCAGTGTGCCTCAAATCCTCATTGGCACCAACTCATTAGACGTCCTTTACTCCAACTATGTTGAAGAGCACGACTGTCGCCCTCAGTCATCCCTTCCTGGCTACAGAGTGGTTTTGAAAGTCCTTGAAGTGCGGAAAAAGCAGGCAAGTACTGGACGAAACAACGCCCGCCAAGTGGTGCCAGCAGGCAGCACCGTTGCTGTGGAAGGGCAGGTTCACATGAGTGATGCTCACAAGGATAAGTGGGTTGTTGTGGAGGCCGCGTCTGTGTCGTCTCTTCCTGGCGGACTGCTGGTGGCTAGCTCCCTGTGCACCTTACCTGTCAAGCGCCCTTGCTCAATGTCAATCCTGATGAGGAATGAGACCCAACATGACATCACCATCCCTCCAAGGACCGTATTGGCTGAGATTCATGCTGTTCAACAGGTGATGGGGAAGGAGCCCTCCGCCGATTCAACCACTCCTGAAACCAAGAGGATGGAGTTCGATTTTGGAGATTCCCCCTTACCACCAGAGTGGAAAGAGCGAATCACCAGGCTGCTCAATAGCATGCCTGAAGTCTTCTCTCAGCACGACATGGACTTTGGTCATACCAGCAAGGTAAAGCATCACATCAACTTGAGTGACAACACCCCTTTCAAACACCAACCCAGACCTATCCATCCACATGATGTCAATGCAGTCAAGAAACATCTTCAAGAGCTGCTAGATTCTGGTGTCATACGCGAGTCTGAGTCCCCCTTTGCATCTCCCATTGTTGTCGTGCGGAAGAAAGATGGTTCTGTGAGGTTGTGCATCGACTTCCGGAAACTCAACTCCCAGACCATAAGAGATGCATACGCTCTGCCAAACTTGGTGGAAGTGTTCTCTCTTTTGACTGGCTCGAAATGGTTCTCAGTCCTTGATTTAAAATCGGGCTATTACCAAGTCGAAATGGAAGAAGCTGATAAACAGAAGACTGCGTTTGTGTGCCCACTGGGCTTCTGGGAGTTTAATAGAATGCCCCAGGGGGTCACCAACGCGCCGAGTACTTTTCAGCGATTGATGGAGAGATGTGTGGGCGATCTCAACCGCAAGGAGGCGTTGGTGTTCATTGACGATGTCATAGTCTTCTCTGATACTCTGGAGCAACATGAGTCAAGATTACTGCAGGTCCTCAACCGACTTAAAGAGTACAGTTTGAAGTTGTCATCTGAAAAATGTAAGTTTTTCCAAACTTCGGTTAAGTACCTTGGCCATATTGTGTCCGAGCATGGAGTCGAGGCGGACCCACAGAAGATTGAGGCCTTAAAGACCTGGCCAGTACCCGAGAACCTCAAACAGCTGCGCTCCTTCCTGGGTTTTTCGGGGTACTACCGACGGTTTGTGAGGAACTACTCAAGGATCATCAAACCCCTAAATGACCTCACAGCTGGGTACCCACCTCTCAGGAAACACAGTCAAGGAAAAGGAAAAACTCACCTTTACTTCCATCCAAAAGAGTCCTTTGGGAAGAGGTGGGCTCCAGAATGCCAAAGAGCATTCGAAGAGATCATTGACAAGCTCACCACCGCACCTGTCTTGGGATTTGCGAACCCCAGCCTCCTGTACCTCCTTCACACTGACGCAAGCATGACAGGGCTTGGTGCGGCGTTGTACCAAGAACAAGATGGACAGATGAGGGCTATAGCTTTCGCGAGCCGAGGACTGACGAAGAGTGAAGCGAAATACCCTGCTCATAAATTGGAGTTCCTCGCACTAAAGTGGGCGGTCACAGCTAAGTTTAGTGATTACTTGTACGGTACCGACTTCACTGTTGTTACTGATAGTAACCCCTTAACTTACATCCTGACTTCCGCGAAGATGGATGCCACAAGCTACAGGTGGTTGTCAGCACTATCGACATACAACTTCAAGCTCCAGTATAGAGCAGGAACCCAGAATCAGGATGCAGATGGACTTTCTCGTCGACCACATTGAGAGCTCCAGGATGATGCTGTGTCGAGGAAAGAGCGTGAGAGGATTAAACAGTTCACTCTACATTACTTGAAGGAGCAGGAGACTCCAGATGTTGTTCTTCCAGATGCGGTGAAAGCCATATGTGAGAGGCATGATGTTGAGTGGTCTCACAAAAACTCCACATGTCCATCAGTCACACTTGTTGAGTCCCTCGCCGTCCATTCCGATGCTCTGCCCAGTGGTTTCCAGCAGGAAGATAATCATGGGCTCCCTGTCATTGGTCATTGGACTGAAGAGGAGATGGGAGCAAAGCAGCAAGCCGATCCTGATCTCAGAGTGGTCATTGAGCACAAGGAGTCTGGAGACATGCCCTCACCTGCCCTGAGACACGAACTTCCAGATCTTGTTTTGTGGCTCAGAGAATGGAAACGTCTAGAGCTGAAAGGTGGAGTGTTGTACAGAGCACGGCAAGAACATGGGCGAGTCACACACCAGCTGGTTCTACCAACTGAACTCAGAGCCATAGCACAGAAAGGCCTACATGATGATCTGGGTCATCTAGGCATAGAACGGACCCTCGACCTCGTGAGGTCACGCTTCTATTGGCCTAGAATGTCCGCCTGTGTAGAGCAGAAGATCAAGATGTGTGAACGCTGCGTGCGCCGGAAGACTCCAGCCGAAAGGGCAGCCCCTCTGTGTAATATCAAGGCCAGCAGGCCCTTGGAGCTGGTCTGCATGGACTTCCTGTCGGTGGAGCCTGATCGGAGCAACACAAAGGATATATTGGTGCTGACGGACCATTTCACTAAATACGCAGTAGCGATACCGACACGGAACCAAAAAGCCCCGACAGTGGCTAAGTGCTTGTGGGAAAACTTCCTGGTGCATTATGGGTTTCCAGAAAAGCTTCTGAGTGACCAGGGTCCAAATTTTGAATCTCGTACCATAAAAGAACTGTGCTCCATTGCTGGCATCCAGAAGGTCACCCCAGAGGGAATCCAGTGGAGCGATTCAATAGGACCCTCCTCCAGATGTTGGGCACTCTCGAAAACAAGGACAAATCCCACTGGAAAGAATTTGTCAAGCCTCTGGTGCATGCGTATAATTGCACGCGGAATGACGTGACCGGATTCAGCCCCTATGAACTAATGTTCGGCAGACAACCACGGCTTCCAGTTGATTTGGCATTCGGTCTACCCTCCAGCTGTGAACCCAAGTCACATTCCCAGTACGTGCATGACTTAAAGGGCCGCCTAGAAGAAAGCTACCGAGTTGCCACGGAGAACGCCTCAAAGACAGCTGAGCGCAACAAGCAACGGTTTGACAGGAGAGTCGTTGAGTCCACTCTGGAGACAGGAGATCGTGTCCTTGTGAGGAGCGTTCGGCTAAGAGGGAAACACAAGTTGGCCGACAAATGGGAACCAGACGTGCACGTGGTGGTCAAGCGTGCTGGCGACCTGCCTGTGTATACTGTCAAGCCTGAGGGAAAGGATGGACCGCTTCGCACCTTACACCGTGACCTTTTGCTGCCGTGTGGATTCTTACCTGTTGCTGAGCCTGAGCAACCTCCAAAGCGGACCATCAGCAGACCTAGAACAAGGAGACAGTCGAGACTTCTACTTACCTGGGGAGACACTGGACACTGACTTCATTGAAACACGACTTTTGACCCGGCCAGAGACGACACCTGCAAGGGAGAGATACCTTAGAGAGACAAAACAATCAATCCAGACTTCAGTTGGTAGACTTCCTGCTCCTGTCGACCTGGAAGGAAAAAAAGAGACATTGAGCATGGAGAAACAGGACAGAGGGAAGGGATGTGCACCTGAAAGAGGAACCGTACAGTGGATACCTGTGGAGATCATTTCATCTAAATCAGAGGAACCTCCAGCTCCCGGGGATGCAAATGAGCCAAGCTCTAACAGATCAAACTGTTCTGGATGGAAAGGAAGCCCAGCAGTTGTGGATCCGGAAGCTGAGGTCATCTCAGAACACAGGGAAATTGATGACCCCAAAGTGAGGGGAGCTTTGTTTGGGAAATCTCAGGATACCCCCCCTGATGTTTCAAGGGAAGAGGATGAGACCTTACCTGTCCAGCTGAGCATGTCGAAGTCTGCCCCAGAACCAAATATCATGGATGAAAGTCTTCCTGTTTTCTCAGACCTGTCATTCAGTGACAGCAGCAAGGATGAAGGATGCTTTGTCTACAAACCTTGTGAGGACGTGTCCGCGGACAGAACCAATGAAGGAACAGCAGTTGGGATGCCTGGGAGAAGAACTTCTCCAGTCATCATGGGAGAGAGTGAGAGTGACAGTGTTCCCAAACGTTCCCAGAGGCACAGAGAACAACCTGAACGACTGCAGTATGGTCAACTGGGAAATCCCTTGCTGTCTATAGTCCAGTCACTCTTCCAAGGCCTCAACCTTGCCTTTGCCGATGCCCTCCAGAACCATGGGTATGCAGATACTCCCCAAAGAACCCCAAGGCCACTTCATAGTCATATGGGTGTAATGGGACATACACACCTTTAGGAGGGGAGGGTGTAACCCAGGTTACCAGGCCTTATTAACAGTCCAGTTCACCAGTTGATTAATTAGACCAATAAATTAATAAATTCATATTTTTTCCATGTGACAAATAAGTCTTGCATAAAATGAATACATAGGATTTATGGTTAAAAATCGTAAATATGTTAATAAATAGATTTAAAAGGTCAACACACACAAGTTCATTTAATTGTTTTAAAAAGAGTGTTTATTTCATTTTAAGTGTGGCGAAAGTGCCTTTCTCAAAGTGTAAAAGATTCGGGTGACATGAGGAGTTCGTGTGATGGTGTAACCAATCAGATGCCACCAGGGCGTACGTGCCTGGGTGCTTCCGTTTTTTTTCTCTCTCTTTCTCTGTTCGGATCGTCTCCGAGGCAGTGGTGTGTGCTAACTTCCTGCTGCAGACTATGCTAATTTTTGTCTGAGAGGGCCAGATATTCCAAGTCTTAAGGTCACTTTTATTGTCAGAGCAGAGAGTGGAGCCTTTCTTTTTACCATGGTAGATGAGCGGACCGTTTGTTTCACAACAGAAGCGGAGGAGAACCGGGATCCTGGACTGATGAGAGCCGTGTATTGTGCCCTGTGCCCGGAGTGAGTGTGTATATGAACTGTGAGCCTCTGGCCGGGTCTTTTTCTTTCCCTTCCCTTGTATGGATTCCTGTGTTCTTCTACTGGGGATTCTTCCTGTGTCTGTAAAGGTAGAACAGGACCCCAGTGGTTGTGGCGTGCCAACCCAAAAAAAAACAACAGAGACCGGAATTTATACAGAGACTGTGATTTTTTTATTTTTTTTTTTAAAAAGGGACTGATTTATTGAAGACTGTGGTTGATATCTCATGTCTGAAGAGCTGAAAAGCCAAAATTGTTTTTTATTTTATTTATTATTTTTCCTACAGCGTCATTTCTTGTTCAATACAATACACTTAAAACTTACCTTTAATGTGTGTGAGATTCTTTACTCGGTCACTCACTGCATTTTGCTAATACACCCTTTCTCCTGTAGCGGCCTAAACTTCTGATTGCTGGTCCACAAGGTAATTAATGCACTGATGAAATAAATATCTGTATCTCCCAGTCTTTTACTATTAACAGTTACAGCTGAGGCAGGTTACACATGCTTCATCTTCAGCTGGTTAGTGAAGTCTGCTTTGTGAGATGATGAGCGCACACATGCTAAACTTTCTCTTGCTACATTTCCAGCTAAAATAAATCAATCCACTGGGTCTTCAGAGGATGAACAGAGTAAAAATAGCTTCCTGTGCTCGTTGAAGCAGCCAACACACAGAGCAGCTGCCGTGCTTTACTCTTAACTTTGTCAGCTTTGTTTACAAAAGTCAGCGAGGAGAAACAATGGAGGCCACTTGGTAACTAAAAGGGGGCGGCACGGTGGTGTAGTGGTTAGCACTGTCGCCTCACAGCAAGAAGGTACCGGGTTCGAATCCGGGGCCCGGGGCCTTTCTGTGTGGAGTTTGCATGTTCTCCCCGTGTCTGCATGGGTTCTCTCCGGGTACTCCTGCTTCCCCCCACCATCCAAAAACATGCATGGGGATTAGGTTAATTGGCTAATTTAAATTGACCGTAGGTGTGAATGTGAGTGTGAATGGTTGTCTGTCTCTATGTGCCCTGCGATGAGGTGGCGACTTGTCCAGGGTGTACCCTGCCTTCCGCCCTAAGACAGCTGGGATAGGCTCCAGCCCCCCCGCGACCCTATGAGGATAAGCGGTAGATAATGGATGGATGGTAACTAAAAGGAGGGTTGTCTATCCGGAGGGAGGCTGGCTCAAAGGCAGTGTCTGGAGGGGCATCCCCACTATTGGCATCTAAAGTGGGGAAATGATTCAGGGCAATCCTAATTTCCTACCGGGCATGGTGGATGGCACTTCCCCTCCCCCCGCCTCTTCCCCCATCCCAAATGTATCATAGGTAGGCTATAAAATGACCGTACAATGAAATGCCATTCCGCCTGACCAACCTTTATGAGCAATAACAAAGGTAGTTTGCCTGTATGAGTCAAATAAAATGAACCTGAAATGAATGAATAAATGTTTAAAAAAATAACTTAAAAAATAAAAAAATGAGAAGCCATCTATTCTCTACGCATGCTGTAACATGCAGGCCTTGCATATGTGCATCCTCAATAAAATTAACATGCAATTAATGCAAACTAGAACTAATGATAATAATAATAATAATAATAAACTGTTATCATTACAACACTGTTGATTTTTATAGACTATAATACAGATACAACTACTGCTTCTACTATCATAATAAGTATAACAGTAACAACATAAATTGATAGGCTATTGGCTAAATTTTATATCCTATCAATATTTACGGCCACCAACTGGTCATGTTAAGACTCTTTTTATTAGAGATGAATGCAGAGAGCATTAACAGTAATAGATTAATAGATTAATCAGGGCTGTTGGATAAAAAAAATCTCCACTCTGGACAGATACTGGAGACAGTGATTCCTCTCTAATGAGTAGCAGCTCAGGTAAACTGTGCCACAAAGTTTGATTTCAACAGCATAACCGCCTGCTTCACTCCTGAATCCTGATGTCTAAAACACCTCCTCACTCACTCTGCAAGTGTGTGCCGGAGCTCCCATCTGATTGGTCAGATATTGAGTGCTGTCAATCATTGCAGCTGATTACAGGTCTCGTTTCTGCTTCCTCAAGCTGATTTGATGCTGTATGTGCCGCGCATCTTGTGGCAGCGCATATGCACATCGATTGCACAAATTTCTCCCCTTGTGCAAAATGTGGCCCCTTATGAAGGATGAGTTAGAAATAATGATTTTAATGGAAATGATGAATCTGTTCTTCAAACTTTGCCTTCATAAAAAAAACAAAACAAAACAACTTTTGCAGCAATTACAGCCTTGCAGACTTTAGGCATTCTAGCTGTCAATTTCTCAAGATAATCTGATGAGATTTCACCCCATGCTTCCTGGAGCATCTCCCACAAGATGGATTGGCTTGATGGAGTCTTCCTAGGTACCATACAGTCAAGCTGCTCCCACAACAGCTCAATAGAGTTCAGGTCAGGAGACTGTGCCGACCACTCCATTACAGTCACAATTCTGCTTGACTGCTTATTCCTTAAATGTTGCTGACACATTTTGGAGGTTTAGGGTCATTATCCTGTTGGAGGAAGAAATTGGCCACAATCAAGTGCAAGTCCAGAGGGTATGGCATGGTGTTGCAAAATCTTGTGATAGCTTTGCTTCCTCAAGGTCGCTTCCACTCTGTGCAAATCTACTATTTTACCACCCCCAAAGCATCCCCAGACCATCACGCTGCCTCCACCATGCTTGACTGATTTCATATGTTCTGCATCTCACAAATGTTCTTCTGTGTGATCCAAAGACCTCAAACTTAGACTCGTCTGTCCACAACACCTTCTTCCAGTCTTCCAGTGTCCAATGTCTGTGCTCTTTTGCCCATCTCAATCTTTTCTTTTTATTGGCCAGTCTGAGATATGGCTTTTTCTTGGCAATTCTGCCATGATGTACAGCATCCTGAAGTCTCCTCTTCACTGTTGATGCTGACACGTGTTTGACGGGTACTATTTAGTGCAGCTGCCAGTTGAGGACCTGTGAGGCGTCTTTGTCTTGAACTACACACTTTCAGATAGTTGTCTTCTTGCACAGTTGTACAACAGGGCCTCCCACTCCTTTTTCTGTCCTTGTTAGAGCCAGTTTGTGCTGCTCTCTGGAGGGAGTAGTTAACAGCATGGTAAGAAATCTTAAGTTTCCTTGCAATTTCTCGCATTGAATAGCCTTCCTTTCTGAGGACACCAATAGCCTGACGGGTCTCTAAGGAAAGTTCTTTCTTTCTGGCCAGCTGACTGTGCCAAACATCTTTTCTCACTGTGAGGGTATCGCCTGGTAGTAGAAGTCCACATATGCGTCCATGTGTCAGAACTACATAAGTACGCCTTTCTCTGTTATCTGGCATGGCATTCACCTACAAGGCTTTGAGCTGTGTACTTCAATCTCATCTCTGTGCTGCAGACAGAAAATAAAGAACAACTCTTGGACATCTGAATCAGTTAAGTCTATTGATTACAATCTAGTGCAGTTGAAGAATCTGTGGAAATTAACATCCTGACAGAAAATTTCCAGGACACTTACATACAATTCTATATGTATTAACTTTTATTATATGGAGTGTTAATGTGTTTTCATTGGTGTTATTCTGTACACATGGCATCTATTGCACATCTGTCCATCCTGAAGAGGGATCCCTCCTCTGTTGCTCTTCCTGAGGTTTCATCCATTTCTTTTCCCTGTTAAAAGTTTTTTTGGGGAGTTTTTCCTTAGTAGATGTGAGGGTCGTCACTAAAGGACAGAGGGTGTCATATCCTGTATAGATTGTAAAGCCCTCTGAGGCAAATTAATAATTTGTGATACTGGGCGATACAAATACAAATAAAATTGACTTGACTTGTAAATATAGCATTTATTGTATTGAACATTGTAAATATAGCTGGTGTTTTGCAACTCCAGCCATCTTGTTGTAATTTTTTTCGATAGTTGACCCAACACTTTTTGGAACAATGTCCTTACTTTTGTTGAATGTTTTCTCATTGTGTGTTTGAGTAAAGCTTTCCTCATTACAAGAGTCCAATACAAAGAGCTTGCAGTGGTTACATTTGAAGCTGATTATTTCAATTGCAGCTCTTCATGTTCACTCTGAACTACACTGCACACACATAGGGATTATGGATCCAACAGTTTGCATCATTCCAGAGTCCCCAGCCTGGAAAATAGAAAACAGGAAGGATGTGAGTCAGTGTGAGTGTAAATTTAAAGGTTAATAGTAATTATGTCTCTCAGGTATGTACATACAGTTGTCATTTTTCTCTACTCGGCCTTTTACTTACTCCAGTAGTTCATCTCAGTACAGTCCTCTCTCCCCCAAGAGTTATCCGGCTGCCAACCAGCCCAATGACCATAATCATAGGAAGACCGATCCAGCCACTTCAAATAAGAATCAAACATATCCTACAAAACAAGAAAGGATTATCAGAGGAGTTTGCTGACATTTGGAAGGTGAATTTTTCATCGAACCACTAGTTTTTGGTCCCTGCCTTTTTGGATGTTTTATTCCTGGATACATATAACCATATTTATGACACTTCACTTTGATTATTTCTTCAGTGTTGTTCTATTGTGGCCTTCAAACAGCACAAACCTTTTGCAGTAGGTGGTGTTAAATATCTTTGTGGGTTTGGATCAGTGTTTATTAATTACTTATGTTTACCTCTATGATTTCATTGTAAATATATCAGATGCACAAACTGAACAGAAACATTCACTGCTTACATAGAATCTCTTGAGTCCGATCCAGTAATGAGCTTTTCCAGTCTGGAGGTTCCACATGGCACATTCCACTTGACACAGTTCCACAAGGCTGTGGATTGATACCAGATGACCCACAGTGGAGCCATGTCTGATCCTATTGCATGCTTTCTGAAATCAATAGAAGTATAGAGAATCAGTCTTCACTGATCCAGTCCACCATGATGAAGACCTTAACTCTGCTCTGAGCAGCAGGAATACACAAGAGTATCCTGAAAAAAGTTACATGTCAAATGGAGAAGAGCAAATGCAAAGGAAGGAGGACTTTATATCTTAATCATTCACTTTCTCTGAAATCCTCTTTTTTATTTATTTCTTTGCCATTATACATTTCATTTGAAAGTTTTGCATTTAAGCTTTTAATGTGAGCATTTACAAATAATATTTTCTAATACTATGAAAACATTTTTCACTTTCACGTGGCCTTCGCACATTTTTAAGATAAGGATTTATCCTCTAGCTTTTGTTTATTTTCTAGCTGTACCTACATCATCGGATTATCCATCCATCCATCCATTATCTACCGCTTATCCTCATAGGGTCGCGGGGGGGCTGGAGCCTATCCCAGCTGTCTTAGGGCGGAAGGCAGGGTACACCCTGGACAAGTCACCACCTCATCGCAGGGCACATAGAGACAGACAACCATTCACACTCACATTCACACCTACGGTCAATTTAAATTAGCCAATTAACCTAATCCCCATGCATGTTTTTGGATGGTGGGAGGAAGCCGGAGTACCCGGAGAGAACCCACGTAGACACGGGGAGAACATGCAAACTCCACACAGAAAGGCCCCGGGCCCGGGATTCGAACCCGGTACCTTCTTGCTGTGAGGCGACAGTGCTAACCACTACACCACCATGCTGCCATCATCGGATTATATTTAAGAATAATGGACATGTCATTTCACTGTTTCCTCAGATTTTCCTCACATCTCTTGCTGCACAGGAGGAAACTGACTGCCTGAACAGAATAAGGTCACAATAACTGTGTACAGTCTGATGAGTGTGTTTGTTTTTATCACCTCTGCATCATCATAGATCAGGTGATCTTTGAATGCCTTCACACAGCGGTGACCCTCTGGAACCAGTCGGCACCAAGTTTTTTTCCACATGGTGTTTTATATTTGGTTTTACACATTTCTGCAGGAGTCCCTGTGTCACAGAAAAGAGAACACTGTCAGTTTTGTGTTCCTGTTGTCTATGTAGAACATTATTTTTGACTGTTTGGTTCTTACATTCAGAGGCTGCCATGGAAATCAGCACCACCCAAAGAAGGATGGTAGTTACCACAACAGGACGCATGACTCAGGGCTCACTGACTCTCACAGGGGACTCTGTCACCTGATGACAAGAATAATGATCATTTTTGAAAGGGTAACTGCACCCAAATTATGCTAGTTTGTACACACAATCTATGTATTGTTGATAAAAAAAGAAGCTGCAATATGGAAAGGTTAATCTATTAGTGTTTTAAAGTGCATTTTTTTGGATTTTATGTCTGATGAGGATCTAAGAGCAGCTCAAGGTGTTGGAACCATCCATCCATCCATTCTCTACCGCTTATCCTCATACCGTCAATTTAAATTAGCCAATTAACCTAATCCCCATGCATGTTTTTGGATGGTGGGGGGAAGCCGGAGTACCCGGAGAGAACCCACGCAGACACGGGGAGAACATGCAAACTCCACACAGAAAGGTCCCGGGCCAGGGATTCAAACCCGGTACCTTCTTGCTGTGAGGCGACAGTGCTAACCACTACACCACCGTGCCGCCGGTGTTGGAACCTTTAAAGTGAAATCTAAAACCATTAAGATTATTTCTGTTCCCCTAAAAAAGAAAGAGAACTCACCTCAGGTGTGCTGCCTTTGTGCTCTCCTGTCTGGATGTCTGATCTGATCTTTACCAGCCCTTCAGTTAAATACCCAGACCTGATGCCCTGAATACATGTGATCATAATGATCAAACACAAAACACTGAGTGTGCCAGGGCAAATGAAACAGAATTACAGCAAATATTATCCTTTTAGTGTGACTTTACCCCAGGCCTGAGCCTCCACCCTCTGTGTAATTGAAAAAAAAATTAAAAAAAGGAGATGAAACAGATGTGAGACAGGAGTTGCTCTGTAACCTCCTCTGATCTCTGAGGCTTTCTTTAAGGGAGAACTAATTTGAAAAGTAGATGGCCATTTTCAGTTTGAGTCAGCTTGAGCCGATCTGTATACACTTTCAAGATTGATATGTTTCATCAAATCATTTAGTTTCCAGCTCAGAAAACCTGTTAAGGTGTGCAGTACTCCATCGGTGACAACCTGCTGAAGAAAATATTATGGCTGAAAAAGGGAGTACACAGGAAGTCACAGAAATAATGACATCCTGTTGGATTTGACCTGAAGGCTACTTGTTTGGATATTTTGCAATGAAATATCAGTACTATCAGTCCTCTACATGCTTCATGTATAAAGAGTACAGTATTTGCTGCTACTTCTTTCTTAAAAACTCAAACATGAACTGACAGATGAGGCTTCAGAAGACACATTTCAAGCTCTAAATGTTATCAGAAAGAAGCATATTTTCTGTAATTTTACAATATATTTTTCAGTTTCTTCACTGCATTTTGCATGTTCCCATGAAAACCAGTCATGATTGTTATAAAAATTAGTTTGTCATACAGCGCCTCCACCTGGAGGAGAGGAGCAATGACCATCAATCACCTCAGTGCTGTACTCCTTACTTCCTTTCTGCAACATCCAGGAACTCTGTAATATGTTGCTGATTGTAATTCGCTGCTCAACACAACAGGGTGCAGAATGCTTTGGATAAGGTCCTTTGCCTAAGTTAAAACAGACGAAATGTTTGAGAAGTTGATATTATGCTGAATTTGAATTCCCACCATCTTTTTTTTATATTGTTGGCATCTTATGGCGTTAATGCACAGAGCCTTATATGCAGCACAACTCATATACTCCACACGTCAGCAGCATGTTTTCACATTTAAGGTCTCTGTGGGCCAGATCACTGTTGTGAAGATATTGTACTGCCTCACACAGCTGCGTGAAAAGCCGGGAGCAGGCATGTTCAGGTAAGGCCTCATCGACATTTATATGCTCCAGTAGATCCATCGCCATATAGACCTAGAGATACTAAAGTGCAAAGCAAAATATATGAATTTGCAATGGATGTAAAAAAAAGAGGAAGAAACAAATTCTAAATACTGCTGATTTCAGTAATGTTGTCACTTTCTCTCTAGCTCCACCAGCAGGTTAATGGACAACAATGAAATTTTATACAAATATTAATGTTCCCTTCAAGATGAATTTGATGACTCTTTTCTTTCGGCAACATCATCAGATCACAATGGTAGTAATTCAAAAACTTGGTGTCTGCCATCTGGACCGACACTTCTAAACTGATCTAAAATCAGAGATGGGAAGTATCAAAGTACAAATACTTCTTTACTGTACTTAAGTAGATTTTTCAGGTATCTGTACTTTAGTAAATAGAGTATTTATTTTTCTGATGACTTTTTACTTTTACTCCCTACATTTCAACACAAATATCTGTACTTTCTACTCCCTACATTCTCAAAACTGGCTCGTTACTTCTTTCAACCTTTATGGACCGGACCGGACAGTCCGGAATTTAAATGTCTTGTCCAGCGTCCTGCGCAGCCTCAAGCTGGACGCTTATTTGTCCTCCTTTTTGGAGTTGCACTTGAACGCAACGTTGCATATTGTCTGACGGTGTAAAAACGATTGGCTAAAAGCAGTGTTGTTCAAGTCTCTGATTTCATATTGAAAATGTAAACAAGCCACCCCCTTTTCCCATGTGCTAGCTGTGCCAGCGTCTCATCTCGTTAACGGAATGTTAACATGCAGAAAAGACGGACCTCATTCAATGCCGAATGGTCAGAAGAACACACATTTGTCAGCAAAAGTAGCAAAGACGATTTGCATGTGTATTGCACACTGGGTCGCTGTGATGTGGACGTTAGCACGCAACAAAAGACGGCCATTGAAAGGCATGCTAGCATAGAGAAACAGACGGGCCGCAGGCACCTCCTCCCTCCGGTTGTTTTTTCGGGAAGCAACATCGCCTGAAGATAACAAGGTATCCGCTGCAGAACTTTGTAAAGTTTATCATGCAATCAGGCAGACTGTGGAATTAAAGTTGACTGAGAAAGCTTCTGTGACTCATCTAGTACATTACATTTGCATGTTGCGATTATTCTTTCCTCACTAAACTCCTTTTTGGTGTTGTGGAAATGGCCACCCTATCGCCCGGCGCCCCGTGCTGCAGGGGACAGGGATCCATGGCTGGGAACCCAAACACACGACTCACAGACAGATTGACAGTTCTCACAAATGGCTTTATTGATATTCACAGAGTAGTTGAGCACGGAGTTCCAGCAGGGAGGCTACTAACAATCGGGAATAAACAGAAAACCACTCTCAAAGCTGAGAGGGAAAAAAACATTTGACTTTGCCTAGAACGGAAAAAAATCAAACTAACTCATAGGCCACAAAAGTTACCGCTAAGAGGATGTATCAAGGGAAAAAGGGGGAAGGAGAACTACGTGGATCTAGGGAGACATAACTAAGGATAAACTCAAAACACACCTACAACTCTACTCTAGAGGAGGGAATAAACCAAATAACACAAAATAAGAAACTAAAGAAGAACAATGACACTAGGATCTACTCAGATGAGGATTCTTCTAGTAAAACTAAAGGGGCACGTCGTGCTAAACAGAACCCAGGAAGTAAGGGAAAACAAATAGGATCTACTCACTGGGAGGATTCTTCTAGTAACAAAAGGAGGGCTCTAAGGCTACCAAAATTACAACAGAAAATTACCACTAAGAAGATCAGGAGGCTGGAAACCGAAGGAAGCAAACTGTGGAGAACAGGGAGTGACGAACACAAGGGACACGACGATCACGCAATGAGACAGGGGAGACGAGACTATTTATACAAGAGGTAATGGGGAACAGGTGGAAACAATGAGGACGGGGCCAGACAATCACCAAACGTGGGAAACATGGGGGGAAGGCAGTGTGAAGCTGAAACAAGAGGGAAAACACAGTTACTTCAAAATAAAACAGCAAAAATTTACCGACTGTGTAGACAAGGTCGCCGTTGATCATTCGTGGAGGAGGAGGAGCCGGTGGGACCAGTGGACTCTCCTGCGCCGGTTTGACCTTGCCGACGTGAAAGGTAGAATGCACTCTGAGGGAACGTGGAAGTTTTAGCCGTACCGCCGCTGGGCTGATAACCTTAGAGACTGGGAACGGACCGACGAAGCGAGGAGCCACCTTTCTGGAGGGGACATTGAGAGGCAGATCATGGACAGCCATACCTTTTGCCCCTCCCAGTATTGGGGCGATGGTCTCCTGTGGTGATCTGCTGCCCTTTTCATCTGTTCCTGAGTCCTGAGCAGGATCTTGCGAGTGGCCGCCCACACCTTGTGGCAGTGACGGATGTGAGCGTGCACTGAGGGAACCACCACCTCCTTTTCCATGTCCATGAAGGTGGGGGGTTGATAGCCATAAACACACTGGAATGGGGAGATACCTGTGGCGGACGTGTGGGCGTACTCGACCCAGGCCAGTTTGCTGCTCCAGGACGATGGATTCTGTGACACCAGACAACGTAGGCACGTTTCCAGGGTCTGGTTAAGTCTTTCGGTTTGGCCGTTAGCCTCCGGGTGATAACCAGACGTGAGGCTGACCTTGGCACCGATGAGGTTACAGAACTCCCTCCAGAAGCGGGATACGAACTGAGGACCACGGTCCGAGAGAACGTCTCTGGGAAAACCATGCAGTCGAAATACTTGGTGCAACATGACCTCTGCCGTCTGTGTGGCAGACGGTAACTTGGGCAAGGGAATGAAATGAGTCATTTTACTGAAGCGGTCCACCACCGTCAAGACAGTGGTGCTACCTTTGGAGAGAGGTAGTCCCGTATCAAAATTCAATGAAATCTCGGCCCAGGGGCGGGATGGGATGGGCAGTGGTTGCAGAAGACCTTTGGCGGCGCTGGGATGACGTCTTGTTTCATGCACACAGAGGACATGCTGTGACGTACTCCCGGACCATACTGACCATGTCGGGCCACCAGAAGCACTGACTGATAAATGCCACTGTCCTCTTGACCCCCGGATGGCAGGTCAGGAGCGAGGTGTGACCCCAGTGAACCACCTGGAGGTGCAGCTGGGCGGGCACAAACAAGCAGTTGGGAGGGCACCCCGCAGGTGGTGGGTTCACACCGTTAGCCTCCTTCACCTCAGATTCTATTTGTCAGGCCACTGCTCCAACCACACAGTCACGTGGAAGAATCAATTATGGCTCTCTGGCTACAGACTCGGGGTCAAAGTGGCGGGACAGGGCGTTGGACTCCACGTTCTGGGACCCTGGCTTGTAAGACAAGGAGAAATGAAACCGGTTAAAAACCAAGGACCATCTGCTCTGATGGGAATTGAGTCTCTTAGCATTCTTTAAATACTGCAGATTCTTGTGATCTGTCCAAACCAGGAAGGGGAGCTAGGACCACTCTAAACAGTGCCACCACTCCTCCAGGGCTAATTGATGGCTAGTAGTTCACGGTCCCCCACGTCGTAATTTTGCTCCGCATTGGACAGGCGGTGAGAGAGGAAGGCACAGGGGTGAATCTTGTTGTCGGCACTGGATCGTTGAGACAAAATGGCTCCGACTTCCAGGCTGGAGGCATCCACCTCCACGATGAACTGCCGAGTCGGATCTGGCATGGCGAAGACAGGAGCCGTGGTGAACCGCCTTTTGAGCTGTGTGAAAGCCTTATCGGTGAGGAGAGGTTAGCGCAATGGCGCTAAAGTTTCGGATAAACCGGCGATAAAAGTTAGCAAATCCTAGGAATTGCTGCACTTTTTTCATGTGTCCATTTGGATGCGACCCTGGGCTATGTGGAAGCCCAGGAAGGATATCGACCCGGCATGAAACTCGCACTTCTCGGCTTTGCAATACAATTGATTATAAAGAAGTCGAGACAGTATCTGTCTGATGTGAGTCTGGTGCATCTGGAGATCTGGTGAGAAGATCAGTATGTCGTCGAGGTACACAAAGACGAAGCGGTCCAAGAAATCCTGAAGTACATCGTTGACCAACGCTTGAAAGACCGCAGAGGCATTGGTGAGGCCGAATGGCATCACCAAATACTTGTAGTGGCCAGAAGGGGTGTTGAAGCCAGTCTTCCATTCGTCTCCCTCCCGGATGTGCACCAAGTCCTAGCAAATCCTAGCTGCCTGCAACTGTTCAAAGGCTGACGACATCAAGGGCAGAGGATATTGATTCTTAACAGTCACCTGATTCAGAGGAGCGTAGTCTATACAGGGACGGAGTGAGCCGTCCTTCTTCTTTACAAAGAAGAACCCGGCTCCAGCTGGAGTCGACGAAGGGTGAATGAGTCCGGCTTGAAGAGATGTGGATATGTACTCCTCCATTGCCTGCTTTTCGGGACCAGAAAGTGCGTACAGATGTCCTTTAGGAATGGCGGCGTCCGGGAACAGGTCGATGGCGCAGTCGTATGGGCGATGGGGAGGAAAGGACAGAGCTCGGGACTTGCTGAATACGTCAGCCAGCTCGTGGTAGCAGGCCGGCACCCCGGAGAGGTCTGCAGGTGGATCGATGTTCTTGGATGGACCCTCTTCCGACCGGAGGGTTCTGATGGTCACAGGTGGCGCCGTAGACTGCAGGCAGGAAGTCTGACAGTTGGGAGACCAGGACTGAACCTCCCCGGTGCGCCAATCCACCCGAGGGTTATGTTTGAGCAGCCAGGGGAGACCAAGCACCAGGGTAGGTTGAGCAGCCTTAAACAGATGGAAACCACATGATCTGCTACAGAGAGAGTCAAAGCGTTAGTCTGATGCGTTAGGGTAAACAAGACATTTCCATCTAGTGACTTGGCTCTCAGGGGTTCTCTAAGCGGAACTGGTTCCACCCTCAGCCTCTTAGCTAACCCCCAGTCCAGAAGGCAAATGTCCGCCCCTGAGTCTATAAGTGCTTGGAGGTGCAGTGCTTGTGTGTGAGTCGACAGGGTTACCTGGGTTAGATGACGAGGAGACTGGCAGCCAGTGGAGAAACGACTCACCAGCACCCTCCTCGGGTGGCCTGGTGAGTCTGCGCTTTTAACGGGCAGTCCCTGATTCAATGTTCCCACGCCCCGCAGGACAGACAGCGGCCCTCCCTCGTCCAGCACTGCCTTTCCTCCAGGGACAGGCGTGTACGGCCCACTTGCATGGGTTCTCCCTCGGGTTCCGGGGGGTCCTGGTGAGCAGGAACTGAAGGCGGTGGGATTTCCGGCCGAGTCCTCCAGGAAGGGCGGCGCTCAAACTCCCGCTGCTTCTCCCGCCGTAGGACCTGGAGACGCTTCTCCATGCAGGTCGCCAGAGCGATGAGGGAGTCGAGGTCCATCGAAACAAACTCCTTCCGGATCTCAGGAATCAGGCCGGAGAGGAAGGTGTCGCAGAGAGGACGGCTGGTCCATCTGCTATCGGCTCCCACGGTGTGGAAATGAATAGCATAGTCACCTACTGATCGTCGTCCCTGGGTGATGGAGTTAAGGGTGTCCAAGGCGTCAGCTCCCACCGATGTGTGGTCGAACACTTTCTTTAGAGTCTGTGTGAACAGGTCAACACTCTGACAGACAGGAGACCGCCTTGCCCACTCCGCAGTGGCCCAGGCGGCGCCCGGTAAGATGGGATGTAATGAAGGCCACTTTGGAGCGAGGAGAGGGGAAGGCTTGAGGGTTCATCTCAAAATGTAAGTCACATTGAACCAGAAAGGCTCGACAATCACCTGAATCACCTGAGTACTTGGGAGGAGAATGAAGACACAGGAGATTTCAGGGTGAGCTGGTGAGTGGGGCGCGGTAGCGCTCGCGCAAAACACCAGAACACCAGGCGCCATTTACTCATGGTGCGGAGCTCCTGGCCGGGGACCGGGGGTCCGCGGTGAGAGTGTCTGCCCGAGAGTGTTCCTGCCCAGCAACAGTCACCGGGACGCACCAGGGGTCCACCTGGAGGTCGAAAAATTTTCAAACATGAACGAGAATGACACTCAGGTCATCACTGTAAATGAGAATTGGTTTTCTATTGATTTACCAAGTTAAATAAAGGTTAATAAAATAAATAAATGAAAAGCAGCCACCTTGGCATTACCAGGGGTATGGGGAGAGTGCTAGAAAGTCCTACACTGGATCACCAGGGCACCAAAATGGTCAATGGGAGCATTGGGAGAAATTTCTGTTTATGCTGTCGTTGGCCCTTGAATGGCCCTGTAAGGGGTTAAAATTCGGAAAAATAATTTATATTTGATATGATTGAGGAGGACTGAAGTTGATAATAGCATTCATAAAAAAAATGTAACAATACGTTAATAATATTTTTATTGCGTTCTTTATGGCATGTACATTTTTGACCACAAGGACTACAAACTGTGTTAAAAATATTAGGATATCGGAGGATTTTTTATTCATTTTGGTTTACTGGTATTATGGACAGTTTTGGCTGCAGCTGTTTTTTTATGTTACAACCCAAACGGGAGTGAAGAAGAGGTGGAAACTGATCGATGTTTTTATTAATATAAACGTAACAAAGACATGAAAATCAGTATCAGTAATCAGTGGTGTATGCCTATGAGGATGCTTGTGTGTGTGTGTGTGTGTGTGAGAGAGTGTAAAAACAAAAGGCAGAGAAAAGGCACGGCCACGCCGCGGTGCCCTCGTGTACGGTGTGGATGGAGTGCCCCGAAACCCAGCTGATGGCAGAATATATCCACTTCACCGGGCCCAGGTGCAGCGCATCAGCTGATGACGGTCCTTTCTGGAAAACAAAGCAGACCAACCAGCAACGAGCAACCCCACACACCTCCAGAGTAAAGGGAGGGGCCGTCACGTTTATATATATGAGTCGACTGTGTTTTACAGAGACAACCATTGAACTCACATGTGCTGTCAGAGGAAAGATGACTGATGTGCTGTGTTCACTCTGTGCATTGAGTGTTATGTATGAAGATGTCATACCTGTCAAGTTAAGTGTGCTTATTATTTCAGTCTTGTCATTTGGTCTTGTCTTTTCCTGTTTTATTTTGAAATTAATTGTCTTCCCTTGTGTTTCAGCTTCACTCTTCCTGCCCTGTTTCCTGTCTGGTGATTGTCAGCCCCTGATTGTTTCCAGCCGTTCCCCATTACCTAGTGTAATTATATCTGCGTCTCCCTTTGTTTTGTGCCAGTACGTCTTGTGTTCATGAACCGAGTCTACCAGCCATTTTCCACGTCATCGCTTCTTGTCAGGTATCCCCTTCCTTTGTCAGAGTTTGTCTGTTCATCGAGCTGTTTCTTCGTTTTTGTGATTGTCTGCCTCATGTTTGTCTGCCAGTGTAGTCAGTCCTCTGTGTTTAGTGTTCTCTTTACTTAGATTCATCCTCACACTTTTGTGAGCACTTTTTGTTTGTAGCTTTGCCCTTTTTACCTCACCGTTTGTGAGTGTCCTTAGTTCTCCTTTTCCCCCTGCAGTTCTTAGTAGCTCGGATTAGCCAGTGCCAGGGTATTTTCTGTTGTAATTTTAATAGCTGTGCTCTGATGTTTATTTTGTAATTTTGATAGCCGTGTTGGATGTTTATGTTGTATTTCCAAGTAGCCAGGTTAGAGTGTCAATCCCTCCCTGTATCGTTGTTTTCTGTTCTGTTAATGAAGCCTTTGTTGTTACTTTGCTTTGAGTTGATCATTTGGGTTTTTTCTTCCTGTGTTTTTGCCAAGTTCTTACAGAAGAAGCACTATATTACCAACTAACCACAGCAAACAGGCACAAATGTATAATGGATATGAGCCCAAGTAGCTACTAATACAGCTTGAACTTGTTCCAGCTGCACAAAATTCGGTTCAACGGTTTTGTTTGTGCATTCTTTGCCCTATAATGAATTTATTCAAAAGCGTACAAATGTTGTTGTGGCTGTTGTTGTTGTTGTTGTTGTTATTATTTAAGTGGGGAAAGATTTTTAAGGCAGGATTCAATGAATATGAAAGTAGCAAATTAGCCTACAAAAGCTGACATCACTTCAGACTCAGAAAAAATTATTTTCCATTAATTAATAGGGATTAAGGTGGAAAATTTTGTTTGACACTGCCATGAGAAAAAACACTCAGGACAAGAATTAATGAGCTAAATATTAAATAATGTCAGCACTTGTGCGTAAGAGCATAATGTGTAGATTTATTTGAAAAGGGGGGGGCCTATGTTAGACTATTATGAATGTGAAAGTGGTAAATTTAAAAAAAAAAAAATAGAAGGTGTGATGAGAGATGTTTTATACATCCTTAATGGGGAATTCATTTGTTAATTCTCCATTTTGTATGCTACTGAGGAGAGAGCAGTGTGACGACCCTCCCTGCTCCGATTGCGTTCTCTCTTGACATCAGCAGGGTCGTCGGCAGCATTGGTACAATCTTATAATGTAAGAGGATCTATAAGAAAAATTACACATCTGTATTGTTCCATTTCAAGGTTCTTTCAACTTCAAGTGTGAGATGTGATATGAAAAGCCATTACTGTATGTACAAACAGTATCAATAGTAATAATTTAATGTAAACAAAAAAATCATGTCATACTTCTGGTAACAGCACATTGATAATGAAGTTAACCCAGTCGGCTAGCTGTCTTGCTCTTGATTCCAAACAAGAATGAGACAACCTCATCAATTACAATTCACCTTCAAGTTCATAAGTTCACTTGACAGATGTTCCTCTGATATTTCAACGTCAGCTTTTTCTGCTGCAGTTGTTTTCGTTGCAAGTTTGGCATACTCTGTATTGAGGAGTACTTTCTCAGCTCTCGTATGAGGCCCAATCCATGGTGTCCATTTATCATATGAAGGAGAGACTTCACAGGGATTGTCTTGATTACCTTCATAGGGAAACAATGGATTTTGTGTTATAAACATGTGACAAACACAAGAGTACAAATGCAAGTATACATATGCATTATTCCAAGATACAATAGACTGATAGAAACTTACTCTATGAACGCTTCTTTTAACAGTACTACAGAATAGTCACTACATATACCCATTCAGGACTACAACTTACTTTAAAAAAACCCTCTGCAAACAATTTCCTTCTCAACAGAGTGGCAGAATTCAATTCATCAACATGTACATCAAACTCAGATGGGGCATCTTCAAGGTCACTCACTGTAAGACAGGTGGTTAGACATGTTCCTTGAAATCAGTGTTGTGTTATTATATTGGAAATGTCAAAAGAAATCAACAAAACTTGCCTGACATACTAAAAACTCCCTTCTTGTGTAAATCCATAATAACGACAGGTGGATAGACCCCACAATTTACACACAAATAATTGTATTCATATGCTTTCAGAGCCTCAAAGTGCAGATAACCATGTAGAATGAAGTCATGGTTTGGAAATTTCTTACTGTTGGATTTTTTCGAGGATGTCAATAGCCCTCCCAACTGCAGTGTGATTCTGTGGAAACATTAGAAAGAAAATCATGGTAGACAATTACATTTGAGAAATTTGAATATGACTTACTGTGGTGGATCCTTCTGTATTTTAGGATAATAGCTTAATATGGTAAATAATAAGTATAGAAGTCATCAGTTGATTTAAACATTTAAACAGACAATTGAAATCAAAACAAAATAAATGAAGAATACCTGCACAGACTGTCAGGAATAGGCAAAGATGCAATGTAAGAATGACGTGATCGTCAAAGTTGTGCAGCCCCTCAGTCCACTCCTGGTAGCAGTAGAATGTTCAACATATCCCACACCTCTTACAATATGTAGACACATCTACAGTATAAGAAAAAATAATAATACTTTGTGTAAGGACAAAAATTGTAGTAATGTGATTTTACACAATTTCATTAGATGCAAGAAACAGCCTCATGAAATGTAATATCTACGATTAGACTGGAATTTGCAAATATGCATTTCTTAAAAGTACAGACCTTCTACTACACCCATGAACGTGACAATCTTGGCTTTCTGCGATACCAAGTTTGATTCACAAAGAGGTGCCCTTCCTGGACACACTGCACAAAATGCTTCTTGAGGGATTAGGTGTGAAGGCAATGTGTTTCTATTTGATGGAGAACTGACATCTTTTGGCAGGACAGCTGGTAATCTTTTGCTTTTCAGCAAATACACAATCATTGCCATAAGACCATTTCCTTCTGGTGGATATACAGATGTGGCACCCAGTGCTCCGTTCATCTTGTCCATCTTTTTCAAAAACATAAAACATCAGAATCGATTGACCTAACTTTTCGAAAAAGTTGTGGATGTGTTTGGTTCAAATGTCATACTACTCTGCCTAGGCTTGAGCAGTATGCTGTTTCCCTATCCTTCACAGACACATACAGTTAGATGAGCCTTCTTCAAGAGTGATCTCTTCACTGCGAGGACATCCCTTGGACTCAGCTGCTTTTTGTTGTGAGAGACAAATGTGCTCAGTGTTCTCAGAAATCCACCTTTTATCAACCATGTCTTTCAGAACCTCTTCTTTAAGGGTTACATGTGTTTCTGAAGACAAGGGACAAAAAGAAATAGATTTCTGATGGATGCACTGAAATCCCATTAGGCCACTTCTTCTGGCAAACTCCCCTGCCTGTCTACATTACTCCACCTCACCCAAAACTAGATGTTTCTCTCCCCAAGTGCAATTCTGAACATGAATTGGTATAAGTGGCCCGGAAAATGTTCTTTTGACAGCAAATATACCATTCTTTTTGTCTATGCATTGTGATGGCAGGTGGTGACTTGACATGGCTGTGATTGCTGAGGTGTGGCATCTTTGTATATGTACGTTTTCTTTGGCCTTGATTTCACTAACTCACTCCTACTTTGAGGGGTGGAAATCGTTGGATAATAGGAGAGAGAGGAGGCTCCAGAGGCATGGGCAGCATCAGAGACAGAAGAGGCTGCTGAGGCACTGGCGACATGAGAGGTAGAGGAAGCTTGAGGGTCACAGGCAGCATAATAGCTTTGTTACCAAGTGGCTGCCATTGTTTCTCCTCGCTAACTTTCACAAACAAACCTGACAAAGTTAGGAGCAAAGCACGGCAGCTGCTCTGTGTGTTGGCTGCTTCAACAAGTACAGGAGGCTATTTTTACTCTGTTCGTCCTCTGAAGACCCAGTGGATTGATTTATTTTATGTATTTTATGTATTTATTTTATGTATTTTATGTTTTATGAAATGTAGCAAGAGAGCTTCCCAAAGTTTAGCATGTGTGCGCTCATCATCTCACAAAGCAGGCTTCACTAACCAGCTGAAGATGAAGCATGGATCTGCACCAACTGTCTGGGACAACAAACAACAAACGTGGAGCTGTAAGTTATTTCATTTTGCGTTGCTTTACTGTGCAGCTCTATTTAGTGTGATGGCCTGTAAACATGTCCCTGTAACAGTAGCACTGCAGCTGCAGATGGCTCCAGTACCTGCGGTAGCTGCAGTGCTAAACGGAACATGTTTATTGGCCATCACTCTAAGTAGAGCTGCACAGTAAAGCAACACAAAATGGATTAACTAAAGCCTTTTTTATACTTCTGCGCCATAGCTACGCCGTCGCCGCGGACCCTACGCCGTAGCCTGATGTGCACCTCCAAAAAATCCTGACTACGTGTCGCGTCAACGTGTTGAGACGCGAACGGCAAGGACTGCGATTGGTCCGCTCAGAACATAATTTCCGGCGGTTGCTTTTCCGGTCAACAGCTCAACAACACCGCTATTTGTGGAGCGGTATGAGCGGTACGGAATAGTCGGACAGACCACCTCTGCAAACGTCTTCTGTGCTTCAACATTTGTAGTAACAGCATTTCTTTTTCAATTCTATGAGCTGCATCTCCAGAAACACCCGCTCCATCTCAGTTGTCACTGTTTACTGTCGGAAGAAAACCAAGGAATCCGATATAAGCCCCCAGAAGCCACACAAAGACACAGCCACACCCCCCTAGCAGCTTGGTGGTGAATTGCAGAGCAACGCGTTCCCTCGACGCAGAGCTTTGAATGCTCAACGACGGCGTTGGGTCTACGCCGTAGCTATGCTGTCGCCGCGACGCAGAAGCATAAACCAGGCTTTACAGCTTCTATGTCTGTAGTGCCCTGGGCAGTTTGTACCGATCCATGCTTCAATTATAGCTGTGTACCCAAGTATAATATGTATGGGCCCATGTTTACAAAGCAGTCCTCCGGAGCTCGTTTAGCACTGCAGCTAACCAAGCTCCATCATAGAATAATGTATTCTATACAGTCCAGATCCTCCCAGTACCATTTCCCCTGTGGTATACTTGTCACCTTAGCATGTAGCTTACTGGAACATGTTTACAGACGGAGCACTGCCGCTAATGGAGCTATGACTGCTGCAGAGATAATGTTTGTGCCCTTGAGGAATTAATATCAGGAGACATTCAACATAAGCTCTGTGAGCACAAGGCTCATTTGAAGCTAGTGTTATACACTTATTTGTAATTTGGGTGACTCTGACTACTGTTAACGGTACTGTCAGTGCACTGCAGAGCAACGTCAGTAGCCTCTTTTGCCAGTGCCAATATGTATCTACAAGTAAACATAAGCACATGGTAAGGGGAGAGAGAGAGAGAGAGAGCCACTTCCTGTCTCCAGAGACGGAGTGTGGTCATACACAGCTCATGAACATTTAAAGGTACAGACACAGAAACAGCCTGTTCTCAGCAGAGCTCAATACAGTGATTTTTAACTGGCTGGAATTCAGGACCAGGCCTGAATTTGGGGTAATACACTTTGAATACAATATTGTAGGACGTCTGAGAGTATATAAAATTGCCGAAAAGGTGTATGATATGAGACCTTTAAATAAGCATTCTTTTTGTACTATTATTTACTGTTATTTACTGTTACTATTGATTACAAAATGTCTTTAGCATGTGCTTTAATTTCAGGGTAATAATTTGTTTGGTTTATAGTGGTAAAGAGGAAATTTGGTTTGTACGTTCAATAAGAGGATTAGTAATTCACACACAAAGTCTCACAATTAAACTTAAATGGAGATTTAAAAACCATCCCCCCCGGAACTGAAAGAGACTCTCCAACCCTTCAGAAGTTTTCTTTCAGTTGTTTTTGGTTGTCTTCTTGCGCTTATCTTCTGTCAAATCTCATCAGTTTTTATTCTCGCTTTCGTTCGTGTGTGATGTGGAAGCACCCAGGAGCCTCTGAAGTTGATTAAATATTTAACATTTGTTGTAGATTCTGATATCAGGAGGAATATGAACTTTGTTGAGTACAAGCAATCAGTCCTGTGTGTGCCACATATTCCTACGTTCCCCTATGGTGCTCAGCCTTATAAACTAACGACCAGTTAAGTACAAGTGTTGGTATTCTTTCTGCCCTTACTTTTGTTGAATGTTTTTTCATTGTGTATTTGAGTAAAGCTTTCCTCGTTACAAGACTCCAATACAAACATTAAAGAAACCAGAACCATCATGTTTGCTGATGCTGAACATTTATTGCAGTTAATGCAAAACCTTGCAGTGGTTACATTTGAAGGTGATTATTTCAATTGCAGCTCTTCATATTCACTCTCAACTACACTGCACACACATAGGGATTATGGTTCCAACAGTTTGCATCATTCCAGAGTCCCCAGCCTGGAAAATAGAAAACAGGAAGGATGTGATTCAGTATGAGTGTAAATTTAAGGGTTAATAGTAATGAGGTCTCTCAGGTATGTACATAAAATTTGTAATTTTTCTCTACTCAGCCTTTTACTTACTCCAGTAGTTCATCTCAGTACAGTCCTCTTTCCCCCAAGAGTTATCCGGCTGCCAACCAGCCCAATAACTAAAATTCAAGGGAGCGTGATCCAGCCATCTTAAATAAGAACCATGCAGTTCCTAAAAAAAAAAACAAAGGCTTATCAGAGGGTAGATTGCTGACATTTGCAAGTTGCATTTTTCATTCAACCATCCAAATATCATCAGATTAATTGGTTTATTTTAGCCCCAGTTTGTGCTTCCTGCCTTTTTTGGATGTTTTATTCCTGGATCCATTTAACCATATTTACAGTTATGGTCAAAAGTTTACATACACTTGTAAAGAACATAATGTCATGGTTCTCTTGAGTTTCCAGTTATTTCTACAACTCTGATTTTTCTCTGATAGAGTGATTGGAACAGATACTTCTTTGTCACATAAACATTAATGAAGTTTGGTTCTTTTAAGACTTTATTATGGGTCAACTGAAAATGTGACCAAATCTGCTGGGTCAAAAATATACATACAGAAACATGAATTAGCAATTTTGGTGACTTTGAAAGTTGTGTCAATGAAATGAGCTTCATAGCATGGCCCCTTAGCTTCTTGTGAGTGATCATGAGTGACTACAGCTGGTGACTTCTCTGAGGCCATTTAAATAGGGCTCATTGGATACAAACGCTCACAAACGTTACAATGGGAAAGTCAAAGGAGCTCAGCATGGATCTGAAAAAACAAATCATTGACTTGAACAAGTCTGGAAAGTCACTTGGAGCCATTTCAAAGCAGCTGCAGGTCCCAAGAGCAACAGTGCAAACAGTTGTTTGTAAGTATAAAGTGCATGGCACTGTTTTGTCACTGCCATGATCAGGAAGAAGCGATCACCTGCTGCTGAGAGAAAACTGGTCAGGAGGGTGAAGAGTCAACAGAGAACCACCAAAAAGCAGATCTGCCAAGAATTAGAAGCTACTGGAACACAGGTGTCAGTGTCCACAGTCAAGCTTGTTTTGCATCACCATGGACTGAGAGGCTGCCGTGCAAGAAGGAAGCCCTTGATCCAAAAGCAGCACCTTAAGGCTGGACTGAAGTTTGCTGCTGATCACATGGACAAAGATAAGACCTTCTGGAGGAAAGTTCTGTGGTCAGACCAAACAAAAATCGAGCTGTTTGGCCACAATGCCCAGCAATATGTTTGGAGGAGAAAAGGTGAGGCCTTTAACACCATGCCTACCGTCAAGCATGGTGGTGGTAGTATTATGCTGTGGGGCTGTTTTGCTGCTAATGGAACTGGTGCTCTACAGAGAGTAAATGTGATAATGAAGAAGGAGGATTACCTTCAAATTCTTCAAGATAACCTAAAATCATCAGCCTGAAGGTTGGGTCTTGGGTGCAGTTTTATGTTCCAACAGGACAATGACTCCAAACACACATCAAAAGTGGTAATGGAATGGCTAAATCAGGCTAGAATGAAGGTTTTAGAATGGCCTTCCCAAAGTCCTGACTTAAACCCCATTGAGAACATGTGGACAATGCTGAAGAAACAAGTCCATGTCAGAAAGCCAACAAATTTAACTAAACTGCACCAATTCTGTCAAGAGGAGTGGTCAAAGATTCAACCAGATGCTTGTGTTTTTGTGACGAAGAAATATCTGTTCCAATTATTCTATCAGAGAAAAATCAGAGTTGTAGAAATAACTGGAAACTCAAGAGAGCCATGACATTATGTTCTTTACAAGAGTATGTAAACTTTTGACCATGACTGTATAACACTTCACTTTAATTACTTCTTCGGTATCGCTCTATTGTGGCCTTCTAACAAACCTTTTGCAGTGGTGTTAAATATCCCTGTGGGTTTGGATCAGTGTTTATTCATTGCTGATGTTTACCTCTGTGATTTTATTGCAAATATATGCACAAACTGAACAGAAACATTCACTGCTTACATAGAACCTCTTGAGTCCGATCCAATAATGAGCTTTTCCGGTCTGGAGGTTCCACATGGCACATTCCACTTGACACAGCTCCTCAAGGCTGAGGATTGATACCAGATGACCCACAGTAGAGCCATGTTTGTACTTATTGCATGCTCTCTGAAATCAATAGAAGTATAGGAAATTAGTCTTCACTGATCCAGTCCACCATAATGAAGACTTTAGCTCTGCTCTGAGCAGCAGGAATACACAAGAGTATCATGAAAATTCAATCACATCACTTCCATTCTAAAAACACTCTACTGGCTCCCTGCCTCACTCCTCATTGAATATAAGGTCTCCCTCCTCATTTATTGACCATCTTCCTTTTAATTTGTAGCTGTACCTCCATCATCAGATTACATTTAAGAGTAATGGACATCTCATTTCACTGTTTCCTCAGATCCTCTTTCCTCACATCTCTTACTGCACAGGAGGAAACTGACTGCCTGAACAGGATGAGGTCACAATAGCTGTCTGCAGTCTGATGAGTGTGTTTGCTTTCATCACCTCTGCATCATCATAGTTCATCGCCTCTTTGAATGCCTTCACACAGCGGTGACCCATCTGGTACCAGCCAGCACCAAGGTTTTTCCAACATGGTGTTTTATATTTGGCCTTACACATTTCTGCAGGAGTCCCTGTGTCACAGAAATGAGAAACACTGTCAGTTTTGTGTTCCTGTTGTCTGTGTAGAACATTCTTTTAGACTGTTTGGTTCTTACATGCAGAAGCTTCCATGGAAATCAGCACCACCCAAAGAAGGATGGTAGTTACCACAACAGGACGCATGACTCAGGGCTCACTGACTCTCACAAAACTCTGTCACCTGATGACAACAATAATGATAATTTTTGAAAGGGTAACTGCACTCAAATTATGCTAGTTTGTGCACATAATACAGTATATGTACAGTATTTTTGAAAAAAAGAAGCTGCAAAAGGGAGAGGTTAATCTATCAGTGTTTGAAAGTGCAGTTGTTTTTAGATTTTGTCTGATAAGGCTCGAAGAGCAGCTTAGGTGTTGGAACGTTTAATGTGAAATCTAAATCCATTAAGATTATTTCTGTTCCCCTAAAACAGAAAGAGAACTCACCTCAGGTGTGCTGGCTTTGTTGTCTGGTCCTCACCTGTCTGGATGTCTGATCTGATCTTTACCAGCCCTTTAGTTAAATACCCAAACCTGATGCCCTGAATACATGTGATCTTAATGATCAAACACAAAACACTGAGTGTGCCAGGGGGGGCAAATAAAATGTAATTACAGCAAATAGTATCATTTTAGTGTGACTTCACCCCAGGCCTGAGCCTCCACCCTCTGTGTAATTATCCATCCATCCATCCATTATCTACCGCTTATCCTCATAGGGTCGCGGGGGGGCTGGAGCCTATCCCAGCTGAAGGCAGGGTACACCCCGGACAAGTCGCCACCTCATCGCAGGGCACACAGAGACAGGCACACAGAGACAGACAACCATTCACACTCACATTCACACCTACGGTCAATTTTAAATTAGCCAATTAACCTAATCCCCCTAATCTCCCTAATCTGGGAGGAAGCCGGAGTACCCATGATGGGGAGAACATGCAAACTCCACACAGAAAGGTCCCGGGCCCGGGATTCGAACCCGGTACCTTCTTGCTGTGAGGCGACAGTGCTAACCACTACACCACCGTGCCGCCCTCTGTGTAATTAAACAAATAAAAAAAGGAGATGAAACGGATGTAAGGCAGGAGTTGCTCTGTGACCTCCTCTGATCTCTGAGGCTTTCTTTAATGGAGAACGAATTTGAAAGGCCATAAAAGGCCATTTTCAGCTTGAGTCAGCTTGAGCCGATCGGTATACTCTTTCAAGACTGATGTCAAATAATTTTCATCAAATCATTTAATTTACAGTTCAGAAAACCTGCTAAAGTGTGAAGTTGTCCATCAGTGACCACCTGCTGAAGAAAATATGACGGCTGAAAAAGAACTGCAGCCTTCAAAGAGTATACAGAATGTCACAGAAATAACTAGAAAAACACTCAGAGAGTGCAGACCTCCACCAAGGCAGCATTCTGAGAGCGTATACTCCTGCAAACCCACAATGCCTCAGAGTCAGTGTGTTGATTTTGATGCACCTTGAAACTCACATTTAACAGTGTATTCACATGAATAGCATGTACTTTTTATTTTTTTCTCCGTTTCATATTTTGTCACATTAGAATTTTAAAAAAGATCAAAATACCAATAAAACTTTGCAAATACTATTTCCAGATATTTTGAGACCAGTTGCATTGCTCTAGCTCCTTCCTACATAGAGTTATGGTTAAAAATACTTATTTGACCTTGGTGACCTTGACCTTTTACTAATCTTGACCAAACTGAATCAGTGACTTTTCGATTCCTACATTAGTTAATTTACCACATTAGGTGACGATTGGCTGAAAATTGTACACCCTGAAGCATTGAGAAATATGCAGAATCTCCCATACATTACTATGGCATGACATTTCAATTGACCTTGATGACCTTAAATTGGATCGGATCACCACCAAAAATTTATCAGTTTTAAGCAAGGCCACTTCTGACCAAGCCTGAAAATTTCGTCAAAATCCTTCCATAACTTAATTACACTGATCCTAAAACCAAACAAAGACTTGACACAATGATCCAGCTATCGTCCCCTATCTTTAATAAATACCTATGTCAAAATAATAAGCAAGGCTTTAGATTACAACTATTAAGATTACAACTCGCAATTCCATCATTTATACATCTGGATCAGACTGGATTTATTATTTTAAGGGAGACATTCCTCAGAAAATATGCAAAGATTATTTAACATCATACACTTACATCAGTTAAAAATCAACAAAGAAAGCAAACATCCTGCTATGATACTAACCCTGGATGCTGAAAAGGCATTTGATAGGGTAGGTTGGACATGTCCCTTTTTTCCCTTAACCACTTTGGCTTTGGCTCATATTTCACTAACTTGATCAGAATATTGTATAACACACCCTCAGCTTCAGTAATCACCAACGGACTAATATCTAAACCATTCAATCTAAATAGAGGTACCAGACAAGGATGCCCACCATCCCCATTACTCTTCGCTCTCTTCATAGAACCACTAGCTGCTGCCATAAGACAGAACATCAGCATACATGTGCCCATAAACCCAAATGATATATTCAAACTCAACTTCAATCCCTTATTAAACAACATCCGAGAAGATTTTGATAGATGGAACAAACTCACACTCTCACTAATTGGCCGTATTTCCTCAGTAAAGATGAAAATCCTCCCAAAAATAAATTAGCTTTTTTACATGACCCCTGTAAACCCATCCCCAGGTTGGTTCTCTTCCCTTAACTCAGTAGTTAATACTTTCTACTGGAAAGGAAAAAGATCCTGGATCAAACTAACCACACTGCAAAAACCCAAACAGTATGTCGGACTAGATGCACCAAATTTTTACCATGGCTTCCTTTCCCACCAACTCCAGTACATCCGACACTGGACAAATAACTCCAATTCAGCCTGGTTTGACACAGAACAGGCCATTTGTAAGGATATCCCCATTCAACTCATTAATCATCAATACATAAATCTGACAAATCCCTGAACTCCATCAAGTCGTGCTCCATAAACACCACTTTGACTGCCTGGCATAAAGCTAATGATATTCTCAACCTCCCATTTTCCCCATCAGCTCTCACCCCTCTCTGGCATAACCACATGTTCCAAATTAATAAACAACCTATCAGCTTCCCTGTTTGGAAACAAAGAGGAATAATTAGCCTGGGACACCTTTTCTATGAGGGCTCTTTCATGTCATTTGATCTGCTTAAAGAAACATACAACCTACCCCACCAATGTCATTTCCAATACTTGCAGTTAAAAGACACCATAAAAAAGAATACAGATATTCATAATTTCCACAACCTTGGTCCTCCACTACTACTGAAACTTAAATCAATGAAATCCAAAAAGCTACTCTCCCAAATATATAAACTCTTTTCACATCACGATGACAGTTTCCATATCCACAGACAAAGGGACATCAGACTTGGACACACATCAAACTGACATTAATTGGATATCAGTTTGCAACACTACATTTGCCATGACATCAAACGCCAATGTGTGTCCTCCACTTCTCCCTCCGACGGTCCCCTCCCATTCTCCACTTTTAATCCAGCACACACACACTTACTCTTTGGGTGGAAGTGGCCTTGGGGTCCTTGGGTCGGGGTAGGCTGTAGAGTATCCATTCTTTGTGGCCCTCCGACACCCCCACCCCTATTTCCTATCCAACTTTTAATGCACCACTCTACACTCAGTGTGTGGGGTTGGGTGTGGGGTGGTGGTGGGGCTGGGGATGGGTGTTAGGTGGTGGGTGGGCCCTCTTGTCCCGGACACCCGGGGCTTATTTGTGGTGCTGTGGGGGCACCGGGCGGTGCCTTCTCCTGGTCCCTGGGCTTGTATGTTTCTCTCTGGTCCCAGCTGGCTCTCTGGGTGATGCCCCCTGGGTGTTCCCGCTGCCCGGGTGGGATGGATGCTTGGCCAGCATGCCCCTGCTCAGTTGTCTTAGCTGCTCTGGGCTTTGGTGCCAATCACTCATGCATGTTGGATCAGGGTGTACAAATGCCTGACGTGTCCCATTGTTGAGTACTGATGAGACCCGCCAGAATGGGCTAAACCACTCTTTAGGCTTTACATTCCTTCATTTCACCTGTGCCCCTTGGTGCCCAACTCTGTCAGTTTTGATTTTTCTATTTATTTTTGATTTATTTTTGTTTATTTACTTATTATTAATTTTGGTATTACTGTCATTATTATTATATTTACTGTTATTATTGTTTTTTTTCCTCTCCTTATTTGCGGAATATTGGTTGCTGGGTATAATACAGTTTCTCACATTCTTGATTTTGTAATGACACTGCCTGTTTGTTCCCTTTCCCACCTAGGGTGGTGGTAATGCCAAAACGCTGCCGCTTTAAAACAAAGAAGAAGTGTTGTGTCGTGGTCAGGCAGCCTGCATGCTCCTGTCTATGGCATGCATACATTGATAATAGAGAAAGATGTCACACGCCAGCTGCAATACATGCACGCGTGCCTCATGGGGGAAACAACCCAAGTAGTTTCAACATTACAAATTTAATTCTGCACTTGAAGTCATTTCACACCAAAGAACATGATGATTTCCTCAAACAGACTAGCGAAAAAAAAAGAAAACGCTGACCCCCCCAGGCGTTGCTGCAAACAACGATAGAGAGCACACAGTCCTATAACCCTTGTGGTGAGAAGGCTATGGGATCACAAGAACAGAAATGGAATTCATCTGCCTGGACAACCAGCCATTCAGTGTGGTGGAAGGTTTGGGATTTCAGAGACTAGTCGCTAAACTCGACCTGCGGTACTTTGTAATAGGTCATAATGACATTTGGTTTTCCACAGTGCCACTGCTGCTATGAAGGAATATTAAAGTTACTGCAATGCAATAAATAAAAGTAATCTAGTGGTATATAGTAAATAAATAATTACAAGGTTAACATAACTGAAAGACTATATGCCTATGCATGAGCAGAACTACTGGGGGAAAAAAAGAGTAAAAAAATATAAAGATCAATAATACAGTCCCACGTGATTGATCAGTTCTGATCGGTAATCAGATTGGTGAGGCTTTAGGTCAGGGGTGTCAAACTCAAATTCACAGTGGGCCAAAATTAAAATCTGGGATGAAGTCAAGGGCTAAACTCAATATTTACTGAAAAATCGACTGCAATTGTGCATGTTTTCCCTTTAGTTTTGCTTAAACACTGAATCTGGAACAAGCAATTCTTAATATTATAAACAAATGAGAAATCTTTATGTTTTTGTTTCTTTTTTAAATAAATGAAATAAATTGTCTCTCTCTATCTGTAGCCTTTTGAGTTCCTTTTCAATGTAAATCTTTTTTCACAGGCCAACAACAAAACAACCAAAAGCAATAATTTCCATTGAAAATTCTAAAAATTTAAAACTATTAACAGTCCATGACTTGGAGTACAAAAAGTGCATAAAGAAAACATTCATTCAAGTTCAGTTTACTACACTCTGGTTTACTCTGATGACGAGACGACTCCTGTATGATGTTTTGTTCATCTTCATCAAAGAGAACAGCTGTTCATGTAGATATGTGCTGCCGAACATGGAGAGCATTTGAGCAGCTTGGGCACAGAGTTGGGGCAGTGTGTGGGGGAGGAAACATGGAAACTGTGCAGCCCCCACAGAATTATACTTTGACTTTGCGTGACACTACACTGGGGTTCAATCAGCTCTATTTGGAGGTTGGTTGGTGCACTCTCCAAGTCAACTGCAAACGGATTACTGAGCAGTTCAAATCTGCATTTCTGGGCTTCAAAGTCGGCAAATCGCCGGGTGAACTCGGCACTGAGTAAGTTGAGTGTTTCAGCAAACTGTGCACTAAGCAACATGGCGGGAGAGATGTGCTCTTTCATGTTTGGCAGCACGGAAAATGACCCAAGTTTCCTTCCAGCATCTGAGCCTCCCGCAGGCACAACTTGGTTTTAAAAGCCTTCACGTGGCCCCGCCCCTGAAGCTGCAGGTTGAGCACAACACAGATGGCTCAGGATGTCACACAGAAATGCCAGCTCACACACAAACTTTTCATGTGTCTTTCCCTTTGCTTTCCCTAAACTGAGAAATTTCCTCATGAAGCTCAAAACATCTGTTCAGTACTTTTCCTCGACTTAACTGTCTCACCCCTGTGTGATAGGGCAAGTCTCTGTATTCCGAACTAAATTCCTCCAGAAAAGACTTGAACTGGCGGTGATTCAAGCCTTTGGCTCTTATGAAGTTAACTGCTCGTGTTATGGTGCTCATAACATGTTCCATTTTTTAGTGCTTTGCCACACATCCCTTCCTGGTGTATGATGCAGCGATAAACTGTAAGATCACCTGCATGGTTCTCTTGTATCTTCTCCCAAATCATGCCTACCAATCTTCTCTTTTGACTGCACATTGCGGGCGCATCATTTGTCGTCAGTCCAACGAGTTTATCCAAGGGGAGCCTCATTTCATTTACACTTTTGGATACCTCTTCAAATATGTCTTTTCCCGTGGTTGTGCCATGCATCGATTTTAATCCTAAAAGATCTTCTGTAATGCACAGACTTGAGTCCACTCCATGGACAAAGATTTACAGCAGCCTCGCTGCTTTACATCCAGATCCCTGTCCTTGTCGTGGTATTTCGTTTCATAGTGTCTTCTCATGTTATATTCTTTGGTTACAGCCATGGTGGCTCCACACACAAACAAACAAGTCTGTACTTTACATTCAGGAACAGGTAATCTGCCTCCCACCTGTCTTGAAAGCTCATGTTTTCCAGCCTTTCGTTTTGGGGAAGGGTGGATTAAATTTGCCCAAGGTGATGAGTAGCATGTCATTCATCCAAAGGAGGGGGAGCTTGCTTGTCTCGATCAGACAGAGTACCGCCAACTAGTGTTTAATGTTATGTATTCAAGATGGCGTGTACCGTGTACAGTGGATTGGTTCAAAGCTAGTCACGTGTTTTGCGGCATACACAAAACACGTGACGACCACTACAATGATTGTCCAGACAATTCTGTTGTGGGGTTGGTTCAAAGGCAGTCACATGTTCTGCCTACGCCGCAAAACATGTGACTGCCTTTGAACCAATTCCACAACAGAATTGTCTGGACAATCATTGTAGTGGTCGTCACGTGTTTTGTGTATGCCGCAAAGGCAGTCACATGTTCTGCCTACGCCGCAAAACATGTGACTGCCTTTGAACCAATTCCACAACAGAATTACAGTCAGGACAATTCTGTAGTATTGTATTTTGTAGTGTTAGCAGTGCTGCATGCGCTATACACTCATGGGCCAGCTCTAATATACATTTGATATGATCTCGCAGGCCAAATATAATTACACGGCGGGCAAGATTTGGCCCGCGGGCCTGAGTTTGACATATGTGCTTTAGGTGATCGGTGATCAGTATCGTTCCAAAAAAACCTGATCGGACCATCTCTTGTAATCATGTGTCAACAGGGGTCTGGTGGAGGAGAAGGAGCTGCTGTTGTAGCAGGTGGGTGAGTTGGTGGAGGTTGTGGCAGAGGTTATGCAACCGGTGGAGGTTGGACCATAACAGCAGGCAATGGTCAGGTTGATTCTATGGTGGTCACTGGTCATGGATAGGGCCAGGCGTCAAGATCCACAGGTAGAGGCAGTTACATGGAAGTACAGGGAGCAGAAGGCATAGTGACTAGTAGCTGCACATGATGTGGATGTGTGTGTATATTGTGGTGGAGCTGACTTCCCTGCTCCCTCTTTCTCATCATTTTTCCACCTGCTAATTGTCTCTGCATCTTTCTGGTGGTTTTTAGTTGACAGCATCATAGTTAGAGTGTCTCCTTTTGTTTTCCTAGATTAGTTTTCCACCTCATTGTGAATGAGCGTTGGCTTTTGTTTGTAACTTTTCTCAACCTCTTTAGAGTGCCTTCCGAGTTTATTTAGTATTCTCTCCGGGTACACAGGCTTAGTTTAATTGGCTAATTTACATTGCCAGTAGGTGTGAATGTAAGTGGTTGTCTGTCTCTATATGTCCTGTGATGAACTGGAGACTTGTCCAGGGTGTACCCTGCCTTTCACCCTAAGACAGCTGGGATAGGCTCCAGGCCCCCCATGAGGATAAATGGTAGAAAATGGATGGATGGATGATTTTAGGACATCCTTTCATCCACTCCGTCACCGACTAGCATTTCGATCCTCCTTTTGCCCTTAGTCCCTGACTTATGTTTTTTTAAAGTGTAGTACGAGAATATCTTGGCCATAGACAGCACAGTGAAAAGTTAACCATGTTCTGTGACAAGGAGGAAAGCTGTGACAATGGAGAAAATCAAAGCTGAGTTTGAGGATGTGGTGACAGATGCCTAGAAGGGGAAAGTGAAGTAACGAGAGCGCTGTCTAATGCACCGTCTAGCGCACCAAAAGTAATTGGTGGATTGGCCGCTACTACCTCGGGGTGCACACCCGATGTATTAACTGTTAAAAGTTGGACGTGCATAGATAAACACCGATATACCTGGAAATCATGTTGTACTCCCCCTGTTGCATTGCATAGGTCCACTCAGTAACATTAAGATGTGCTACCCGACATTATTAGCTGGTACATACTAACACAGAGATACACAATCACACACACACGGGACTCACGTGGAATTTCCCGGTAGCATTTCGTGTAGTTTTACCCGAAAAAAATAAAATAAACTTACTTGTTATAGCGCTCTATGTTTGTCTGTTGGGTGTTGTTTTGGTCCTCCCTTCCTGCAGTCTGCCATAATTGCTGAATGTAATTCCCATCGCTGTAGCAGCGTTTGTTTATTAAGTTTGAACTGTGCGCACCGCCATGACAGACCAACCCAAGTGGTAGCAAGTGTGGGCTACTTCAGTACTGTCGGGCTTGTGCAGTGCAGCGTGGGAATGGGCAATACCATGTGTGCAGGGGTATTTTGATTAATGATAAAAAAAGGATGTTTATTGGGCTTAATGTGTGATAATCTGCTCATTCTGGGGGGGGAGTGATCGGAGTACCATCTCAGGTAGCAGTGTTATCTGCAGATTGTAGCTGTTGTGAAGACTACTTGATGAGCTAGTTGACACTCACTGTCGATTTTTTTTTTTGTTTCCCCTTTTTTTTTGTGGCTGCTTTTCTTAGTTTATCATTGGTTTTCCCTTTTGTAGACATATTTATGGTTTTTTATTATTATTGGCCAGCATTTTTCCAACCACTAAAGTGCTACTGTGGTGGAGCCTGTATTTGTCAGTGAACCTACAGCTGAGCTGGGGGACTCTATGTGACATATGGTGCCAGGAGTGGGATTGGCCAGCCACACAACGTGCATCCTGAAGACGTCGGAATGCAAAAGTTGACAGATGTAAAGGGTGATGATGGTTGGGCGGATATCTCCGAAGAGCAGCCGGAGGAACCGTCAGGTGACCTCTAGCACCACCTTCAGACCATCGGCCCAAAGCACACTTCCAAGAAGCTGGAGCCACAGCAGCAGCAGCCACCGCAACTCCAGAAGGTATGGCTATGGGGGATGTAGCAGGCCTATTGAGGGAGTTCCTGAATACACAGCTACGGCGGGAGGAGCGTCTCCTGGCAGAGGTCCGTGGGCTGGTGATGCACCTCGTATAGGGGCCAGCTGAAGACCAACAGCCACCACTTACTGCCCCGGTGATGTCTGCCACCATGTCTGAGAGTCCAAGGATGGGCCTTCCACACCAACCCCCCATAGATGTCCGGTGGACAGAGAGGTAACAGCAGATACCTTCTCCGCGGCGTGGCAAGTTCCTGCTCGTCCCTCATCCCAGCCAGAGAGGGTGATGCGGAAGGAGCCAATGATGCCCCTCTTTCAGCAGGGTGAGGACATAGAGAACTACCTGCTTCGGTTTCAGCACATGGCCAGAACATGGGCCTGGCCAGAGCATGAGTGGGCATGCTGCCTGGTGCCATTGCTGACCGGGAAGGCACTCGCAGCCTACACAGCAATGGATGAGGAGCGGTCTCACTCATATGAAGACCTGCGAGAGGCCCTGCTGGAGAAGTTTGACATCACACCAGAGACATATCGCCAGCACTTCAGAGAGCCTACTACACCACCTGGAGCGACCCTTATAGAGACTACAACCGCCTGAAGGGTCTTTATCAACACTGGATACGACCAGAACAGCACTCCAAGGAGGAGGTGGAGGAAATGATTATCCTGGAGCAGCTGATTCAAGTCCTGCCATATGACGTTAGAACTTGGGTCGAGGAGCATGAGCCAAAGAATGGGAAAGCAGCTGCAAAACTGACTATGCAGTATTTGAATGCTCATCGGAGGGGCCAGCAGCGACCTCAAGCACCACCTCGACCTCAAGAGACCAGAGATGCCAAAGACACTCGGGACAATATAGGCACTGTAGGCAGAGCAGGGGTGAAAGGGGACAACACTTGTAATAAGAGTCAAGAATTGCTATGTTTTTACTGTCAGCAACCAGGTCATAAGGCTGTGGTGTGTCCTGCTCGGAAAGCCAAGCTGAACAGTTTCTGCTATGTATCTAGGGAGGGGGATAGTATTTGTGGGGGTGAAGATGGTGCTGACATAGAATGTGAAATATTGGTGAATGGACAAGCGGTTCAAGCACTGATTGACACTGGGAGTTCTGTGACCCTTATTGAGAAATGTTTACCGCCATCAGACAATGTAAATTGTAAAGTAAAATGGTGGTGCAATGTGTTCATGGAGATAAGAAAGAATACCCTACAATGGAGATAACGGTGACAGTGAATGCACAAATGTACTTGCTGAAAGCTGGTGTAGTGGATGGTTTGCCAACTGACATGGTTTTGGGGAGTGTTCGAACTTGGCAGAAAACACAGGAAGTTGAACCCAAAAGCACGACTCAAAGCAAAGTAACAACAAAAGCTTTATTAACAGAACAGAAAACAACAGTACAGGGAGGGATTGACACTGTAACCTGGCTACCTGGAAATACAACGCAAAGAAGCAACACGGCTATCAAAATTACAAAATAAACAACAGAGCAAGCTATGAAAATTGCAACTGAAAATACCCTGGCTCTGGCTACTCTAGCTACTAAAACTGCAGGGGAAAAAGAGAACTAAAGACGCTCACAAGCGGTGAGAAAAAATGGCAAAATCTGAACAAAAAGCGCTCACAAACGTGTGAAGGAGAACCTAAGTGACTAGCACACTAAACACAGAGAACTGACTACACTGACAGACAAACATGAGGGAGACAATCACAAAAACGAAGAAACAGCTCGATGAACAGACAACACTCTGACAATGAAAGGGGAAACCTGACAGGAAGCAATGACGTGGAAGATGGCTGGTAGGCTTGGTTCACAGACACAAGACGTACTGGCACAAAACTAAGGGAGACGCAGACATAAATACACTAGGTAATGGGGAACAGCTGGAAACAATCAGGGGCGGGTCTGACAATCACCAGACAGGGAAACACAGGGCAGGAAGAGTAAAGCTGAAACACAAGGGAAGACAATTAATTTCAAAATAAAACAGGAAATGACAATACCAAATGACAAGACTGAAATAATAAACACACTTAACTTGACAGGTATGACAGTACCCCCCCTTTAAGGGTCGTCACCAGACGGCCCAGGAATCTCAGGGTGCCTCAGGTAAAAGTCAGTGATTAGAGATTTGTCCAGAATGAACGACGCTGGCTTCCACTCCCGCTCCTCTGGTCCGTACCCCTCCCAGTCTATCAGAAACTGTCTTCCCCGCCCCCTGTTGCGGACAGCCAAAAGTCTCCGGACAGTATAAGCAGGTCCTCCATCAATGATACGGGGGGGAGGTGGGGGTCGGGAAGTGGGAACCATCGGACTGACCCTTTCTGGCTTTACTCTGCTGACATGGAACGTGGGATGCACCTTCAGGGAGCGGGGAAGGCGCAGTCGAACCGACGCCGGATTGACCACCCTGGTGATGGGGTACGGACCGATGAATCTTGGTGCCAACTTCTTGGAGGTTTCCGCAGTGGAAGATCACGGGTAGACAGCCACACTCTCTGGCCGTTTTGGTAGGCTGGTGCCGGTCGTCTCCGACGGTCTGCTGCTTTTTTCATGCTCACCATGCTGCGCTGCAACACCCTGCGAGTAGCTTCCCACACCCGATGAGTCCGCCGGACCAGAGCATGAACAGACGGGACAGAGACCTCCTTCTCCATGTCGGGAAAAGCAGGCGGTTGATATCCATAAACACAGTGGAAAGGTGAGATCTTGGTGGCTGCTGATGGCAGGGAGTTATAGGCATACTCAACCCAAGGAAGAAGCTTACTCCACGAAGAGGGATTTTGGGTGATCAGACAACGCAGACAGGTCCCCAGTACCTGATTTAACCTTTCAGTTTGTCCATTGGACTGGGGGTGATAGCCTGAGGAAAGGCTCACGGTAGCCCCAATAAGGCTGCACAACTCCCTCCAGAATCTTGACACGAACTGTGGTCCTCTATCAGAAACAATGTCATTGGGAAATCCATGGACACTAAAAATCCGACTGAACATAACCTCAGCCGTCTCCTTGGCCGACGGCAACCTAGGCATGGCAATGAAGTGTGTCATTTTCGAAAATCTGTCCACCACCGTGAGGACAGCTGTGTTACCCTTAGAGCTGGGAAGCCCCGTGACGAAGTCCAAAGCAATGGCGGCCCATGGCCGGCTGGGTGTGGGAAGAGGCTGGAGGAGACCTGCTGGTTTCTGCGCTGCAGACTTGTTACGGGCACAGATGGTACACGCCTCTATGTACTCCCTGACAATCTTCTCCATAGTCGGCCACCAAAACTGCTGACGAATGAAAAACAGGGTTCTTTTAACACCAGGATGGCAAGTGAGGCGAGATGTATGGGCCCAATGTACCACCTGAGACCGCAGCCCCTCAGGCACAAACAGCCTGTTGGGAGGGCAATCCTCTGGTGGCGGGTTCTCCCCATTGGCTTGTTTCACTTCATTTACTATTGGCCAAGATACTGCTCCTACCACACAGTTGCGTGAATAGGTTCAGGCGTCTTGGCAGCAGGCTCGGGGTCGTACAGACGTGATAGAGCATCAGGCTTGACATTTTGACTCCCCGGCCTGTAAGAAAGAGAGAAGTTGAAACGATTAAAAAACAAAGACCACCTGGCTTGGCGAGAATTCAGTCTCTTAGCCTGTCGAATATACTCCAGATTTTTGTGATCCGTCCAGACCAAGAAAGGTTGCTGGGCCCCCTCCAGCCAGTGACGCCACTCCTCTAGCGCCACCTTAACCGCCAGCAGCTCTCTGTTGCCCACGTCATAGTTTCTCTCAGCCGAAGATAATTTCTTGGATAGGAATGCACAGGGATGCATCTTGCCGTCAACCTCTGACCTTTGGGATAGCACCGCCCCTATCCCCACATCTGATGCATCCACCTCCACCACGAACTGCCTGGTAGGATCTGGTTCCGAGAGAATGGGGGCTGATGTAAATCGAGCCTTGAGCTGCCGGAAAGCAGCATCTGCTGCCGGGGTCCACTGGAAAGGGGTCTGTGGAGAGGTTAATGTGTGCAGAGGAGCAGCGATGGAGCTATAGTTCCGAATGAACCGACGGTAAAAGTTTGCAAATCCTAAGAATTGCTGAACCTTCTTTCGGTTATTCGGAATTGGCCACTCTGCAACAGCCTTTACTTTAGCCGGATCCATCTGTATCGACCCAGAGGCTATGATGAAGCCCAGGAAAGATACTGATTCGGCATGAAACTCACACTTTTCGGCCTTAACATACAGTTGGTTAGCTAATAGTTTGCTTAACACTTGGCGCACATGTTGCACATGAGTTTCTGGATCGGGGGAAAAAATTAGAATGTCATCAATGTAGACATATACAAACTTGTTCAGGTATTCTCTCAAGACATCGTTAACCAAGTTCTGAAATACCCCTGGGGCGTTGGAAAGACCAAAAGGCATCACCAGGTATTCATAGTGTCCTGACGGGGTATTAAAGCCCGTCTTCCATTCATCCCCCTCCCTAATGCGTACCAGATGGTAAGCTTTGCGTAAATCCAACTTGGTGAAAATCTTAGCGCCCTGTAACTGCTTGAAAGCAGCTGACATGAGAGGGAGGGGGTACCTGTTCTTGATGGTGATGTCGTTTAGTGGAGCGTAGTCAATGCAAGGCCTGAGCGACCCATCCTTCTTCCCCACAAAGAAGAAGCCCGCTCCCAGCGGGGAGGACGGCCTGATGATGCCCACCTGGAGAGAGGTCTGTATGTAGTCCATTGCCTCTCTTTCTGGGCCAGAGATGGAGTAGAGCCTCCCCTTGGGCAAGACCGCCCCCGCTCGCAACTCTATGACACAGTCATAGGGTCTGTGGGGAGGCAGAGAGGTGGCTTTCGCCTTACTAAAGGCTTGGCCTAGGTCATGATAACATGGGGGTACAGCAGATAAATCAACATTGTCCTCTGTGGACGTCACTTCAGGTGCTCCTACACCGCCCACTATGACCTGCTTGTTACTGATCAAACAATGACTCTGACACTTTTCCGACCACCCCTTCACCAACCCCGATTTCCAGTCAATCACAGGATTGTGACTGCACAACCATGGGTAACCCAATACAATGGCATGATTCTCTGAACTGAACACATGAAATCTTAACTGTTTGTGATGGTTGTCTATTCTGAGCATTACCGGTTCTGTGACATGAGTTATTCTGAACAGTTTATTTCCATTCAAGGCATTAGCCTCGAGGGGATGTGACAAAGTCTCAGTTTTCAGACCCAAGGCCCGGACCACCCCCCAGTCCATGAAACTCTCGTCGGCCCCTGAGTCAATTAGCGCCCCTTGAGACAATACCTGGTTACCCACTGAGCACGTTACCTGTGTCAGCTGGCGAGCGGCTCGTTCCTTGGAGGCTGCCTGGGTGGTTGGGCGTCTTCTACTGCCAGGAGACTCGGAGACCTTGACCGGGCAATCACTGAGACGGTGACCGGGCTGCCCGCAATAAAAGCACAAGCCCTGCTGTAGACGCCGCTGACGCTCCTCAGGGGTAAGTTGGGCCCGACCAACCTGCATGGGCTCCGTCTGGTGATCCGGGGTAGTACGCTGTCCACTGTCGCTAGATGCTGCCGGTCCTACCACCCATACGGTGTGGGTCCCCGGTGCTCCACGCCGGCGGTACCGACGATCCCGTATCCAGTTGTCCGTCCGGATGGCCGCCTCCATCACCGCCTCGAGGCATCAGGCAGATCCTGGGGTCTGAGCTGGTCGTGGATCTGATCATTGAGTCCATCCAAAAATGCCTCCACCAGGGCGGGTTCCCCCCAGCCACTATCCCTAGCTAGTGGGCGAAACTGAATAGCATAATCAGCAACTGTGCTATTGCCTTGAGAGAGTCTCTTGAGTGCCCGGGCTGCCTGCCTTCCCGGTCGTGAATGGTCAAAAACCTTGAGTAATTCGGCAATAAACTGTTCTGGTGACGAGCAAAGCGCTGAGTCCCGAGCCCACTCTGTAGTGGCCCATGCTGCCGCCCTTCCTGTCAGGTGGGATGTTATGAATGCAACCCGAGACTGTGGTGTGGGGAAGGCATCAGGGTTCATCTTGAAGTGCAGATCACATTGAACCAGGAAAGGTCTGCACAGTTCAGACTCGCCAGCAAACTTTTCTGGGGGGGCTAGGCGAGGGGGTGAGTGAACCACCACAGGTGGAATAGCAGCCGGCAGACTCTGACTAGGGATGGCAGGAGGCAGGGGAGCTGAAGGCTGAGCATGGAGGTAGCTAAGTAGGTCGCGCATGTTGCTAGCTAGTGCGTCGACCTGAGCTGTCATGGTGTGTCTAAACTCTTGATGCGAGGACAGGGTAGCGACATTACGGCCCAAAATGGCAGCCTGCTCCTCCTGCTTAGAGAGTCTGTCACCATGGGACACGACTAGATCCCTGAGCTGACTGGAGTCGGCTGGGTTCATCCTGGCCAGTACGTTCTGTTAGAACTTGGCAGAAAACACAGGAAGTTGAACCCAAAAGCACGACTCAAAGCAAAGTAACAACAAAAGCTTTATTAACAGAACAGAAAACAACAGTACAGGGAGAGATTGACACTCTAACCTGGCTACCTGGAAATACAACGCAAAGAAGCAACACGGCTATCAAAATTACAAAATAAACAACAGAGCAAGCTATGAAAATTGCAACTGAAAATACCCTGGCTCTGGCTACTCTAGCTACTAAAACTGCAGGGGAAAAAGAGAACTAAAGACGCTCACAAACGGTGAGGAAAAATGGCAAAAATACTAACAAAAAGCGCTCACAAACGTGTGAGGGAGAACCTAAGTGACTAGCACACTAAACACAGAGAACTGACTACACTGACAGACAAACACGAGGGAGACAATCACAAAAACGAAGAAACAGCTCGATGAACAGACAACACTCTGACAATGAAAGGGGAAACCTGACAGGAAGCAATGACGTGGAAGATGGCTGGTAGGCTTGGTTCACGGACACAAGACGTACTGGCACAAAACTGAGGGAGACGCAGACATAAATACACTAGGTAATGGGGAACAGCTGGAAACAATCAGGGGTGGGTCTGACAATCACCAGACAGGGAAACACAGGGCAGGAAGAGTAAAGCTGAAACAGAAGGGAAGACAATTAATTTCAAAATAAAACAGGAAATGACAATACCAAATGACAAGACTGAAATAATAAACACACTTAACTTGACAGGTATGACAGGGAGGGACTTGCCACTGCTGTCAGATCTTGTGGGGTCAGCCAATGAGAATGAATGCAAAGACGTCCAGGTTTCTTGTGCAGTCATCACAAGAGCCCAAACTCGGGCAGGGCTTGAACCACTGCCAGACCTGTGTGGTGGTCTGTGTCAGGGGGGGTCCAAAGGGTACGCCACTGGTAAAACCTGAGACAGTGGGGCTTGATGCTGAAGGTTTGTGGGAGGTTCCAGACAACATTGGGGCTTTGCAAAGGGCTGATGTGTCATTGAAATCTCTGTTTGAAAAAGTAGAGGGGAAAGGGGGTAAAGGTGAAAGGCCAGGTGGGGAATGTGTTGTTATTGAAAATGGGCTGTTTTATGTTGAGGGTAAAAATACCAAGCGCCTAGTGATTCCAACAACATGTCGACCCCTACTTCTCCACGTCGCACACTCACTCCCTTGGGCTGGTCATTTGGCCCTACAAAAAACCTACCTTAGGTTAAGCTCCCCTTTCTTTTGGTCCTCCATGTACTCTGACGTGCGTGCATATTGTTCTTCCTGTCCTGTGTGCCAAAAAACAGGTGCGGTGCGTAGAGCGGACAGAGCGCTCCTGAATCCATTACCTGTGATTTCCAACCCCTTCCAACACATTGCCATGGATGTGGTTGGACCCCTGGAGAGGAGCAGCGCTGGGTACAGGTTCATTTTAGTTATTTGCGACTATGCTACCCGCTATCCCGAGGCCTTCCCTCTCTGGTCAGTCACAACACCAAAGGTCATCAGCGCCCTGGTCCAGCTGTTCTCCCGAGTCGGGTTCCCCAAGGAGATACTCACCGACCAGGGAACGAACTTCACATCCCAGCTAATGCAGCAGCTCCACTGGCAACTGGGCATCAAAGCAATCCGGACCAGTCCCTATCATCCGCAGACGGACAGACTTGTGGAGAGATTCAGCCACACCCTCAAGACCATGCTGAGGAGATTCGTGTCGGACACAGGGAAAGACTGGGATAAGTGGCTGCCCTTCTTCTTATTTGCATACAGGGAGGTACCCCAGGCATCTATGGGTTTCTCTCCATTTGAGTTAGTCTATGGCTGGCAAGTGAAGGAAGACCTGGGAGGGACAACCAGCTGATAAGCCAGAAGTGGGTATTGTCCAGTATATCCTACGGATGAGAGACCGCCTGGACCAGTACCGAGAGGAGGCTGAAGAGAACCTATGGAGAGCACAGAGGGCCCAAAATGTCTGGTATGACCAGCATGCTAGACACCGGGAGTACCAGCCAGGCCAGAAGGTCCTACTGCTGCTTCCCACCAGTACCAGTAAGCTCCTCACCAAATGGCAAGGACCGTATACCATCACAAGGAAAATGAGCGGAGATCCAAACCATGCAAGAACTGGGAGTCATTGAACCATCCACCAGTGAGTGGAGTAGTCTACTATTGTGGTGGTCCCAAAGAAGGATGGATCGCTCAGGGTATGCATGGACTTTCGGAAGCTAAGTGCTGTCTCACAGTTTGATCCATATCCAATGCCTCCAATAGACGACCTGCTGGAGAAAATTTGGGGCGAGCAGATACATCACCACTCTGGATCTCTGTAAAGGGTACTGGCAGCTGCCACTGGAAAAAAAGTCCAGGGAATACACTGCCTTTCGGACGCCTGTGGGACTCTTCCAGTTCACTGTAATGCCATTTGGACTTCATAGAGCTCCCGCAACTTTTCAACGGTTGATGGATAGGGCCCTAGAGGGTTGTGATGATTGCTGCGCTACATATCTGGACGACATGGTCATCTTTAGCCAGTCCTGGTCAGACCATTGCCTTCACCTTCACAAGGTCCTCCACAGAATCCAACAAGCAGGGCTTACTCTGAGTGGGCCAGGAATGAGGCGAAGTACCTGGGATATCTTGTTGGCAATGGGGAGGTACAACCACAAGTAGACAAGGTGGAGACCATTAATAACAGCTCTCGTCCTCGCACCAGGAAACAGGTCAGCTCCTTCCTTGGACTTGTGGGGTGGTACCGGCGTTTTATTCCCAATTTTTCCACCATTGCAGCGCCCCTGACTGACCTCACCTGCAAAACTGCCAGAAATCCTGTTGTGTGGACTGAGGAGTGTGAAAGAGCGTTCACCACATTGAAGAGGTGTCTATGCTCCTCCCCAGTCCTTCAAAGTGCTGATTTCACCCAGCGATTCCTTGTTCAGGTCGACACCTCCTCGGTAAGGATTGGTGCAGTCTTGGCACAAGGGAAGCCAGGAGAAGAACGACCAGTCCTGTATCTGAGTCGGAAGATGCTGCCGAGGGAGCAAAGATATTCCACCATCGAGAAAGAGTGCCTCACAATCAAGTGAGCCCTGGACAGCTTGAGATATTATTTGCTGGGCAGGGAGTTTGACCTGGATACAGACCATCGTGCTCTGACATGGATCCAGACCATGAAGGACCATAATGTCCGTGTGACATGATGGTATTTAGCGTTACAGCCCTACAAATTCAATATTCAACATAAAGCTAGAAAGCACAATGTGTTGGCTGACTACCTGTCTAGATTGCCGATGCTCTGCAATCTTGGAGAAGGGAAAGGTAATGTGAAGTAACGAGAGCGCTGTCCAATGCACTGTCTAGCGCACCAAAAGTAATTGGTGGATTGGCCGCTACAGGGGTGCACACCTGATGTATTAGCTGTTAAAAGTTGTACGTGCATACATACACACCAATATACCTGGAAATCGTGTTGTACTCCCCCTGTTGCATTGCATAGGTCCACTCAGTAACATTAAGATGTGCTACCCGACATTATTAGCTGGTACCTACTAACACACAGATACACAATCACACACACACGGGACTCACGTGGAATTTCCCGGTAGCGTTTCATGTAGTTTTGCCCGAAAAAAATAAACATACACTTACTTGTTAGAGCGCTCTATGTTTGTCTGTTGGGTGTTGTTTTGGTCCTCCCTTCCTGCAGTCTGCCATAATTGCTGAATGTAATTCCCATCGCTGTAGCAGCGTTTGTTCATAAAGTTTGAACTGTGCATGCCGCCATGACAGGCCAACCTGAGTGGTAGCAAGTGTGGGCTACTTCAGTACTGTCGGGCTTGCACAGTGCAGCGTGGGAATGGGCATTACCATGTGGGCAGGGGTATTTTGATTAATGATAAAAAAAGGATGTTTATTGGGCTTAATGTGTGATAATCTGAATAATTTTATGCTGAGGTAGAGTAAAACTAGGATTGTGATAATTCTGACTGTTGCCTTAAACTGGACTCAAGTGATTGAATATGATAAAATAGTACAAACTGGGGGAAGGGTTGGGAGTTTAAAAAGAGATGCCTGCTAATTCTGGGGGGGAGTGATCAGAGTACCATCTCAGGTAGCAGTGTTATCTACAGATTGTGGCACTTGATGAAGACTTGTTGTGAAGACACTTGATGAGCTAGTTGACACTCATTGTTGAATTTTTTTTGTTTCCCCTTTTTTTGTGGCTGCTTTTCTTAGTTTATCATTGTTTTTCCCTTTTGTAGACATATTTTGTGTTTTTTTTAATTATTATTGGCCAGCATTTTTAAATGCAGTAAAAGTAAAATAAAACTCCTTGCACTGAAGTGCTACTGTGGCGGAGCCTGTATTTGTCAGTGAACCTACAGCTGAGCTGGGGGACTCTATGTGACAGGGAATATAGCATTGAAATAGGCAACAGTGTGCCACCAGTGGAACTGGTAAAACACAGAGTGCCAGTGGCTATGAAGAGGAATTGAAGGCTCTTGAGAAGAGAGAGATCATAATATCTGTGGAAAGAAGCACACACTGGATAAGCAGCATGGTCTCAGTGACAAAACTAAATGGGAAGCCACAGATCTGCATGGACTCAAAACCATTGAAGCGAGCACTGAAGAGGAGCCATTTCCCCCTCCCTATGATAGATGGCATCAGGGGCGTAGCACCAAATTCTGGGCCCTGTACACTCTCAATGTCGGTGGGCCCCTATCCATGCCAGTGCACGAGGCGCAAAAGAAAAAAAAGGGGTATTTATTTAAAATAAAAAAGCATTAATGGGGTTTTTAGCTATAATCAGATTATATTGATGAGTGGTTCTTTCACTAACCACCTGAATTAATGCATTTGGCCTACTTGTGCTCAAATACCTAAAATATTAGGCTACATCTGGTTTGTGTACTAACGTTTTGATCCCTGACACTCATGTAAATTTTGATTTAAAAACATTTATTCTTGAACAGGAGAACAGGAGACAACTGTACACCCATAATCAAATAAAATAAGCTACATTACTTTTGTAATGAGAATGTACAGTAGAAGAGAACAGAAAAATATTAAGTTTCAATGTGAAAAAAAGAAGTTGTTACTGGTTGCTGCTTTTTACATCAAAGGTCTATGTCATCTTATGAATAGAGCCTGCGATAGTACAAAATGTCAACTGTCAAATTGTTATTCAGCTTGCAGAAAAAGAAATAAAGCCTTGCTGACACGAGATGTAAAGATGTAATTTACATCCCAGTAAATGCCCATTGACGGGTCTTTTTTTGCAAAGTCAGTAATAACATCTGTAAAGTCCATTTGTTTGGTTAATTGGCTTTCAATCGACAGAATGGCAAGGCTGTTCAGTCTGTCCTGGCCCATCGTTGATCTCAGGTAGTACTTAACCAGCTTCATCTTGCTGAAAGCCCGTTCACCCCCTGCAACTGTGACAGGAAGTGTGCAGAAAATTCTCAAAGCAATACAAAGTTCCCCAAAAATGCTCTGTAGCTGCATCTGCCAGATGGCCTTAAGGAGCTCAAGAGAAGACAGATTTTTTTGAAATGTAGCATCATATATGGTGCGGAAGTGTAGCACTTAATTTTCAAATTCTTGTGAGAGATCCATGTGATATATTTTTGCCAATGCACGGCATGTTGTTTTTATGTGCGCCTCAGTCATATCAGTCAGCTTCAGAATAGGTGCAAATGTTTCACATGTTTGCTGTGGTATGGAACCTTGCACTCAAGGCACTGATGGTGCTATCCATTGCAACAAAATATATGTTGTTCCTGAATGCATTTTCAGCACTGTCTTCAGTAGTTGCATCTTCTTGTGTCATCTCATAAGGCATGCCTTTCCTTTTCCGCTTCGTCTCTCTTCGCTCCGAAAATGGTCAGGGACGTCCATTGATTGTGCTACTAAGGAGGCCTCTGCAAGCAGCGAGTCCTGTCCATCTATTACGAAGAGCCTGCATTTCCTCTTGTAGTGCCTTGATGTTTGCAGCCTCAACATCCAGAGAAATATCTCCTGTCTGAAGAATCACATTTCGGTTTTCAATGCACTGCAAAATGGACATGACTCAGCCGCATGGACACCAACCAGATTGAGGGTGTGGGAAGCACAGGGGGAAAATGTAGGGAGAAGTGGATTGACTTTTAAAATCTGAGCTTGTACTCCTTTCACCTTCCCAGACATATTGGCTCCATTATCATATCCTTGTCCTCTACAGTCTTGTAAAGGTATACCATTGGATTGCAACACTTCTAGAATCATTTCGGAAATTTCCTGGCCTGTCTTTTTGTGAAAATCTTTGAATTCGACAAACCTCTCAACTATCTTCCAAACACCACTGTCTTCTTTGTTGTGATGTATATATCTTACCAATAGCATGTTCTGTTCTATATGAGATACACTATATTGCCAAAAGTATTTGCTTACCTGCCTTGACTCACATATGAACTTAGGTGACATCCCATTCCTAATCCATAGGATTCAATATGATGTCGGTCCACCCTTTGCAGCTATAACAGCTTCAACTCTTCTTGGAAGGCTGTCCACAAGGTTAAGGAATGTGTTTATGGGAATTTTTGACTATTCTTCCAGAAGTGTATTTGTGAGGTCACACACTGATGTTGGACGAGAAGGCCTGGCTCTCAGTCTCTGCTCTGATTCATCTCAAAGGTGTTCTATTGGGTTGACGTCAGTACTCTGCAGGACTGTGCAGGCCAGTCATGTTCATCCACACCAGACTCTGTCATCCATGTCTTTATGGACCTTGCTTTGTGCACTGGTGCACAGTCATGTTGGAAGAGGAAGGGGCCAGCTCCAAACTGTTCCCACAAAGTTGGGAGCATGGAATTGTCCAAAATGTCTTGGTATGCTGAAGCATTCAGAGTTCCTTTCACTGGAACTAAGGGGCCAAGCCCAGCTCCTGAAAAACAACCCCACACCATAATCCCCCCTCCACCAAAATTTACACTTGGCACAATGCAGTCCAACAAGTATCGTTCTCCTTGCAACCACCAAACCCAGACTCATCAATCAGATTGCCAGATGGAGAAGCGTGATTCGTCACTCCAGAGAATGCGTCTCCACTGCTCTAGAGTCCAGTAGTGGCATGCTTTACACCACTGCATCTGACGCTTTGCATTGCGCTTGGTAACGTATGGCTTGGTTGCAGCTGCTCGGCCATGGAAACCCATTCCATGAAGCTCTCTGTGTACTGTTCTTGAGCTAATCTGAAGACCACATGAAGTTTGGAGGTCTGTAGTGATTGACTCTGCAGAAAGTTGGTGACCTCTTTCCACTATGAGCCTCAGCATCCACTGACCCTGCTCCATCAGTTTACATGGCCGACCACTTCATGGCTGAGTTGCTGTCGTTCCCAAACACTTCCACGTTCTTATAATACAGCTGACAGTTGACTGTGGAATATTTAGGAGTGAGGAAATTTCACGACTGGATTTGTTGCACAGGGTGGCATCCTATCACAGTTCCATGCTGGAATTCACTGAGTTCCTGAGAGCGACCCATTCTTTCACAAATGTTTGTAAAAGTAGTCTGCATGCCTAGGTGCTTGATTTTATACATCTGTGGCCATGGAAGTGATTGGAACACCTGATTCTGATTATTTGGATGGGTGAGTGAATACTTTTGGCAATATAGTGTATGTCTGGTGTTGAGTCACATATGACAGAGTAATATATTGCATCTTCTCTTTCTTTCAGGATAGTGTTGAGCACTCTCTTGCCACAGAGCTCAATGAACTCGTTCTGCGTGACTGGACTTAGGTAGTGAGTTAAACATGGCCCTTTCTTTTTTGTCTTACTTTTTCTAAGTGCTCTTGTAAGAGGGGATCATAATGGGCCAACAACTCAAGAGTTCCAAGAAAATTGCCATTATGGACATCATCCAAATCTGTGGTTTTGCCTCTGAATGCAAGATTTCTTGAAGCCAAATGAAGAGTTACATCCAAAAGTGTCTCTAAGATATTGGTATGCGTCTCTGCTTCTGTCTGGAACTGTTTCTGAATGTGCCCATCAACTCCTGTGGCTACCAATAATAAGTGCTGAAGGCTTTTCCACTTTACATAGCAGTGCTTATGGGGTGTGTGTGTCTCATGTTCTGGGAACTTTCTATACATTTTTTGCCACTTGATGTCTGATAACTTAAGTCCATCCTTGCTGTTCAGTGCACTTTTAGAGGGCCTTGTCTGCTCATGTGAAAACAGAAGGCATGGGATATAAAACAGAGCCTTTGCACTGTCACTGTGAATCAATCAGTCCCTCCTAATCTTCTCACGCCCATTGGCCGACTTAACATATTGAAGATAGTTGGGGAATGCTTTGCCTTCCTTGTCTTTGGGTGCCACTTTGGTCAGGTCTACACTTTTACTAGCCAGTCTACAAACTAAAGTCTCTCTCTGCTGAGCAGTTAGCTTGTCTGGCCACAGTCCTGGGTCCTCTGACAACAACTCCTCTGCATTTCCCTCACTTGGTCCTTCTTTTTCGCTCTCCCCAGCCCCCTCACTACACTCAAACACATCTACAAGCATGAAACACACGATTTATGTTAGCCTCAACCTGATTATAGTCTCACATGTAATGATACATCCTACTTGATCATAGTACCGATAATTACTGGTAATAACTTAAAGTTGCCTCTATGAGCTCACCTTGTCTCACATCCTCAGACTCACACCCTTCCTTGCCTTCAGCATCTGATGCAGAACTCTCTACATCTACAAGAATAAAGAATCGGTATTAGCCTCTAAACATACAAATAACCCAACCTACTTTTTAAAGCAAGCTCACTTTGTTTTTCTTGAGCCATTTCAGTGCAAGATAAATTGCTAAAAATAAAGAAACATAGGCCCAGCATTGCTTATTATGTTGACAGATTGTCTTTTAAACGGGGCTCATTTTTGTGTTGCTATGGGCTGAGCTCTAAGGCTGTCAACCAAACAGTTATAACTGATAAGTATCCACAAGCGCTTTACAGTGCTTGACATCTACCATTTAGAACAAGTACAAAGATAATGTGAAAGGTTGCAAATATGTTCATTAAAAATCAAACGTGAAGTAAACATCAGATATGCTTTCCTACAATAGATGCTTAGACTAGCCTAATTATTTGCTATAACACACAGTATTCATCATGGTCAGCAAGTTGCAGAGGCAAAAATGTTTTAAGCCATTTTTCAGCCAGATTGAGAGGAAGAGTTAATTGTTTTTCCATGTTCTCGCCACTGACATGTCTCTCTCTCTCTCTCTCATAATCACAATTATTTTTGATTGATATTGAGATGGGCGGCACGGTGGTGTAGTGGTTAGCACTGTCTCCACACAGCAAGAAGGTACCGGGTTCGAATCCCGGGCCCGGGGCCTTTCCGTGTGGAGTTTGCATGTTCTCCCCGTGTCTGCGTGGGTTCTCTCCAGGTACTCTGGCTTCCTCCCACCATCCAAAAACATGCAAGGGGATTACATTAATTTGCTAAATTAAATTGACTGTAATTGTGAATTTGAGTGTGAATGGTTGTCTGTATCTATGTGCTCTGCGATGAGGTGGCGACTTGTCCAGGGTGTACCCTGCCTTCCGCCCTAAGCCAGCTGGGATAGGCTCCATCCCCCCCGCGACCCTATGAGGATAAGCGGTAGATAATGGATGGATGGATGGATAATATTGAGATCACAGTTATTTAACATGATAATTCATTGGCTTTGGTAATATTATGAATTCATTGAGCATTGACAATAGCTTTTAAGCACAGTGCTGCACTGCAATGCTGAGGCTTTTTACCAGACAAAAATAATAAATTGATTTATTGTTCAGTCAATATGTTAATAGTGTGCGCTTGAGCCTACAGTGATATTGGTAGGCTATTTACAGGTTGATATGCAGCAGAAATATTGCTAGGTGGATCATTTATTAAGTCTCAGCACGGAGTTTCACTTTCAGCTCTGCTGTGTTAGTAGACAACAGGCTGTAGCACACGAACTGAACCAAAAGGTGAACTTACTTTAAACTTAAACAACTCGCATTTAGACAGCAATTCTACCAGTCAGCATCTCTCTCTCTCTCTCTCTCTCTCTGAGTGGATGGTCTGAGCGTGTGGAGCTGAGAGCGGTTTGTTTGAGTTGCGGTTTGTGAGTTTTTCTATCTTTTCTATCTATCTTTCTTTCTGTGTTTATGTGTTAGTGATTGTTTGCTTTAGTTAGAGTTGTCTTAGTTTAGTGTTTCGTGTTGTTTCGTTTTGTTTGTTGCTTTGTTTGATTGATTTGTTTGTTGGTGGCGTGCTCTCTGTAGCACAATGCTGGTGGAGGCGGCCCCGGCCGAGTTTGAGAAGCTGACCAGGCGTCATGCTATCAAACTCGTGCCGGCGGTTCGGTGCTCCGTGGAGGAAGCTGGTTTGGCAGTGGGAGAGGTGGTCGGGTACGGCAGCGTTAAATCTGCCTCCCGTATGAACGGGGCGATTGTGATGTTTTTAGACAGCACGGCGAAGGTTGGCGAGGTGGTGGAGAAAGGAGTGGTGATACAGGATACCTTCACTCCTGTTCTCCCCCTCGTCAGCCCAGCCGCTAAGGTGATCATTTCTAATGCCCCCCCGTTCATAAAAAATGAAGTACTGGCCAAGGAGCTGTCACGTTATGGGCAGCTGGTGTCACCTATTAAAATGGTGTCCCTGGGATGTAAATCGCCTAAACTGAAGCATGTGGTTTGCCACAGAAGGCAGGTTTTTATGATCCTAAAAGATACAGTTAACGATCTTAACCTGTCTTTTAACTTCAAAGTGGATGGTTTTAATTACATGGTTTTCGCTTCATCAGAAACAATGAAATGTTTTGCTTGTGGAGCAGAGGGTCACCTGACCCAGTCTTGCCCGGAGAAAGCAGGAGCGCAGCGCGCAGCGTCTGCTGCCGCAGCTCCTGCTCCTCCAGACCCGGAAGCCAATGTGCCGGTGCCGGCCTCAGCTGCTCCAACTCCTCCGGGAGCGCGAGCCCCCTTGCCGGCCCCGGTACCAGAGGCTCTGGAGGCTCCGGTTCCCCCCGTGGTACCGGTGTCTCCGGAGGCTCCGGTTCCCCCCACGGCGCCGGAGGCTTCCACCTCTGCGTCCGTTCCCCCTAACAGTGCCCCGCCCCCAGGCTCCGGTGGTGAGGGTCAGGACACAGAGGTCCAAAATATGGAGCAAAAAGAGATAAATGATCTGTTTAAAGAGTACTGACACTGATTTTATCAATGATGAGGACATGTCTGATGATGAGTTGTTGAAAGTGTCTCAGAAAAGAAAAAGTACAGATGGTCTGCAGGACAGGGGAAAGAGCCAGAGGAAGACTAAGGAGTCCAGAGTGTCTGATCTGGACAGTGACTTCTGTCTGACTCAGGATGAAGATCTTTACCCTCCTGCTGAAATAAAAAGTTTCTTAGAAAGAACCAAAGGGGCCAGGCTGCCGGTGGTCGGAGATCACTTCTCTGACCTCAAACATTTTATCCGGTCAGCCAGACCCCTGACCAGGAAGTCTGTGAGGTCATGTGACAATGTTTTATCAGACCAGGAAATATACAGACTGAAGAAAATGTTAGTGAGAGTAAAAGCACAAGTTTTAGATGAAGATGACTGTTAATTTATGCTTTTATTTCTTACTGACTGGTCTTATTGTTGTCTCTTTTTTTATCCATGTGTGAACGGGGCCAGGTCTGATTTTAAAAGAGCCGCTGTTTTTAAAATGATGGATTTTAAAAAGATAGACGTGATGTTTGTTCAGGAAACCCACAGCACTGGAGATAATGAGAGTGACTGGAGGAGGGCTTTTAATGGGGAGGTCATTTTAAGCCACAAGTCCAGTCTGATTGGGGGGGTGGGTGTTTTATTCTCCAGAGGGTTTTTACCTGTTTCTTATGTGACTGAGGAAATAATTCCTGGTGTTTTATTGAAGGTCACAGCTGAATTTGAGAAGGTGAAGCTGGTGTTTTTAAATGTTTATGCTCCCACCAACGCGGTGGACAGGATGGCATTTTTAAACATTTTAAGTGATGCTGTTAGAGACTGTGGGACAGATGATCTTATGTTTTTAGGGGGTGATTTTAACTGCACGGTTGATCCAAACCTGGACAGGAATCATCCTGAACCACATCCGGCCTCATCCTGCAGGATCAGACAGCTCACTGAGACTCATGAGCTGTCTGACCTGTGGAGGGTTTTTAACAGGGATCACAGACAGTACACCTGGAGCCACAACAGGGCAAACCTTTTATCTCTGGCCAGACTGGACCGTTTTTACTGTTTTAAGCACCATTTAAATATTTTTAAGAGGTGTTTTATCCAGCCTGTGGGTTTCTCTAATCATTGTCTCGTCTCCTGTTCTGTTTTTATAAAAAACATTCGTTTAAGGAGCGCCTATTGGCATTTTAATACGGCCCTTTTAAATGACTAGGTTTTTAAAACTGCTTTTAAGTATTTTTGGCGCTCCCACAGAGAGAGCAGGCCTGCCTTCCCCAGCATTCAGCAGTGGTGGGACTTTGGTAAAGCCCAAACTAAACAGCTTTGCCAGCAGTTCACTCGTAATGTCACTAGAGATCTGACCTGGTCTGTGAAGGATCTGGAGAGGGAGGTAGTCAAGCTGCAGATTGCAGCATCTTCTACAGGAGATCGAGGGTTATTAGACTCCCTCAAGTCCAAACAGTCGGCCATAGCCAACCTGCTGGGCGTCTCAGCACAGGGAGCTCTGGTCCGGTCGCGTTTCATGAACATCTCGCAGATGGACGCCCCATCTCAGTTCTTCTTTGGGCTGGAGCAGAAAAACGGACAAAGGAAGATCATTCATTCTTTACGTACGGGTAGCAGCTCTGAGATCTCAGACCCATCTGAGATCAGGAGGTTTGCTGCCGGTTTCTACAGAGACGTCTTTAAGAGTGAGTGGTCACATAATCCAGATGTGCACAGCAGCTTCCTCAGCGGTCTCCCTCAGGTCAAAGCAGAGGCTAACAGTGAGTTAGCAGCAGCGCTAACGCTGCAGGAACTACAAACCGCCCTGTTAAGCCTGCATAGTGGCAGAGCTCCAGGCCTGGATGGCCTTCCTGTGGACTTTTATAAGTCCTTCTGGTCTGAGCTGGGACCAGACCTGCTGGAGGTTCTGGAGGACAGTCTCCAGAATGGAAGACTGCCTCAGAGCTGCAGGAGGGCCGTCATCACTCTGCTGCCAAAGAAGGGAGATCTGCAGGACCTGAAGAACTGGAGGCCGGTCTCTCTGCTGTGCACGGATTATAAGATCCTGTCCAAAGCTCTGGCCCTTAGACTGAGGGAGGTGATGGCGTCCATCATCCACCCGGACCAGACTTACTGTGTGCCCGGCAGACTCATAAGTGACAATGTCACTTTAATTCGGGATGTTTTGGACCTCTCCAGTTCATTGGCTGTAGAGACTGGTCTTATTTCCATAGACCAGGAGAAGGCTTTTGACCGGGTTGAACACCAGTACTTATGGCAGACTTTGTCTGCCTTTGGCTTCAACTCGGGCTTCATAGCCATGATCCGGGTCCTCTATAGTGACATTGCGAGTGTACTGAAGATTAATGGGGGGCTGAGTGCTCCATTTGGAGTCCAGAGGGGGGTGAGGCAGGGCTGCTCTCTCTCTGGGATGCTCTGCTCTCTGGCCATCGAGCCTCTGCTACATAAACTGAGAAACCATCTAAACGGTGTGAGCTTCCCCCAGTGTAGTGTGTCTTTTAAACTGTCTGTCTATGCAGATGACCTTATCGTGTTGGTCAACAACCAAAAGGACATTGATGTTTTAATTGATACTGTGAAAGAGTTTGGTTTTATTTCATCTGCGAAAGTGAACTGGGGGTAGAGCGAGGCTCTGATGGTGGGAGAGAGGCTGGGGGATCGGCTCAGGCTGCCCGGTGGCCTCACCTGGAAAACAGGTGGTTTGAAGTATCTGGGGGTTTTTCTGGGCGATGAGACCCACGTGAACAAAAACTGGGAGAACGTTGTGGAAAAGGTGAAGGGGCGCCTCGGTAGGTGGAAGTGGCTTCTTCCTAAGATGTCCTACCGAGGTCGCACCCTGATCCTAAACAACTTGGTCTCATCGTCCCTGTGGCACCGGCTGGCCTGTGTTGATCCTCCAGCTTCTCTCCTGACTCAGGTCCAGAGAGTTTTAATAGATTTCTTTTGGGGCAGGATGCACTGGGTCCCACAGAGTGTCCTGTTCCTGCCTAAAGAGGAGGGGGGCCAGGGCCTGGTCCACCTGGCCAGTAGAGGCGCTGCCTTCCGCCTACAGTTCCTCCAAAGACTCCTGACTGGACCAAAGGACACTCTGTGGAGACCTTTGGCTCAGTGCATCCTGCAGCGGTTTAACAACCTGGGCCTGGATTTTAACCTGTTTTTAATGGACACCAAAAACATGAGCACATCTCCACTGCCTGGTTTTTATAAGAGTGTTTTTACTGTGTGGAACCTGCTTAAAAAACAAAGACCGGAGCAGGGGGACTCCCTGCACTGGCTCCTGCAGGAACCGGTCCTGTGGGGGACCATACTGGACTCTCCCAGCTGGGCAGGAGCTGGTCTGTCCAGGTTACTTCTGAAAGCACGGGTCTTCACACTGGGCCAGGTCCTGGAGCTGGCAGGACCCAACCTGGATGAGCCTGCTGGCCTGGCGGCTCGACTTGGGATCAGGTCCAACAGAGTCACTAAAAAATTGTTGGTCTACTGGAGGCATAGACTCACAGAACATAAGACTCTGTTTTTAAAACGTTTCACCAATGGAACACTGGTTCCTGATCCAGAGGATTCATACCCCACGATTTACCTGGCACCGGACTACCAGGACTGCAGTGGTCCCTTGCTGGAGCCAGCCCCCCTGGTCTCCCTGGAGGGGGGATCTGGGAAAACCTTCTACAGACTACTGGTAAAGACTCTAAACAGGAAGAAGTTGGACAAGCGACAGGACACAGTGTGGAGGAACCACCTGGGACTGGACCTTAGTTCCAGACCAGCTTGGAGGTCCATATATAAACCTCCACTCTCAAAGAGACATGCTGACCTACAGTGGAGGATCCTCCACAGTATTATAGCTGTGAACTCTTTTATCTCAGTGATCAATGCTGCTGTGGAGGACAAGTGTCCTTTCTGTGGACTAAGAGAGACAAGCTTTCACTGTTTTTATGAATGTCCTCGTTTATCTGCACTGTTTCTGTTTTTAACAAGTGTTTTTACCAGTTTTAAAGAGGGTTTTAACAGGCAGCTTTTTATCTGTGGTTTTAAATACACTCGCCAGCACAAACACAAGAGCCAGCTTTTAAACTTTGTTTTAGGGCAGGCCAAGATGGCAGTGTACTTGAGCCGCAAGAGGAAGATGGAGGAGGGTGGAGAGCTTGATGTGGTTGCTATAGCGAAGAACCTGATCCGGTCCAGACTGCTTGTGGACCACAGGTTCTACCAGACTGCAGGGGACCTGGGGTCCTTCAGGCAGATCTGGACCGTGGATCAGGTTCTTTGTCGATTATCAGAGGGTCAGCTTATTTATGGAGATGTGCTCATGTGAGGTGGTTTATTTATTTTTTAATGAAGGCTGATTTTAATTGATTCTTATTGTTCTTATTTTGTCATTTGGTGTTATTTATGAGGAAATTGTCCAGATGACAAAATGAACAATAAAGTTGTTTAAAAAATCAAATCAAATCTCTCTACTCTCTCTTCTCTCTCTCTCTCTCTCTCACTTTCTCTCTCCCTCGCGAACCAACATTCCAACGTAAGGGGGGTCAGTGGGGGGAGCTCCCCCCTGAATAGTCTACTTGAACAACGATCTCACCTTGTCTTTGCTCATCTTCAGAGGAGCTGCCAGGACTGGCCACTGCTGCTCCTGCTGCTGCACCAGTGCTACTGTTTGTTTCTGAAACTGGTTAATGTTGACAACTAACGTTAGCTGGCCCATAATTGTCTTTATACTTACTGCTGCAAGTAGCCTGGTTGGCAGCTAGCTAAGCTAAAGACGTCACGTGAGCATCCAAACATCAGCGGCAGCTGTCTGGAATGGACTAGCTTACCTTTAATTGGACTTTGCATAACAAGCAAACTGGGTTCAACTTTGGGAAAGAAAGAAGTCAACAGCTGCCTCCCCCCATTTGCCGTCCTTCTTTTTCCTTCCTCTCCTTCTTTTTTTGACACCCTGATTTGTGCTTTTTGTGCAGCATCATGTCTCGCCCCCAGGTCATTCAATCTGGGCTCACTGACGTTACACTTGTCACCGGTCGCTGTCAGACAGACTAAACAATTTTGCACCTCCAAGAGGGGGCCCCAGAATGTCCAATATGTTGGCAGGACTGTGGCATAAAGTTCATTCTCTCAGTTGACGTTATTAATCTATGTAATGACACCAATTCATTTGAAATAAACATCACAAAAAAAAAAAAAAAAAAAAAATCAGGGTTTTCATGGGCCCCTCTCCCTACTCGGGCCCTGGGTAGTCAGGTCCAGTTTTCCCCCCACTACGACGCCCCAGGATGGCATCCTCCCAGAATTGTCAAAGGCAAAAGTTTTCACTGTTTGTGATGTAAAGCATGGCTTCTGGCACATCAAATTCGAGGAGAGGTCAAGCTACCTCACCACATTTGCCATCCCAAACCATACCGTTGGCTCAGAATGCTGTTAGGTAGTAGCCCAGCACCAGAAGTCTTCCAAAGGAGGCTCATGCGAGTGCTTGAAGGCTTACCTGGAATTTATGTTATCGCAGATGTGTTGATCACAGGGGAAGGCACGCTATTGTCATGTCCTGTCCGTCTGGTTTTAAGTTCACTATTTTTGTCTTGTCCTTGCATGTTGTCTTGTCATTTCCTGTTTTATTTTGAAGTAACCTTGTCTCCCTCTAGTTTCAGACTGTTTTAATTCCTGCCCTCCTGTCTCCCCTTACGCTGGTAATTGTCTGCCCCGCACTGATTGTTTCCACCTGTGTCCCCTTGTGTGTAAATAGTTGTTTCCCTTATGTCGTGTGTGAGATCATCATGTTCCATGTCTGTGTCTCAAGTTCACGTTCCTCGTCTCCAGAGAATTGTTCCAGTTTTTCCCTCAGCCGGATAACTCTTAAGAGCACTGTGTTGAGATGAACTACTGGGGTAGTGGAGAAAAATGAACATTGTACAGACAATCATTACTATTAACCCTTAAATTTACACTCATACTGAATCACATCCTTCCTGTTTTCTATTTTCCAGGCTGAGGACTCTGGAATGATGCAAACTGTTGGATCCATAATCCCTGTGTGTGTGCAGTGTAGTTCAGAGTGAACATGAAGAGCTGCAATTGAAATGATCAACTTCAAATGTAACCACTGCAAGCTTTTGCATTAACTGCAATAAATGTTCAGCATCAGCAAACATGATGGTTCTGGTTTCTTTTCTGTTTGTACTGGACTCTTTTAATAAGGAAAGCTTTACTCAAGCACATAGTGAGAAAACATGTTCCAAAAGTAAGGGGACAAAATTACAAATACTTGCTGAGACAACAACTACAAAAAACATCAGAAAATACGTAACCTAGTGTTCACCTTGCACAATGACACAAAGCACCTTACCTATGATACACTTGAAAGGAAATGGCTTCAAAGATAAAGCCTAAGCTACTCCACCATGTACCCATGAATACGTGCCAGATGAGAAAGCACAGCGACTCCGAGTCAGGAAGCTAGTTACTAACATGCATTTATGGGAGAGAGAGGAAACATCCTCCTCACCACTGCTCTAACAGATAGGGCCTGAGCAGCATCACCTCTATTCCACCTCACCAAACAGATGAAGCCTGAATGACACAACTTCAACCACAAGTCCTGATAATGAGGAATTGCAATAGTCTGGACGCCAAGAAGCCTCTAAGTAAATCATAAAATATGTATTTATGATCAATACATCTTAGGTTATGAATTATAAACCATGAATTCTCATAAAAGGTGAAGAAAATAACCCACTTTCACTTTTAATGATAGAATTCAACCAGGCGCCACCCTCCATCCATCCATTTTCTACCGAAGGGGGGAAAGCATATGTGTGTAATGGATGGAGGAAAGGCTGATTCTTGCCATATAGTAGTTTGATGAGCTGTGTTACACGAGACTGTAGCCCCTGGACGAGCTGAAAATCTCCCACATCCTGCCTCCCCTCAAAGTGGCATGTAACCAAACTCTTCTTCTTCCTGATCTCCTCATCATCATCATTATCAGCATGAATAAAGCCAGGGCTTCCCGCTCGATCCGTAGCCTAGCAACTTGGTCGCGGTGTGGCCTGCTTTGCGTTCACACCACACTTAACATCTTCGGTGTAAAATCAACTTTAGAAAGATATTGGCAGATTTGAACTTCCTGGATCAATATGTCAAATACAGTATGATCTAAAGATGCAAACGATGCATTTCTGTAATGTTGGTGAGGTACATAACAAGCTACAACCATATTTTTACCAAAACAATACATCCCCGGTGCTCCACAGAAAACATTGCTCCTAATGAGCACCGGCCTTTGAGGAGACTTATAGAGATTTATAGGTCATCTATTATGCAAAATTTACTTTATGGAGGTGTTCTAACAGTAGTATATGTCCCCATAGCCTGTGAATGAGGCCCCAGGAGTGAGAAAAGTCTGTCACCCACATGCTGAAACAAGCTAGTTGAACATTTCTCTACTTTTGACATCAATAGGAGGTTTTCACTTGACGTCACTTCTGTGTTACACGGCATGCGCGAAATACAGATGGAGGGCAGGAATTGAGTTGCTGCTATAGAGACCAGCAACATGCCGATGTTTTGCTCCGTTTACGGCTGCTCGATTCGATTGAACAGGGAAAAAAACAAGAGCTTTTATCATGTGCCCAAAGTAGTCTTACACAAAGGGGAAAGATGTAAGAAGCTGACTGAAAAACGCCGGAAAAAATGGCTTTTTAATCTCCGCCTATGGTCTGGAGGAGCTGTATCGGATAATGCCCGTGTGTGCAGTGAGCACTTTGTCAGCCATTGGCACTTGTCTGTTGTGCAGGAGGCTGAATCTCTCATTTTAACACCAGCTTCAATGGCAGAGAAGGGCCCCTACATGTGAACATGATTCTGACAGTCTGAGTATAGAAAACAATAGAAGAAAATTGAAAATATTAGATATACTGACTTGTGTTTACAAATACTCGATTTATAACAAAAGCTAAAAGTAACTTTTTAAACACCAATATAGCCCACATCCATGACGTTACATAGAAGACAAGGACTTACCCTACCATGCAGTTACAATGACCTGTAACAACCTCCACATCTCCTTGTGCAACAATCCACGTTTTCAGGGCTGTTTCACTCAATCTCTGAGAGTGGTTAACCTAGTAACATGGATAGTTGTAACGTTAACGTTGAGAAACTTGTTGCTTACTGCTGATGCTTACAGATGCTAACAATAAATATAATAGCCATAAAAAACTTACCCTGGCAAAAACCAAACAAAGGTCGTTTGGTAGTATTTTTCAGTCTAGGTCGTGCACCCACCCACTGACAAAATAATTATAAGCATCCATACTTTTGTACGCCTTCATTTGTTATTTTGTGTAGAACAACGTCTGAAGAACAAGGTAATTGGTGATGTCCACTGCTTCAACTGCAGGCAAATGCGTAAGTTCGGTGGAAAAAATGGTCTTCTTCAGAAGTTATGGATCAGCTCCTGCTTATTTGTTGACTTTTTCCATGTATCTTTTTCTTGATATCGCATCTAAACTGGCACAATACGAGCTTTCCTGCATCTCCTCCATTGCAGTCGGTCACTTCCTGCCCTTCATTTGATTCTCGTGCGAAGTCAGGATCATGTGACTGAAAACCTCCTACAGTGGGGATGCCCCTCCCTCCAGGAGAGGACACTGCCTTTGAGCCTCACCTGGATGGATAACCCTCCTCTAAAGTTACCAAGTGGCCACCATTGTTTCTCCTCGCTGACAAACCTGAGAAAGTTAGAAGCAAAGCACAGCAGCTGCTCTGTGTGTTGGCTGTTTCAACGAGCATAGGAGGCTATTTTTACTCTGTTCGTCCTCTGAAGACCCATTGGATTGATTTGTTTTAGCTGGAAATGTAGCAAGAGAGATTTCAAAGTTTAGCATGTGCGTGCACATCATCTCACAAAGCAGGCAACTCGGTAGCCAAGCATAATTTGTATGGGCCCATGTTTACAAGGCAGTCTTCGGTTAGCACGGTGAGCACTGCAGCTCTAACCGAGCTCCGTCAGTACTAAAGCTAACCGAGCTCCGTCACAGAATAGTGTATTCTATACAGTCCAAATCTTCCCAGTACTTTATTTCCCCTGTGGTATGCTTGTGGTAACTTAGTCATCTTAGCTAGCTGCAGTGCTAATGCTACAGGGACGTTTACAGACAGAGCATTGCAGCTAACGGAGCTGCGACTACGATTACATTTATGTCCTTAAGTAATTACTATCAAGAGACATTCAACATAAGCTCCATCAGCACAAGGCTCATTTGAAGCTAATGTTATGCACTTTACTCTGACTACTATTAACGGTACTGTCCATGCATTGCAGAGTAACGTTAGCGGCCTCTTTTGCTGGTGCCAGCAAAAGATAAGTAAACAGAAGCGCACAGTAAGGCGAGAGAGAGAGAGAGAGAGAGAAAGACTTCCTCTCTCCAGAGAGGGGGTGTGGTCAGACACAGCTCAAGAACATTTAAAAGCACAGACACAGAATAATACAGTGAATTTTTTTTTTATTCATCTTTTTCACAGAAAAAAAGGCAATGGATACAAAAAGAGGATTACATCCATATTACATATTTCTGTTTCTTTTTTTCCTTTTTCCAACTCGCCAAACTCTCAAAACAATCCCAGGCCCACAAAAAAGGAGCGAACACTGAAACAGTGGAGCAGAGTCTCTGTACGAAGAAATAAATCACAAAAACTCAAAAACAGAAACCATGTGATGTGTAAATACAGTGGCAAATGCATCAAAGAAAAGAAAAAACAGCACATTCATCACAATATTGAGAGAAACAATAACAAACTAAGTAACTGAAATAAAAAGGGGAGGGGGAGACAATCAGTCCGGGGGCAAGGTTTGCAGTGAATTAAAATAACCTATGAAGGACTGCCATTTACAAGCAAATTTAGCTGAGGCACCCATTACCAAGCAAATTATCTTTTCTAATTGAAGAAAAAACATGACATCCTGAAGCCACAGCGAAATGGATGGAGGTTTGGAGGATTTCCATGAAAGAAGAATACGACGTCTCGCTAAGAGGGACGTAAAAGCTAGGACATCTGACTGTATGGGGTTAATAGAAGAGGAGTCAACGGGAAGTCTAAATATAGCCAGGAAAGGGCCCATAACGATATTTTTCCCCAGAACCCTCGACATGATCATGGAATAATCACCCCAAAATTTCTGTAGCCTAGGACAGGAGAAAAACATATGGCTTACATTACAGGGAGAGCCATGGCATCTGTCACATAGATCAGAAATATTTGGGTAGATTTCAGACGACCGGGACTTTGAAAAGTGGGCCCTATGCAGCAGTTTGAACTGAATAAGTCCCAGTCTAGCACAGGGTGTGCTAGTCAAGTCCAAACCCAGCTCCCGTGACCAACAGACTCGAGCATTAACCACCAAGCGCCCATCAAATGTCATTAATCGGGCATATATCTTAGATATACAAGATTTTTGACAGAGTTTCAAAGTCAATAGTTCATCCCATGGTTGGTCAACAGGGAGGAAAGGGAAGTTAGGGAACAAAGTAGAGGCACAATGTCAGAGTTGGAGATACCGAAACAAATGGGATGCAAGGAAATCCAAATTTGACCTCAAATCGGAAAACGTGGAAAATACACCATCCTTATAGAGGTCCCTGAAGTGCTTAATGCCTCGATGATGCCATATCATAAAAGCAGAATCAATCAACGATGGGGGAAATAAATGATTTTTAGTGACAGGCATGTGGGTGGATGGCAACACAAATCCAAAACGGCACATTAACTGAAACCAAATCTTAAGGCAGGAGAGTACCACGGGGTTACTTATAAAGCCAGAGGGGTTCATTGGTAGAGAGGAAGAGAGCAAGGCCAAAAAGGAAGACGAAGAGAGTGACTGAGCCTCTAATCTACACCACAGTAGCCCCGGAGACCGAAGCCAGTATATGAATTTGTAAATGTGCGCTGACCAATAATAAAACATAAAATTGGGTAGTGCAAGACCCCCATGACATTTAAATTGCTGGAGAAGTGAATACCACAACCTGGGAGTCTTACCTCCCCACAAAAAAGTGGTAATAGTTGGTCAAGTGATCTAAAAAACTTCTTTGGCAGAAATACAGGAGCGCATTGAAACAAAAAAAGAAATCTAGGCAATACAGTCATCTTCACTGCAGCAACCCTAACCATCAGTGACAGCGGTAAGGAATTCCACCTCTGCAAGTCTGTCACCACCTGATTTATCAGGGGAAGAAAATTAGCTGTGTAAAGAGCTGGAAGGGTACGGGTCACATTAAGTCCTAAATAGCTAAACCCCGACTGGCTAAATTTGAAGGGAAGATCAGATTGTTTAAGCAACAAAGCAGAGGCATTTATGGGGTAATATTCACTCTTAAGAAGATTGACTTTATAGCCGGAGAAGGAGCCATAATTCTGCAACAGAGATAGTATCGACGGTATGCAGGTAAGTGGATCTGACACATAGAAAAGCAGGTCATCTGCATAAAGTGAAATTTGAGTGCAACATCAGCCCGAGAAACTCTGCGAAAGAGAGGAAGACATTTCAACACAATTGACAAAGGTTCAATGGCCAGGGCAAAAAGTAAAGGGGAAAGAGGACACCCCTGTCTGGTGCCACGTGATAGCGTAAAATAGCTAGAGTGTGTATCATTAGTGCGGACGCTATAGCCTGGTGGAAAGTGTAAAGAAGTCTAATCCAAGATATAAATCCATCACCAAATCCAAATTTCTGAAGTGTGGCAAAAAGATTATTTCATTCCACACGATTGAATGCTTTTTTCGGCATCGACTGAGATCACAACCTCAGGGAGTGGAGAAGAACTTTTGGAAAAAATGACATTCAGAAGTGTGCGAATATTGTCAAAAAACTGACGTCCCTGGACAAAACCATTTTGTTCCTCTGATATGACAGCAAGAAGAATCTTCTCTAGACGAATTGCCAACACTTTGGCCAAAATTTTTACATCTACATTCAACAAAGACAAGGGTCTATAAGAAGTACAAAGTACAGGGTCCTTGTTTTTCTTAAGGAGAAGGGATATGGACGCCTGGGTTAAAGTTGGAGGCAACGAACCATGCTGAAAAGACTCATTATACATTGAGAGAGTTGATTCATCATTGAGAGACTCATTATACATTGAGAAGGGCTAATTTGCCACTAAATCTTTTAAAAAACTCAGCGGTAAAGCCATCAGGCCCAGGAGCCTTATTGCTGTGCATAGATTTAATGGCCGTGATAATCTCCTGCAAACTAAAAGAAGCATCACACCTACAAGCCTCCTCGGGATCAACAGTAGGGACATTGAGATTCTCAAAGAAGGTCATCGCGGCGTCTAGTGTAAATTCTGATTCATAGAGAGACGAACAATAGGATTTAAATATTGTATTGATGGTACTCAGATCAGTGATAAGCAACCCAGTGGAATCTCTAATACTCGGAATCAATCTCTCACCTTCTTCATAACAGGTAGCGCGGGAGCGCAGCAAGAGACGTTCTGCATCAGCCGTTGCCACAAGGTCAAATTCTGATTGTAAATTAAGCCGTTGTTTCAGCAAGTTTGGAGTTGGACCAGCCAAATTAAGTCTTGTTCCAAAATTTTAGACGCGAGCCCCCTTGGCTTTGCCCCACGAGTTTTGCAGGAATAAGCCTAATAACAGATAATGAGTCCACGCAAATAAGCTTTGAGTGATTCCCACAATAAGGAAAAACTGGTAGTCATTCTTATTCAAGGTAACAAAATCACATATCGAGGAAGATATAGAGACAGTAAATGCATCGTCAGATAACAGCAATGGGTTAAACTTCCAGAGTGAAGAAAAGTGGGGCTGTTTGAGAAATTTAATGAGCAGGGTTAAGGGAGTGTGGTCTGAAATAACAATTGGGTGTTATTCAGAAGAGAGAAGGGGAGAAGAGAGCTATCGACAAAAAAATAATCAATACATGAATATGACTGATGCACCTGCAAAACAAAAGAGAACTCCTTAGCTTGAGGATTGGAGAACCTCCAAGGATCGACAAGCCGCGTCTTGACCACAAAATCAGAAATTGATTTTGACACAGCAGACTGAGTCAAAGTGTGAGGACTTGAGCGGTCTAAAGAGGGAGCCATAACACAATTCAAATCACCCCAAAGTATCAAAAGATGAATATCTAAACAAGGAATGTTACTAAATAGATTATTTGTAAAGTCAGGGTCATCAAATTTCAGCACATATACATTTACCAACAATACAGGGTTGGAGTACAGAGTACCCACAAAAATCAGAAATTTGCCATTTTTATCACATATTGTCTTAGAGACAGAGAAATTAACACTCTTATTGACCAAAATTGACACACCCCTAGATTTGGAATGAAAATTTGAATGAAAAATATCACCCACGCATGGCCGTCAAAGTCTGAAATGATCTCTGTTGCGCAAATGGGTTTCCTGAAGGAAGGCAATATCAGTGTCAAAACGTTTTAAATGTGAGAATATCTTCGAACATTTGATTGGATTATTCACACCCTTTACATTCCAGCTCAGGAAGCTAATGCTCGGCATGGTGACAGGGTCATGCAAATTACTACTGTTCATGTACAGTATCAATGGAAAAATAAAAATTGTCTCACCCACCACGGGGATATGAAAAAAAGGGAGGAAAGAGAGAGAAAAAAATAAATAAAACCAAACACACATACATACAGAGACATAACCCACCAGCCAACAACCCACCCCACCCACCCACCCGCACATCCAATGTCCCCATTCCCAAACGATGAGAACATCCGTGCAGGCTCCAAAGGGAGCCATTCCTAAAAAACAAAAACTTACGACTATGTAGCTGTAAAGCTATGCCTAACAAAGGAAGTCCTGCAGAGAGTCAAAAGTCAATTATAAAATATCAGGCACACAAAACAGCTGACCTAGGTATTGTGACAACTGTAATCCCATTGAGATGGCAAGAACTATATAATAAGATACTGTGGCCAGCAGAGCGACAACAGCATAAAAATCCAGCAGTCATGTAACAAACAGTAAACTGGAATAATATGGATAAAAATAAACCAGATTACCATGTCTATGAGAAAACACATTAAGCTGAGAGTTGCGAACAGTACTGTCCCCATAGACAGTCAACATCCAGGAAGAAATAATAACAAAGTCATATCTGCTGAATTGACTCACTCACCAAGAGGTTTGGAACACATTTGCGCATGCTGAAGAAGTCATCTCAGAAAACTAGGAGGCAACATCTTTGTTTATCATCTTGATATACGTCATGGCCTCCTCCGGTGATGTGAAGTCCCGCAGCTGGCCACTGTAGGTTATGCGCAACCAGGCAGGATACAACAGACCAAACCTAACTCCTTCAATGTCCCGCAACTGGCGGCAGATGTCGGTGAAGGCAGCGCGAGCCTACGCCATCCTGGCGGTATGGTCCGGGAAAACGGAGCTGGTCATATTACACACTTTTATCTGCTGCAACTCCCTCACCTTCCTGAGGATATAGGAGCAGTTCGCATAGTAATGAAGCTTCGCCACTATAGCGCGGGGGCAATCCCCTGGTTTAGGCTTTGAATCGTCCTCCGGAACGCCGATGATCCATATGTTCTGACGCTGATCCCTCGACTCCAGATCCTCGCACCTGTTGTCCAGCCTCACGCATTCTTTTGACAAATAGTCGACTTTGTTCTGAATAGCAACGATATCATCCGAACACGTGGAAAGAGACTGCTCCACCTCAGTAACCGTGACTTTAAGTCCCACGACATCCGACTTCATGGAAGAGATACTGCCAGACAGGTCTGTTTTAAAAGTTAGCAGCTCGGACTTAATGGATGTCAGATTGTCACTCAATGCTGCTTGAAGTTCCGTCTTGAATATAGCCTCAACATCATGTCGAAAAGCGGAAAGTAGCTCCGTTTTGAGCTCGGCGAAATTGGCAGCCGAGGGCGGCATGTTGCAGGTGTTCCCCGGGGGAGGAGAATCACCGCCAACTGAGGGGGTAGCAGGAGCAGCAGGCCGCAGATTAGCCCTAGTGTTGTTTCCCGTTTTAACATTTTTCGGAGGCCAAGGTCAAGGCCCAGCCAAAGTAACTTTGCAAACAGTGCCGTTAAATGACAAAAATAGCGAAATCTACATGCGTCTCACTCCATGTTACGCCAAGCCGGAAGTCCAATACAGTGATTTTTAACTGGCTGGAATTCAGGACCAGGGCTGAGTTTGGGGTAAAACTGTTATGCTGCTATAGAATAGACGCAAAAGTAGACTTGGATGTGTTTCAAACAGGGGTTTATTAGATGGAGGCCAGGAACTGGCCGATGAGGAGAAAATGGCCGGGCTGAAACAGGGGAAGCGTGAGATGGTTGAGGGCTGGCATTTTGGGCTGGCAGGGGAGAAGTGGGTGGAGAGAGCAGGCAGGCAGATGTCTGGCAGGAGGAGGTGGTGGTAATGAACCTGTGCACAAAGAGACTGGTTGATAGCAAAGAAAGATAAACTTCCAAAATTACTTTCAAAGAGGCCTGAATGTGACTACCGCTGAGGCGACACAACAATCTGGCGAAGACTGGATGAAGAGCCAGGGTAGATATACTGCTGGAGTTGAATAGTGGATTGGTTGCAGGTGAGACAGATTGGCAGCTGGTGATGATGACCACTCCCAGGGAGACAAGACAAACACGACCGACTCAAAAGCGAGGGGAAAACAATGGAATGACAAGTAGTGAGGAGAAGGCCCCACTACACTATGATAAATACACTTTAAATACAATCTTGTTGGACGTATGAGACCTATATAAAATTGCAGATAAAGTGTATAATATGGGACCTTTAAAGAAAAACAAGATTTGGAGCAAGGACTGGGTTAGTCTAAAATAGCAAACAGAAAGATCAAAAATGAAATATTGACAATGAAATTGAAGGACAAACTGGAGTTTGACTTTGCAAACATGAGTGCAAAAGCGGCATTTCAAAGAGTAGGTACTCCAACTGGCTCAGAAAACAAATCCGACACATATACAATAACACTATAAGAATAATTTTCAAAAGAACTCAACTATATGTGCCCTCAGGGCACAGGTACAAAACACTGAGGTGCAGAAAGGCTCGCTGAAGCCTCCATGTTTGTTGTGCTTCCTTTTGCTTTGTAAGTGTACAGTGTCAAGTTATTTGTCCCTTGCTATTTATCCGAAATATTGTGGGGTCCATAGTATGTACTGTCCATGAACACAAATTTCCCCCCAGGGGATAATAAAGTCTAAATTATAAAGAATTAAAGACGTTAATTCAATGTGACCAGGTAGATTTAGTGATTGATATCTATTTGCCAAATTAAGTGCTGGACTGCAGTTCATGAGGTTTAAGTATTGTGGACTGTTCAATTTAAACAGAGTTTAAGAGGCATCAGGGAAGATTGTGAGAGAGATCAATATTCTGAGTTTAAATTTTAGTATTAATCTCACCTCTAGATTAGACATAAATTGCTTTATTTAATTTAGAGATCTAATCATCAGAATTCTTTCACATCTGAAAATGTCTATGTATTCGTAGATAAATGTAAAATGTTGCTGAGGAGTGGCTGTAGGCTTTGTCCAAATTTGTTTCCCATTAATACATTATAAATCGCACAGTTCACACAATGAAAATAAACTACACCCAAACTTGATTCATATCTGACCCAGTCAGACTGCAGTTCATCACATCTTACCTGAAGTTCAGTTTCCTCTCCACTCGCACAAACAAGGCCGTGGAGGCAGCCTGAGCGTGGAGCCTGCACCGGAAGCATCCTGATGTACATTATAAATCACACAGTTTTTTACTTACAAACAACTATTTGCAAATGTATGTGTGGATATTTTTGTTCTGTTTCTCTGCTCCACCCTCCAGTTGAGAGGAGTTATGACTATTAAAAACAGGCTTTATTAATTTATTTTCTTGCTGGAAGGCAAAGCGGCTAAAGTCAAACACATGTTAGAACTTTAGCTATTGAAAGCACTTCAGGGTGGGGAGGATACCTGCAGAAATAAAAGATTTATGATGAGAGGCACCAGAAAGAGGAGCCGTCTATTCTGATAAGTCCTCTCTATGTGCTTTACTGTGTAACTGCCAACAAGGATGTGAACGAGCCGGTAAAGCTGTAGTAGCACCTGCCTCTATATTTGAAACAAAACAATTAGGTTATATGTTACAGCAGACTTAAAGAAAATTCAGATAAGTTCACACTCAAAGCCTATGAAGAAATGATGTGCAGGTCAGCATTTGTTAATGACATCTGTTGCCCCTACCTGACCCCATGTGAGAGCTAGAAAGGATAAAGGTTAAATTGCTCTTAAAATGGCATTGTTATTGTTGAATAGTAACTTTAAACTCTCTTCACAACACACACACACACACACACACACACACACACTGCTCCCACACCCAAAAATATTTGACGAAGAGGCAACATCAGTGGTTGTCAGAAATTTGGTCGAACAACAACCAACTCTCCAGAAGGTGTCAGTCCAGTAAGCTCAACTATTTTTTCCTTAAATTTAGCTGCAGCACTATCAGATCAGCAGGTAGTGTTCCAGTTATCAAATGATGGAGTCTGGATGTTCACATTCAAATTTCTACGGAATGTAGAAAATGTTTGATTGCAGTAATAATATATGTCAGTACCAGGTTAAAAATAATAGTAATAATTAGATAAATGCAGTACCACCCACATTAATTACTTGTGTGTTGTTACAGCCTTAGGGCTGTGTGTGTTGTGGTGTGTGCTTCTTTCTCTCTCACACATAAGCAGTTAACACAATCAGCCACAATGAATACATAATGTTTTTTTAAGTGAATTCTCTGAATTCTAATCAATCCTCCACACCACCTACAATAGGATCTTAATAATGGTGATTTTAATTTACACATAAATAATACCTCAGACCCAGTGTCCAGAGAATTTTTAAATGTCCTAAATTGCTTGGATTTTAACCAACACGTCACGCAGCCGACCCACAGCAGAGGGCACACCCTGGACCTGGTCATAACCTACGGCCTGTCCGTGGGTGTGATCTCTGTTGTGGATCTGGCTGTGTCTGACCGTTTCTGTGTGTTTTTTGAAATCTGCAGTTTTAACCAGCTGAGGAGCCCAGTCAGAACAGTGAGGAAACGCCACCTGACTTCTGAAGTGGCTGCAAATTTTCTGCAGATTTTACAGAGCACTCCTGCAGAGATTTTACCAGCACCCTGTGAATTTTAACAATAATCTGAAAACAATGCTGGACATAGTAGCGCCACTTTTAACCAAAACAATTAGGACAAAAAATAAGCCCCCGTGGAGAAATGAGAGCATAAAACAGCTTAAAAGAAAGTGCAGGAGTGCTGAAAGGAGATAGAGGAAAATCTTAACTAACAGTCTAAACTAAGAGTCCACTATGAGACCACCTACAATAATGCAATTAAACCGGCCAGAACCTCCCACTTCAAAAAACTCATCTCCGAAAATAAAAATAACCCCAGATTCCTCTTCTACACAATCAATCATTTAACAAACAATAATTTTAACAGATTGCCCAGGACATCAACTGATGCCTCTGTGAGGAATTTACAGACCACTTCAGAAGTAAAATCGACAACATCAGATCCAGTCTTTTATCTCAACAGATTTTAACCATCAATACACCTGGATCATTGCTTTTACCTGAGGAGACACTGGAGAGTTGCCCTGGTTGATGCATAGACACTTGGTAGAGTTTTCTCCCAGGTAAACCCCACAACCTGCCTTTTAGATCCAAGTCCCACACCATTTTTAAACAATTTTATGGATTCTTTGAGGAACAGCTGTTAAACATTGTGAACTGCTCTCTTCAGATGGGTAGCTTCCCCACCTCCTTTAAAACAGCGCTGGTCAAGCCCCTCCTGAAGAAGAGCTGTAGCCAACATACCATTTCTAAGTAAAATCTTGGAAAAACTTCTCTTAAACAAGTAGATGAATTTTTAAATAGAACATTTTAGAGAAGTGCCAATCTGGCTTTAGGATGAAGCACAGTACCGAGACAGCCCTTTTAAATGACACCAGGTGCAACTTAGAGAACCATAAACTCACAGTCTTCATCCTGCTGGATCTAACCGCCGCCTTCGATACAGTAGACCATCACATTTGATGGCACTGTTTTTAACTGGTTTGTCTCATATCTCATAGCTCGACACTTCTGTGTAAGTATGGATACTTGTTCCTCACAAACCCATGAGATTGTGTGCGGGGTTCCCCAGGGGTCAATTTTAGGTCCCCACTCTGTACATGCTTCCCCTTGAGGATGTCATCAGGAGGCATGGCATCAGCTTCCATAGCTCTGCTGATGACACAGCTGTACATGGCCGTGTCTCCTGATGACAGCGGGCCAATTGATGCCCTTTTAAACTGCATTTTAGATATCAACTCATGGATGGCAGCTAATTTCCTGCAGCTCAACCAGAAAAACATCTAAATCTGTAAAAAACTTGGGCGTGATTTTTGACTCTGAGCTCAGTTTTATTTCAAACATCAAAAACATTACAAAGGTAGTTTTTTACCACCTAAAGAATATAGCCAGAGTCTGCCCGTTTCTCTCCCAGGCCAGCATGGAGGTGCTGATGCATGCGTTTATCTCCCGTCGTTTAGATTATTGTAACGTCCTGCTCTCTGGCCCCCCCAAAAAGAGCCTCCATATGCTAAAACTCCTACAGAACTCAGCTGCACGAGTGCTGACGAGTACCAGAGGGCGGGAGCACATTACACCAGTTTTAAAATCACTGCATCGGCTCCCCCTGTGCACTTCAGGATAGATTTTATGGTTCTTTTACTGGTTTTTAGATGTCTTAACGGTCTTGGGCCCTCTTATCTATCTGACCTACTTTTAACATATCAACCCTCGCGGACCCTGAGGTCCTCTGCCACTGACCTGTCAACCATACCAAAAGTTAGAACCAAAACACATGGGGAGGCAGCTTTCAGTTATTATGGCCCCAAATTGTGGAACAGCCTGCCAGAGAACCTCAGGGCTGCAGAGACCGTTGAAGTTTTAAAGAAAAGGCTCAAGACTCACCTTTTTAATCAGGCTTTTGACTGATCTCTTTTATTTGATATTTCTCCTTCTGATCAGGTATTGTGAATGACTTCTTTTATTAACCCATCTATTTATGTATTTATTATTTTATTTATTTATTTATCTATTTATGTATTTATATAATTATTTTAATTATTATCAGGTTTCAGCTCAGTGTTCAGTGTTTCCCAAAGATGGCTTTTTCTTCACTTAAGGTTTCGGTGCCATGCCATGCCATGCCTAAGTGTGTCTGTGTGTGTGTGTGTGTGTGTCTGTGTGTAACAGGAACAATTTATGAGATATGTTTGTCATTATTATTTGTTCATGTATTTGGGTTTATTGGTTATAATTACACAAAATATCTGTATTGTTACCTGACACACCAAGGCCTCCGCACTTAACATGAGGAACGTTTGACACTCAACTGCGTACCCCTACGATCACTTCCGGGGTTCTGAGGTAAGTTACACCATGCTGATCACAATTTCCCACCTCCACATTGCACTAAGTTTACTTTTCTGTTGAAGACTTACCTTTGTAACATGTCGGCTGTGTTGTTGTATTGTGTAGGGATCGAGTTGTGTACCTGTTACTGACGGAGGATTGTTTTATTCACTTTGATGTTAGCTATCAGAAATAAATGGAGATTGCCTCCAAAGATATCTGTGGTCTGGGTCTCTACATTCAACACAACGCAGAATGATTATCCACCGGTTACATCTGTACTTATTAAGGGTTGGGTGGGTTTTCCATCATTGTTTTTAGCTCCTGTGAGGCACTGTGAACTGCACTGCAAGTATGAAAAGTGACCAAGATATGTCCTTCAACGTCCACATGAAACAAACAGCTAGAACTGCTTTTTTCCATCTGCTTAACACTGCAAAAATCAGGCATATTCTCTCTCAAAACAATGCAGAAAAATTAGTCCATGCATTTGTAACTTCTAGGCTGCACTATTGCAATTCCTTATTATCAGGCTGCCCTAATAAGTCTATCAAGACTCTCCAGCTGGTCCAGAATGCTGCAGCACGTGTTCTGACCAGAACCACAAAAAGAAAACATATTTCTCTTGTGTTAGCCTCTCTGCACTGGCTCCCTATAAAATCTAGAGTAGAATTTAAAATTCTCCTCCTCACCTACAAGGCACTGAATGGTCAGGCTCCATCTTATCTTTCAGAGCTAATAGTGCCTTATAATCCAGCTAGAACTCTGTGCCCTCAGATTGCAGGACTATTAGAGGTTCCTAGGGTTTATAAAAGTAGAATGGGAGCTAGAGCTTTCAGTTATCAAGCTCCTCTTCTGTGGAACCAACTCCCTCTTTCAGTCTGGGAGGCAGACACCATCCCCTTATTCAAGAGTAGGCTTAAGACTTTCCTTTTTGATGGTGCTCATAGTTAGAACTGATCCAAGGCTGACTCAGGCTGCCTTGGATCAGTCCTTAGTTATGCTGCTAAAGGTCTAGACTGCCGGGGTACTTCCTCTGACACACTGAGCTTCTCTATTTCTTTAGTTGGATGCCTCCATTAAGTCATTTTACTGACTCATCTTCTTCCCCGGAGTCCCTGTGCGCTCAGCTCCCAGGTGTCTGCGAGCTGAGGCTACTTGGTGGGAAGGAGGTGGTGTCATCCAGGCTTCATCTGTCATGATCGTGGTGAGATGGAGAAGAGGCGATGCTGCTCAGGTTGTATCTGTTGGAGTAGTGGAGAAGAGGATGTGTTTCCTCTTCCTCCCTTTAACACATGTTGCAGATTAGTTTTGTGCCTCGTAGTCCCTGTGCGTTCTCATCTCACAGGTATCCATGGATCCAGTCTACCTGGTGGAGTAGTGGTTGTGCAGACCAGTCAGGGTTCATCTTCTGGTACTGAGTGATGTGTGGTGACGAGGTCATGTTGCGGAGGCTTCTCCTGTTTGGTGTGGTGGAGTGGAGGATGTGCTGCACAGGCTTCTTCTGGTTAGCGTGGTGGAGAGAGGAAGACGTGCTGCCCAGGCTTCTTCTGGTTAGTGTGGTGGAGAGGAAGATGTGCTGCTCATCCATTGCTGATAGCTTGATGATGCTCTTCATCCCCTTGGACACTCTCATACAATTCCATATATACACTGTATATTAGCTGTTGTTATATTGAGTTGGACATTTTCATACAATTTTATATGTAGTATTAATGTGTTTTCATTGTTGTTATTCTGTACACATGGCATCTATTGCACGTCTGTCCATCCTGGAAGAGGGATCCCTCCTCTGTTGCTCTTCCTGAGGTTTCTTCCGTTTCTTTTTCCCTGTTAAAAGGTTTTTTGGGGAGTTTTTCCTTAGTCGATGTGAGGGTCATTTGTAAAGGACAGAGGGTGTCATATCCTGTACAGATTGTAAAGCCCAATGGGGCAAATTCATAATTTGTGATATCGGGCTATACAAATAAACTTGACTTGACTTGAGGAGCCTATGCAGCTGGGTCTCACCCACCTTCTCCCCAGTGAGAGACAGCGCCGCGTCAACCAGCACCTCTGCATGTACTGTGGCCACTGTGTACCACTTCCTGGCAGCCTGCCCCCAGACGGCAAAAGGAAAAGACTCAACAGTGAGGGGGAACGTCCTGGTAAGTCTAACCCCCACTGTTCCCAAGTCTCCGGCACGACTTCTGGTCCCCTCCTGCCCCCTCTGGGGAGGGGACTCCTACCCCCTCAGTGTCCTTATTGACCCCGGTGCTGATGACAGTTTCATTCAAGATGAGCTTGCTGCCCAGCTGAATTCCCCTTGAACCTTTACCTGTAAGAGAGTCACCGCCCTCGACGGCAGACTCATCTCCTCGATTAACTTCCACACCGCCCCTGTCGCTCTCATCATTTCAGGTAACCACCGTGAGATCCTTCAACTGTACATCATCCCCTCGCCTCACGCTGCCCTGGTTTTAGGTCTCCCCTGGCTCACCCTTCACAACCCACAAATCGACTGGAAAGCGGCTCGCATCCCCAACTGGAGCCCCCGCTGCCATTCCCACTGCTTACGATCAGCTACCCCACCTCTGCGGCGTTCCCTTTTGTCTCCTCCTTCCCCCATCTTTTTCTGGTTCCACCCGAAGACCACGATTTGGCCCCAGTCTTCAGCAAAGAACTGGCTCTCACTCTCCCCCCCAACCGCCCCTAAGACTATTCCATTGACCTCCTCCCGGAGGCCCCTCTCTCTACTAGCCGCCTTTACAATCTTTCCCATCCCGAGAAAGAGGCTATGGAGATGTACATCAACGACTCCCTGGCTTCCGGACACAACAAGAATGCCTCTCTTCGCCCCTGTATTGACTTCCGTGGGTTAAACGATATCACTATCAAGATTAAGTACCCGCTCCCATTGGTACTGGTACTCCGGTTTCCTCCCACCATCCAAAAACATGCATGGGGATTAGGTTAATTGGCTAAATTAAATTCACTGTAGGTGTGAATGTGAGTGTGAGTGGTTGTCTGTCTCTATGTGTCCTGTGATGACCTGGAGACTTGTCCAGGGTGTACCCTGCCTTCTGCCCTAAGACAGCTGGGATAGACTCCAGCCCCCCACGACCCAATGAGGATAAGCGGTAGATAATGGATGGATGTCAAGGTATAATTTATACTTTTTGAGATGACTAAAGACAAACAAATGGCCAGTTATACTTAATATTAACTAATTAACTTAATACTAATTAATGCCGAAGATGACTAAAATTTTTCAAATTTGGAATTACATTCATCGCTATTATTTTCCTGGATATTATCTTTCATGTCTTGTTGAGCCTGTCAATTTAAGTCACATTATTATTTAAATTCTGTCATGTTGTCTTGTTGTTTCCTGTTTTATTTTTTATTAACTCTATGAGTGCCATTGACGAGTTTTGCCATCAAAGTGTTTTTTCGGGAGCGGGTCACTGATCGTGGTCTCCCACAGCCTGTGAGTAATTTCGGGGTTTCTGTGATTTGTAGTCGGAACATTAAGAGTTAATATGCACCACAGAGATCAAAGCAGGAAGTGGAGACAATCACGTTTAGAGAGCAAAATGGATGGATTCTGGACAAAAAGTGACAATTTTGGTGGTGACCTCTACTCTCCTCCAGACAAACAAGAATGGAACAATAAAACAAAGATTTTTTTTTTCATGATGAAATAGTCTCTTTTTTCATTTGAGCTATTCTGTGTTTTCAGAGACATGCTACAAAATATTCTCTTGAAATATTACTCAAAATGGGCAAAAACCCCTGGCACAGGGCACTTTCGATTTTAAAAAACAGCTGGCACTCAAAGAGTTAATAGTTTCCTTCTTGTTTAGCCACTCCACTTCCTGCCCTCCTGTTTCCAGTGCCTTGTGATTGTTTGTCCCACCCCTGATTGTTTCCAACTGTTTTCCATTTTCTCACAAATGAGTAGTCTGTGTTTTCCCCTGTCCTGTGCCAGTATGTCTTGTTCCATGTGTGCCAAGCTACAAGCCATTCCATGTGAACAATTTTTGTGCCTTGTCAGGACATCCGTCGCAACCGGGTAGGCAAACGAGGCAGTTGCCTTGGGATCCCAGCTGAAAGGGGGCCCCCTGATAACGACTGATTATGTCTTCAACAGAAACAACAACTTTGTGAGCATGGCAGCACCTCCCTATGGTTTCTATGACTGAAAAGAGCAATGACACTGTTGTCGAAATCCCCCTCAAGGGGGCCCCTTCCCTATAGTTTGACAGCAGCAGCGAAGAAGCCAAGGCCCACAAGCAGCAGTTGCAGACATTTTGCACATGACTCTCTCTTTGCGTAAGGAGGTTTTTAATATTTTTATATGTGTTTTTCCACCTTGTGCACTTTTCTGTGTGGTGGTAGATCAAATTGAAACATTGCTGTCAGTTACATAATTTTTCTTACGTCCGTATTTATTTGATTATTATTTTAATGAAGCAAAGATATTTTTATGTGTGTGTACACTGTAAACATTTTTCATTGTGTTAATGTTGCATATTTTATATTATATTACAGTTTTATTTTCATATCCAATTTAACGATATGTTTTGTATATATACTATTTTTATTCAGGTTATTGTTAAGAGTTTTATGTTTAGTAAGAGTTTATACATAAATATATGTAGCCCATCTACTCTCTCTATATGCAGAGAGGGCCCTGAGTTCTTATCTCAAATTTATTTATATAAGGTAATTCTAGATTACTCAATAATATTCTTCTTGGATCACTATGACCTTTCACCTCTGAAATAATCATAACAACAATATTAATGACCCTCAAGCTGTTTTAAAACAAAAAGAAGTAACTTTTTACTTTAATAGCGGAACAAAAAAAATAAATAAAACAATATTAAACAAACTTAAATGTGTTTGCACAATGTTCCCACTCAATATTCACAAGGGTTTCATATCACAGCCACAGTAAATTTCCTGCTCATAAAAAATGAAATGTTTTACTAGGGCTGGGCGATAAAACGATAGCAATATATATCGCGATAGACACGTCATCAATATCAATAAAAAATATGCTCGATAAACGGTCGATAATTTCACAGAACTTCACAAACTAATCTGACTCTCGCCAGCTGGATGTTGTTCCGCCGAGCTCCACACATCTGAACTCATACTCGATGGGAAGGACTTAAAGGGAGCAAAAAAATGACTGAGCCAATCAGGATCGCCAGGTGGGATTTCCATAGATGTCACATGATGTGGATGTCAGCTGTTTGGTTTTCCCTGCGTCGCTCTCATCAGCATCACGGGTTGGTTTTAATGTGAGCGGTTGAAGTAGCACGTCATTAAAGATGACGGACAAGTGGTTTATCCTATCACATGCAAATGAAGCAAGGCTGGTTGCATGAACAAACTCACTCCTTCCCTGGTAGTAACATGTGACGGTACAGCGATTCGCTGTCAGCGAACACATGACAGTTTCAGTTGGGTTGCACCAGCTCATCACCTCGTGTTTGACTCAAAACAAATGCGGTGTGCAGTGAGAAAAGGAAATGAGTGCAGCGGAGAGCGATGAAACTGTGGACAAAGAAAGGAAAGTTCAGCTCGCCAGTGAGTGCGTCCTGATTCACTGTGCTGTTCACACTACAGGCGTGTCTGACTGCCGCACTGCTGTCCAGTCAGCCACCTCTGTTAATTCCTGGTTAATAAATGAGCCGCTCGTTGTTTCCTAGCACAAATGATCGTTTACAGTGATCACTGAAACGGCTCTGAGGCAGACCACCGTAGTCTCACAGATGTTAAAACATTTATGCACCTTTTGTTAAACATTTCTTTAATGTTTATTTTTACACCTTAATGTGAAGAGATAATTAAGTATCCATTGTAATTTAAATTTTCATTAAGATTTAAGTGTACATTTGGGGTTTTTTCATGTTTCTGATGACATTTCTTTTCACTGTTTGTAGCCACAGGAAGGTTAAGTTTACAATAAAAGGGTTTAATGTAAGATTTATTCCCCATGTCTTCTTTTTTTAATAGGTTATGAAAAAAATCAACAATTATCGATATCGACTGATATGAAACACTTTTATCGTGATACAGTTTTTAGCCATATCGCCCAGTCCTATGTTTTACCCTTATTTTTTGTAAATAAACACAGTCTGTGCAAAACAGATAACTACCTACTAAACCGGCAAATTATAAAATAACCTCATTGCAGGCCTGGTTAGTTACTGGGGTTCGTGGAGACCAGAAACGTCAGTTCACTCCACCCGGAGCCAAACCAAAATAGAGCAGAGGGTACCTTTCCGGTAGTTATGCACCCCACCAGAGATGTTATCAGTCCATAGATAAATGTCCAGCAGCAGGAAGGTAGCACATCACGGAGTCGGGTGGGTATCCAGCGTGGCCAGAGGAACTCTGAGCTTTCCTGGATGGCTCAGAGTGCTATCTGGGTGTTGTCTCTTGCTTCCTGGTCAGGAAACGTCCAGACGAAGCAGCGTGGTCAAGCTGGGTTAGCTAGCAGCAGCGTTCACCTTGCTAATTTACTACTCACTTTGCTAGCGAGCTAGTTACAGTGGAGCAAACTTCGGGTAGAACTTATCACTAACTCATCACTTAAAAGCATGTCCTCTTGGAGATTATCTAGTTGGCAAACTCAGACATCTTTAAGACAAACTTCCCTGCACAACTTCGGTACTCCACGCCAAAACCGGGCGCATTCACCTTGTTAACCCCTTCTCCGCTCTCCCTCCTCTCTCTCTTAGCTACACCACCGGATCCCACCCTTTCAAAAATAATAGCACTGTCAAAATAAAACACAATAGTTACATGCCTGTGCAATGTGCATAACATTCTTAATCTTTTTCTTAACCATGAACTCAACATATTCACATAATGAAAAATATGTATTTTAACCACACTTTTCACAAAACTATCTATTTATTTCAACTATTTATTAAGGCATATTTTAACTACGCTACACATATTTGTTTAATAATGTAAAGATTTATTTAATTAGGTAAGGATGGTTAGAATGGATACAACACGTGTGTGATGTTTATTTATAGTGGGTGTTAGCGCCCCAAGGTCCTCGTCTGGGGGTTGGGGGGGGTTTAGGGGCCCCAGTTCTCCCTTTTTGCCTAGGGCCCCCAAATACCTTGAAACGACCCTGCTTGTCAGATTAAGTGTCAGTTTATTTCTGTTTGAGCTGTTTTTGTTTTGTCACTTTGTTCATCATGTGTTTGTGTAGTCAGTGTCAGTTTTGTCTCCTCACCTTTTTGAGCGCTTTTGGTTGGGTTGCTAAGTTTAGTTATCCTTTTTACTTTTTGTTGTAGCCTCAGAGTGCCACAGTGTTTGTTTTCTGGTTAATTTTGTAGCTTCCTTAAGAAGTCATTTTTGTTGACTTAAACTTTCATGGTCATTCTTAATGAGTCATTGCTTTCCTTGTGACTCAAGTTTTTTTTTGTTTACATTATAAATAAAGATTATTATTTTGATTCTTTGTGGAGTTGTGCATGTGGGTTCTATTCACGTGTTGCCCCGTTCTTATAGTCTGCCAGACTGAAAGGCCTCTGTCGATGACCTCTGCCTCTGGGTTGATGGTCTGGGTCCATCGGGTTCAGGGGGTGGGGGATTTCTCTCTTCCTCTCTTCATTTCTGCGGCATTGTTCTGTTACCACTGTATCTTACAGCTTTTTTTTTGTACTATATTTCATATTTTTCAGCCTGACACTATAACCACATGACCCTCCTCTTCCTCTCTGCCATTCTTCTGGTCTGTCTCTGTGCTGCTGGTCATGGCCTGATTGACTGAGCCGCAGAGTCATGTAACAATACAACATGAAAACACTAGAGGGAGGAGGAGGAGGAGCAAAGCCTAGTGTGAATTCGACCAGCTCCATCCTTCATGTTTTCCACATTCTCCACTTCCAAGTGGATCATAGGTAAGGTGCTTTGTGTCACTGTGCAAGGTAAACACTACGTTAAGAATTTTACGATTTGTTTTGTTGTTGTCTCAGCACATGCACAAGTGTCTGTGTTTTTGTGCCCTTTTGGAACATGTTTTTTCATTGTGTGCTTGTGTCAAGCTTTTCTTGTTACAAGAGTCCAGTACAAACAGAAAAGAAACCAGAACCATCATGTTTGCTGATGCTGAACATTTATTGTGGTTAATGCAAAACCTTGCAGTGGTTACATTTGAAGCTAATTATTTCAATTGCAGCTCCTCATGTTCACTCTGAACTATACTGCACACACATAGGGATTATGGACACCACAGTGTGCATCATTCCAGAGTCCCCAGCCTGGAAAATAGAAAACAGGAAGGATGTGATTCAGTGTGAGTGTAAATTTAATGGTTAATAGTAATAATGTCTCTCAGGTATTTATATAAAATTGTTATTTTTCTTTACTCAGTCTTTTACTTACCCCAGTAGTTCATCTCAACACAGTACTCGTTCCACAAATGATAATCCGGCTGACCACGAGCCCAGTGACCATAATTGTACGGAGTCTTATCCAGCCAAGTAAAAAAAGTAAAATCATCATATCCCTAAAAAAACAACAAAGCATTAGAGAGGAGGAGGCTAGATTGCTGACATTTCTAAGGTGCATTTTTCATCCAATTATCATCAGATTAATTGGTTTATTATAGTCCCAGTTTGTGCTTCCTGTCTTTTTGGATGTTTTATTCCTGAATACATATAACCATATTATAACCCTTCACTTTAATTACACCTTCCAGATTGTTCTATTGTGGCCTTCTAACAGTACAAACCTTTTGCAGTAGGTGGTGTTAAATATCCTTGTGGTTCAGATCACTGTTTATTCATTGTTGATGTTTACCTCTGTGATTTCATTGTAAAAATATCAGATGCACAAACTGGATAGAAATAATTGCTGCTTACAAGGGTTCTCTTGAGGCCGATCCAGTAATGAGCTTTCCTGGTCTGGAGGTTCCACATGGCACATTCCACTTGACACAGCTCCTGGAGGCTGTGGATTGATACCAGATGACCCACAGTGGAGCCATATCTGAGCTTCTTGCATACATTCTAATATCAATAGAAGTATAGAGAATTAGTCTTCACTGATCCAGTCCACCATGATGAAGACCTTAACTCTGCTCTGAGCAGCAGGAATACGCAAGAGTATCCTGAAAAAAGTTACATGTCAAATGGAGAAGAGCAAATGCAAAGGAGGGAGGATTTTTTATCTTAGCTAGATGAACAAGATGGTGGCGCGCACGGGTGCAGCTGCTTTTAGCTCTCCAGTTTGGTGCTTTCTTATAACTTTATTTATGTTTTCTTTCTTATAACTTTATTTATGTCGTCTCTATTTTATATCTTTTTCTTTTTTATTTGTGAGTTCACTGAGCACCATGTGGAGCAGCGCTCCAAATTTCATTGTATGCACCATCATATAATGACAATAAAGGCTTTTGATTTGATTGATTTGATTTGATTAATCATTCACTTTCTCTGAAATCCTCTTTTTTCCCTTTGCCATTATACATTTCATTTGAAGATTTTACAATTTTTTTTTTTTTTACATTTGTTTTAATGAGAGCATTTACAAATATGTTTTTCTATTATTATGAAAACATATTTTACTTTCACACATTTTTAAGATGAAGATTTATCGACCATTTTCCTTTTAATTTGTAGCTCTACCTCCATCATCAGATTATATTTAAGAGTAATGGACATCTCATGTCACTGTTTCCTCAGATCCTCTTTCCTCGCATCTCTTACTGCACAGGAGGAAACTGACTGCCTGAACAGGATGAGGTCACAATAACTTTCTGCAGTCTGATGAGTGTGTTTGTTTTCATCACCTCTGCGGCATCATAGTTCATCTCCTCTTTGAATGCCTTCACACAGCGGTGACCCATCTGGAACCAGCCGGCACCAAGCTTTTTCCAACATGGTGTTTTAAATTGGGTCTTACACATTTCTCCAGGATTCCCTGTGTCACAGAAAAGAGAAACACTGACAGTTTTGTGTTCCTGTTGTCTGTGTAGAACATTATTTTAGACTGTTTGGTTCTTACATTCAGAGGCTGCCATGGAAATCAGCACCACCCAAAGAAGGATGGTAGTTACCAGAACAGGACGCATGATTCAGGGCTCAATGACTCTCACAGTACTCTGTCACCTGATGACAAGAATAATGATCATTTTGCTATGCTAGTTTGGATACTGAATATATGTTTTGTTGAAAAAATAAGCTGTAACATGGACAGGTTAATCTGTCATGCAGTTGGTTTTTAGATTTTACACCTGGGATCGGTTTCACAAAGCACGTTCAACAAACTCTGAGTTTAACTCTGAACTCTGAGTTGATCTACTCTGAGATAGGAAACTGAGTTTCTGGTCCTAGAACAGGTGATTTGAGTTGGTTTAATTAACTCGGAGTAGTTTCACCCGGAGTTAAGCGCGTGCACCACAACTATAAAAAGCCAGCATCAATGGAGCCCCGATTCAATGAGTCACCATGGCAATGGGGAAGCAGATGGCTGTGTTTTTCACCCCACTTGAGCTGGAAATCTTAATTAGCTCATATTGCGAATTTGAACATGTTTTTAGAAAGAAGTGCAACACACTGCAGCTGCAAAAGAGAGAGAGAGACGGCGTGGCAGAACATTGCTGCCCGGGTCAGTGTCTAAGTTTAAATGTAGTCCATTGCAATCACAGTAATATTACAGGGGAAAACTGTTTGAATGGTCGCCTATGAAGAGATCGCTGACTTAAAGGTCACTAAAATGTTTTCTAAGCTCACAATGTCCAATATTCAGAATTCAATATTCACAAATATTTTTGCCAAGGGAAGCCAGTCAATCTCGTATGCAAATTAGCCATGTGCAATTTGCACCGTAGCCTACGCACATCTCTGTCCCCAGTTATTGTCTTGGAAACCCTATACTCCTTGACAAGTATACTGATTGCATGTCGATACCTGATTTATTCAGTCGTTTCCTTGCAATGTAATGCACAACTTTGCATAGGCTAGTACATGTTGAGAAAATGTATATCTGTATTGCGCAACAAATCGGAGATGGGGACTCCCCCAAATGTTGGGTATTTCCCATACTAACTGCAGTTGGTAATTAGGGTCGCCAACACCCAGAGATTGAAATTAGGGACACCTCCCGTGGGCGGCTGAAAAAAATTTGGGGTTTTGGGGGGTCAAAAACGCATATATAACGGGACAAACAGCGTCCCGTCCGGGATGCGCCTCTTTTGGCTGAAATACGTGAGGTCCCGGCAAATACCGCACGGTTGGCAACCCTATTGGTAATGTTGCAAATGTAAGGATGGATTAGGTTGTGTCTGTAGATTATGGACTGTGATGTGAAACAGTACTGCTCAGAAATGCAGAACATCTCTGCGCGGTCTGAAAACAATCTCCCGACCAATATTTAATTCTTTGCGCAGTAATGCTGTTCCGTCATCCACTGGATTGTTCATGAAAGGATATGTCATTTGGTCAGACGGCAGAATTAGGCTACTGACTGATTTAATGAATGAATGAATGAATGAGGAAATCAAATAGGGTGTGTGGCTGAAAAAGGGCAGAGACAGGGAGAAATTCAAGGTTCGTTGAGAAAAACCTGGACCCGACCAGGTTAGGTTCATAAAGTCTGTTACTACGGTAGCTCACCAAGAGCTTAAGTTACCTCTCACTTATGAAACAGGCTAGAGTTACCCTCTGGTTTGAGTTACCTCCCTTTTTGAAATAGAAAACTCAGTTTCCCTCATTTCAGGGTTAACAAACTCAGAGTTTTCACTAAACCTGCTTTGTAAAACGGACCCCTGGTTAGAATTTAACAGCAGCTCTAGGTGTTGGGACCTTTAAAGTGAAATCTAAAACCATTACAATTGTTTCTGTTTCCCTGAGAACAGAAAGAGAACTCACCTCAGGTGTGCTGGCTTTGTTCTCCGGTCCTCACCTGTCTGGATGTCTGATCTGATTTTTACCAGCTCTTCAGTTAAATACCCAGACCTGATGCCCTGAATACATGTGATCTTAATGATCAAACACAGAATAGTGAGTGTGCCAAGGTAAATAAAACGTAATTGCATCAAATATTGTCCTTATACTGTAACTTTACCCCAGGCCAGAGCCTCCACCCTCTGTGTAAATTTAAAAAAATGAAAAAAGGAGATGAAACAAATGTGAGACAGGAGTTGCTCTGTGACCTCCTCTGGTCTCTGAGACTTTCTTTCATGGAGAATGAATTTGAGATTCAATTGGTTGACAGTTGATGTGTTTCATCAAATCATTTCGCTCAGAAAACCTGTTAAGGTGTGCATTACTCCATCAGTGACCGCCCGCTGAAAAAGAACTTCAGCCTTCAGAGAGTATACAGGAAGTCACAAAAATAATTACACCCTGTTGGATCTGACCCAGGTCCCATTGCATAAAACTAGGACAAGGGATTAAGCTGGGCTATCTTGGTTATTCTGGCTCAATTTATCCGTGATCTGGCTGCACAAAAGTAGGATAGTGGAGAGAGAGGGATATGTTATAGTATAAATCGTCATGGAAATTTAGTCTGAGAAACTTGCCTGCTCCAGACCAGGCTATGTTCCAGGGTTTTCTGCAAACAAATAATCCACCAAAGAGCATTGTTAAAGGGATACGCCACCTCCAGGCCAAATTCAGTGTCTCCCCACAGTCCCGAGACCTAAATAAGTGTGTGAAAGCATTTTCCTGGCCACCCAGCCATTGTCCGAATTTATCAGAGCTGACCGCAGGTTGGTTCCGCGGCATAACTACATTCCTATGAACCCACAGAAATATTTCGGCCAAAGTGAATAAATGTACTCGATTTCCCCCCCCAATTACTTTCCGTGTTCTGCACATTTACTTCTAGTGAATGGCGGTGCAGATCACAACGCAAAGGGCTTGTCTTGTTCATTTTCTTTTGGGAACTATTTTTCGGTGCGGAAAAACACAGCCTACGCACACCACGGAACGTCATTGGGAAACCCCTGAGGGGTTTATAAGGCCCCTGAAGGGTACTTATAATTTGTTTGGATATTTTGCAATTATATATCAGTCCCACTAGCCTGGCTATCGCGACCACTTGCTCAGTGAGCGTAGTCTGGCCAAGCTGCCTTGAAAACCGAGTTGTCAGAGGGCGGGCTTAACCTGCATTTATCAAATGGCTCTGTGTGCTACTGAAAGAAGCTTCAACCAATCAGACCACTCTTTACTCTGAAGTATGCGTAGCAACAAAAACTGCTTGATCCAAAGAACTATGGCATCATTGCCTTAAACATGCCTCAACCTGGAGGAGAGGAACAGTGACCATCAATCACACCAGTCAATGCAGATTCACATCAAATCAATCATCAATCCAAAAATTGTGGGAAAAATTTTGAAAAAGGCAAAAAAAAAAAAGAACCCAATGTCCAAAAGCCCACAGCTGAAGGCCTCCAGCGCATACTTACCCTTGCTCAGCAGAGAGATGACCATGTCTATAAAACCCTGGCTCCATATACAGATGACATCCTCCAAAATAACAGCATCATATCATGTATCATGTAGAGCAAACTACTGTCTTAAGACAAAAGTCAGTGAGCGTGAAGTTCCAAATCTCGAGAGTGAGAGCGCATCTGCAACAAGAAGACTGAGTAGGGCTGACACAACAACATTTAAGATACGGAGAGATTGTTTCATTTGTGGGAAGGTGAGTACGGACGGTGAGGGCAGAACGTCTGACAGCTAGTACAACTGATACAGGCGCAAGCACCAGAGACAAGGTCCTTCATACAGCTTCTGAAAGGTGTGATGAAGATGTATTGTACATCTTGGGCTGTTTTCATACCCTGATTTCTTTGCATATGATGCCAAATATGATAGAAGCTGCCTTGAACACTACATCTCTAAACGAAATATAACAGCTGCCAGACGAAAAAAGATTCACAGAAGCAGACCAATGTCTATGACAAAGGCTTTATTAAGCTCACTGAAGACATTGATAAAACAGTATTGTCTAAAGATATGAAAGTTAGGACTCTAAATCTTTTGACTGACATTGTAATTATAATGACATACTGAAGACCCTTTCGAAGGAAAAAGATGGCACAGTGGTCCAACACAAGAAATATGCATCCTGGAAACTAAAGGAGATACTGATACGGCATTACAAAGACAGGCTGGTATTTGTCCCAAATCCTGGAAGGTCAGATGTGGTGTGCTCTGAAAGTATGCTTGTAGGTTATGCAGTGAGAGAAGCTGCTCAACTTACAGAAAAGACAGAATACTGTGAGATAACATTTCCACAGACAAGTCAGAGTCTTTCTGATACCCAAATATAACACAAGGCTGCTGACATATGGAAGAAAAGCATGACATGACCGACAACATACTGTATGTTGGCAGTGATCATCTATCACGTCTGTAATGCAGCAAGTATGTACCCAACATCCTTCATGACTTTGTCAACTGATGTGTTGATTCACATACCCACAGAGATTACCAAACCATGTGATGAGGACCCAGCTTCGAAGGACAATCTGTGTGATCGCAATCTGCCATGATCTTATTGCACAGAGCTGTAACATCCATATGCCTATCATACTGGGACTTGCCATTCTGATTCATCATGAGTTTGGTAGTAAGACACTCGTAGTGTTTCCTATACAGAGGGCACTTTCTCACATTTGTGGCAGCAGACCAGATACAGTTGTGGTCAAAAGTTTACATACACTTGTAAAGAACATAATGTCATGACTCTCTTAAATTTCCAGTTATTTCTACAACACAGTTTTTTCTCTGATAGACTGACTGGAACAGACACCTCTTTGTCACAAAAAACATTCATGAAGTTTGGTCTTTTATGACTTTATTGTGGGTTAACAGAAAAAGTTACCAAACCTGTTGGGTCAAAAAATACACATACTGCAATGCTAATATTTAGTTACATGTCCCTTGGCCATTTTCACTTCAACTGGGCACTTTTGATCACTATCCACAAGCTTCTGATAAGCTTCTGGTTGAATCTTTGACCACTCCTCTTGACAGAATTGGTGCAGTTCAGATAAATTTGTCAGCTTTCTGACACGGACTTGTTTCTTCGGCATTGTCCACGTTCTCAATGGGGTTTAAGTCAGGACTACTCTAAGACCTTTATTATAGCCTGATTTAGCCATTCCATTACCACTTTTGATGTGTATTGGGGTTATTGTCCTGTTGGAACACCCAATTGCACCCAAGACCCAACCTTCGGGCTGATGACTTTAAGTTATCTTGAAGAATTTGAAGGTAATCCTCCTTCTTCATTATCGCATTTACTCTCTGTAAAGCACCGGTTCCATTGGCAGCAAAACAGCCCCACAGCATAATACCACCACCACCGTGTTTGATGGAAGGCATGGTGTTAAAGGCCTCACCTTTACTCCTTCAAAAATATTGCTGGGCATTGTAGCCAAACAGCTCGATTTTTGTTCCGTCTGACCACAGAACTTTCCTCCAGAAGGTCTTAACTTTGTCCATGTGATCAGCAGCAAACTTCAGTCCAGCCTTAAGGTGCCACTTTTGGAGCAAGGGCTTCCTTCTTGCACAGCAGCCTCTCAGTCCGTGGTGATGCAAAACACGCTTGACTGTAGACACTGACACCTGTGTTCCAGCAGCTTCAAAGTCTTGGCAAATCTGCTTTTTGGTGGTTCTCGGTTGACTCTTCACCCTCCTGACCAGTTTTCTCTCAGCAGCAGGTGATAGCTTGCGTTAGCTTCCTGAGTGTGGCAGTGACAAAACAGTGCCATGCACTTTATACTTACAAACAGTTGTTTGCACTGTTGCTCTTGGGACGTGCAGCTGCTTTGAAATGGCTCCAAGTGACTTTCCTGACTTGTTCGACCCAATGATTTGCTTTTCCAGATCCGTGCTGAGCTCCTTTGACTTTCCCATTGTAGCTTTTTTGGGCGTTTCTATCCAATGAGCCCTATTTAAATGGTCTCAGAGAAGTCACAAGCTGTGTAAGCTCAGTTCATTGACAGAACATTCTAAGTCACCAAAATTGCTAATTCATGTTGCTGTATGTATATTTTTGACCCAGCAGTTTTGGTCACTTTTCAGACTTATCATCATCCACAATTGATAAAACGAACCATAAACTTCTTCTCATGGCCTTAACTACCGCCAAGAAAACTATTCTCATGAATGGAAATCCAGGTGGGTGGGCCCTCCTGCCCTGGGCCCCCTGGGCTGGTTCGTGGTGCTGCGGGGGCATCTGGCTGTGCCTCCTCTTGGTCCCTGGGTTTGTGTGTTTCTCTTTGGCCATTGTCATTTTAAGCCCCAGTATATTCAGGGTCTCATTGCAGGTATCAATTGAATGTCAATTTTTTGATCCCTCTTTTCCCAGCCTGTTCGCTAACCACCAATTACGTTGTTACTGAAGGGCATTGGTACAAGTTCTCAGCAACCGCTCAACAACAGGCGCCCCATCACTCTTCACATTCTGCATACAACGATAAATGTTCTTCGCAGGGGCATGTTTTCGTTAGCCTTTACGGGGTTTGAGCTTTAGTGAATTTACTTCCTCTTCAATATATTTAATCCAGCTAAGATATTAGCGTTTCAATCTGACCTCCATCCTCTCATCTCATATCATTTGCTCCTTAAGCACTCCTAAGGTAAGGAAGCTCATAACATCATCATCGCTCGCACCAGCTCGGACCAGCATGAACTGGTTTATGCAGCATTTTAGGAAGATTCTATATTTTCCCTCCTCATCAGTTTTCAGGCCACTCCTTTAGTGAAGGAGCAGCCACTTCAGCTGTCATGCAAGGCTTCTCTTCAGCAGATGGGGCATGGTCATCTACCACTTATTCTTCCTACATTCATCCGACTCTAACTCTGTACCAGCTGCTCAACATTCTCTGAACCGTGATAAACATGCATATCTCTGGTAGTGGTATCTCCATTTTGTGGTTGGCTCTCAAACTCTGTGTATTCAGGGCTAGAATTGTGTCTCTATCCTCTCTCTCCACCGCATGGCATTGTGGTTTTGACTGCATAGCATTGCAGTCATCGTTCCCTCTCCTCCACATAGCATTGTGGTTTTCACTGCACAGCATTGCAGTCTGCATTTGCTCTCCATTTCACAGCATCATAGATTTCACTGCATAGCATTCCAGTCGCTTGTCTCTCCACTGCATACCATTGTGGCTTTTGCTGCAAAGCATTGCAGTCGCATTTCTCTCTCCTCCACATAGCATTGTGGTTTTCACTGCACAGCATTGCAGTCTGCATTTTCTCTCCATTGCACAGCATCATAGATTTCACTGCATAGTATTGCAGTCGCTATTGCCTCTCCACTGCATACCATTGTGGCTTTTGCTGCAAAGCATTGCAGTCGCATTTCTCTCTCCTCCACATAGCATTGTGGTTTTCACTGCACAGCATTGCAGTCTGCATTTTCTCTCCATTGCACAGCATCATAGATTTCACTACATATCATTGCAGTCGCTATTCCCTCTCCACTGCATACCATTGTGGCTTTTGCTGCAAAGCATTGCAGTCGCGTTTCTCTCTCCTCCACACAGCATGGTGGTTTCTACTGCATAGCATTGTCGTCACTCTTCTCGCTTTCCACCGCATAGATTGCGGTTTCTACTGCATAGCATTGCTGTCACTATTCTCTCTCGCCTCTGCATAGAATAGTGGCTTCCACTGCATAACGTTGCAGTCCATTCTCTCTCTCCACCGCATAGCGTTGTCGATTTCTTACATATCATTGCAGTCTATACAGTCTACATCGCATAGCATTGCAGCTTCCACTGCATAACGTTGCAGTCTATTCTCTCTCTCCACCGCACAACATTGCGGTTTCCTCTGCATAATTTTGTAGTCTATTCTCTCTCTCCACCACACAGCATTGCGGCTCACTTTGCCTAAAGTTGCAGTCTATTCTCTTTCCATTTTCCTGCTTAATGTATTTAACATGCCGGTTTGTGTTTTTTCCATAGATTGATTTTCTCCAAACCAGGTAAAGTATGCCTTTACTTTCTTTTGGGGGAGAACATCTTTTCAGATATCAGCATCTCATTCTCAATATCAGTCACAACGCTGATCTACTCCCTGGTGTCCGAGCACCAAAAATATTGTTTGCACAATGAATGTTATTGCACCTTTCATACAATTCTATATATATTAGTTGTTCTATAGGTATTAACTGATGTTATATGGAGTCAGACACTCATGTAATTATTAACCGTTGTTTTATGGAGTGTTCATGTGTTTTCATTGTTGTTATTCTGTACACATGGCATCTATTGCATGTCTGTCCATCCTGGAAGAGGGATCCCTCCTCTGTTGCTCTTCCTGAGGTTTCTTCCATTTCTTTTACCTTGGTGATAGGGTTTTTTGGGAGGAGTTTTTCCTTAGTCGATGTGCGGGTTGTTTGTAAAGGACAGAGGATGTCAAATACTGTACAGATCATAAAGCCCTTGAGGCGGTAATTTGTGATATTGGGCTGTACAAATAAAAAAATTGTCTTGACTTGACTTGACACCTCCAGCTGTCTCTTCATCTTATTAGTCTGTCCTGATTGATATATAATGCTTATGTTTTATTTAACTACTAAAAAACGGGTGTGTTTCATTCCAAACATTTCTATTTGAAATTTAATTAAAATTATTGCTTCAAAATCAAAAACACAATCACATTGAATGTATTTTAACTAATACATTAATTCAATTCGACATGAGCACAGAATCATTTCTCACAGTGAAGTGACCCTGCGACCATGATGCCCTCTGCCTAGCTGATAATCTACCAGTGACCACATATGCATGCAAGATCTCATATAATGTATAAATGTGTTATTTGCTCAGATGCATGTGTGCAAAAATCTGTATTACCACATGACTTATCAACGACAGGTTAACCTGATTGATTAGACATTGTGTTAGTTCACACTGAGACAAACCAACAAACAACAAGTTTTCAATGCATGTTACATCAGCTTCAAAGGTCTCCACTCACTTTATAACAGCAGCAGTGGTCAGAAATCACACTGACAGCAACTCTGTCTGCTCTGCTATGTGACACATAACAGCTTTAAGACTCCAAATACAACATCCCAACGGGGGCCCTCACTTTTCTCACAGGGCCTCCTTTTCTCCTTTCTTGACTTCAACAAAGTAGGCCTCAATACTCTACCCTGAGAATGTCTCTATAGTTTAAGCCTCACGCGTGTCTCTCTGTACCAAACACAGCCCAAACTGGCTTAAAACAACTACAACAGTTTCTTAAAGGTAGGAAAAAAACACTTATGCACAAATCACCAGACTTCTTTGACCACTCTGCACCACCATCTATTAATTACTTTATTAAACCCAACCACAAATTGTACACGTTGACCTCTAATATTCCCACTATGATTTATATTCATGCTTCTTTTTCATTATTCTAGGTCATTTTAAAGGAACACATTTCATTATGATTTTGTCAAATGCAGACATGGTAAAGCAAAAATAAGAAATCACACTTACCAGTCTTTGTTCTATTGAAATCCTGCCGACAACGCCACAATTGATGTGGGAAAATCTTGATCTCTCAATGGTTGGAGATTGGAAGCACACTGGAGCCTTTGAAGTTGATTAAAGATGTAACATTTATTGTAGATTCTGATATCAGGAGGAGTTTTCCTTGAGACACTGTTCTTCAACCCTGCATTCTGGAGAGTCAGTTTAAAGATTTAGTGCTGTAAAAAAACACTAGCTAACCCGAGGAACCCCTAAATTTAGAAAAAAAATCCATAACAGAGAGAACCCGTGCAGACATGAGGAGAACATGCAAACTTTAATATGAATCAAAATTTGATCTTGCACAAACCACATTTGTTTCTGAAATGATTGGATCATTTTGCTGGTCTAGTTATGAGGTTGTGGAGGTCCAAAATACAAATACAATAAGGAATCAGATATTCAAGTATGTTGAACGTCAAAATGGCCCACCTGCCAATATTTAAAGTAATTTATTTACATGTTTAATAATAATAATTATAATCCCATATGTACAGTTCAGCATGTTAATTGTCAATAGTTTACTGTCATGGTGACCACTTTAATGTAATCCATTACATTTCATTTAGCAGGGTACTTGGTGCTTTACATCCTGACTGATGGACAGCATCCCTTTCAAACTAAGATGCCCTACTCCAATGACCCTATTAGGCTATCTCAAAATGTCAGAATGGGCGACTTCACTCTTCAATGTGATGGAGTAATCAAAAAGATATTATTACCAGTGTTACGCCCCACTCCAGGGAGGCAGGGGCAACAAAGGAATTTCCCGCTGGTGTAGGATTTTACAGGAAAGGTTTTTATTGCTAACAATGAGCACAATCTGCAGTGCCTGAATCAGGTAAAATTAAACAAAACAACCATTGGCAAAACGAAACACAAGCTATCCTAAATAACACAAAGCGAGCTACTGGAGCTGATAAAAGGAAACCAAAACTAGAACATAAAATATGCAGACGGGCTAACCAGTATACAAACAGACTTTGGCCACACTGCTGAAACAAAGCATATGGAGAACAAACAAAAACCCAAAACCAAAGTCGCGATACACAAGCGGATATATTTAATAAAACAAACAAATCAATAACCATAAACTAAAACTCAGGCTGCACAAGCCGATATTCCAGAGTAACCCAATAACGAACACAAAATAACAAGAAACTGAACAATGGCAAGCAAGCGAGGGTAAACAGTTCACAATAGGCGATAATGGAGCAGCAGGCACTGTGTCTCATCCAAATGTGCACCCAGGGCGCACCGATGGATGGCATCCTATTCATAACAACCAGGATGCTGAGTAGATCACTTGAAATCATATTCTGCAGATTACAAGCTGTAAGTGGTGAAACATGGAGCCAAAAAAGGTAAACGAGCAGCAGCCATGCAAGAGAGGAAGCGGTGCTTCATCTTCCTACAGTTTCATTCTCCTGGTTATGTTCTTTATGCTATAATGTATCTGAATAACTGTTAATATGTCACGTTAACATAGCAGACACCTATTCAGTTTGTTGTTTATGCTTTGTGTTGCTGAATAACCATAATGTGTCAAATTAATTGTGACACCGATCTTCCGATTAGTAAGTTTAAATGTAGTCCTTTGCAATTACAATAATATTGCAGGGGAAAACTGCTGGTAGCCTATTAACAGATTAACAGATGACTTAATGGTCACTAAAATGTTTTCTTTTTTTTTTTTTCACTTTGTCTGCATTGTTCTCATTGTTCAACACCACAAAAGAGTGTCGACCTTTTATGAGATTATGCATATTTTAGTCTTGCAGCAAAAGCTATTAATATTTGGTGCGTGTATGTGACCATCACCGGCCCTCCCTGGAATCTAATCTTACTTTATTTATTGGAATTTCCTGTTATAAGCCAGAGAGGGACGTGCTACACCTGGGTGACAAGAGGGGGAAATAAATGACAGACAGGGAGATATGACAAAACAAAAAGGGAAGTTTACAGACAGGCAGTGCTATTGGAATAAAAAAATGTGTAAGCTACTGTGTCATTCCTAACACCTTCATCCCAGCACTCAACGGTATTGAACACCAGAGTAGTGGAGGACCTAACCGTATAGAGTAGGCTACCGAGAACACAAATGAGAGAAGTATGTGGAGAAAATATGAGCTTCGTGAGAAGTCGGACGAATGATTTGGCACATACTAGCAGTTCACATCAGTACTCATCAATGTGACTCGGGAGGCGTTAATAAGATCTGGATAAAAATGCATGTGTGTAGAACACCGAAGCCCAGGGCGTCTACCACGACCCCTCATGGCCAGATCGGCCAGGTGTCCACAACAACCCGGGGAAGTGGGAGCATCGACGATGCCAAACCCAGAGAGCTACCCTGGCCACCGAGAACCACGCAGAACCAATGACCAGGAGGAGACAGAAACCACCACTCACCAGGAGGCCAGGACAGGTCCAAGGGGCCAGTGACACGAGGGCTCACCCATCCCCAACCACCCCACCATCCACCCCATCCCCAACCCCCAACCCCCCAGCCACCCCAACACCCGGGGAGACAGGAGGCCACCGCCGTCCATGAGGCAAGACCCGCAAACCGAGCGCTCCCCTCCGGAGGGAGGGGGGACGAGAGAGCGAGGGAGCACCGGGCCCGCACGCAGCAGGCCATCACCGGGCAGCAGCCAGAGGCGACCGAAGCCGGGTCCGAACGCAAACCCATGGGGCCAGTGTGGGCGAGGAGGGAAAGGGAGAGGGGAAAGCGGGGGGACGGACCAGCGCCAATATGAATCCGACAGGGAGCCCCACCCCACCCACAGAGACAACCGAGAGGCCGAATCCACCTATCAGGGAGCAGCAACCGCACGCGCCGACCCACTCACCCAACCCCTGGCCAGCAAAGAGCCCACCATCAGCCCCCCGACCATACCGACCAGCGGCCACACCCCCAACACCTAGCTGCCGTGGCACCGCCACTGAGGCCACAGCATCAGGGGGCCCACCATAGCTGCAAGGGGACCCCCCAGGCCCCCAACCTCCCCCCCCTCGCAGCCCCGAGATTCGAGGGGGCAGGATCCCACCAGAATGGCCATTAATTTAGTTTAGTGATCCCAACCTATTTATGGGCTTCCCCGGTTTCAGACGAGGAAGCCTATCACCCAGAACATGTTTAGTGCTACCCTGTGTGTAATGTGGTGCATTAAAAGTTGGAAGGGCAGGAGAGGCTGCAGGGGAAGAACAGAGGGCAGGATAAGGGTACCTGCAGCCAACCCTAATCCAGATCCCCAAGCCACCCCAAACCCCCCTAAAAATGTGAGTGTGTTTGCTGTATTAAAATTGAAGAGCAGGGGGGGCAAGTAGGTGGGAGAGAGGGAGACTACAGTGCCCTGGAGCACTGCAATTCGCACCACCAAATCTCCCACCGTCCTCACCCCCACCTGTCTTCAAAGCCCTATGTGTTGAGTCCCTATATGTGCCTAATTGTGACTATGTATAGTGAGGTGCAAGATATGTGAATTGCACATTAAGAGGCAGTCTGGTGTGGACCCGGCCCATGGGAACAGAGCCGCGAGGGGAGTAGAAGAGATGGGCATAGCTCTTGAAGCACTGGGCCGCCATGATCAAGAGGCCAGGGGCCAGGGAGATCCCACACAAACCAGCAGGCCCCACCAACACCATGACCCTGAAAGCTGCAGCCCCAGAGCAGAGCCCCAGCAGCCGCGCAGAATTAGAGACGCAGCGACCAGCCAGCACAGCCGAAAAGAATCAATATGCACTCCACCAGCCGGGAGCCAAATGCGCAAGCCAGCGCTGTCCAGCAAACAATCCCCCTACCAGCAGACCCAGATCGCCCCCCCCCAAGCCCCGGGATGCCCCCTTGTGCATGAGGGGAGCCCCCCCCCGACCCACCGTAACACTGATGCGCCCCCCCAGGAACGCGTCGGACCCGGATCGAGGATCGAGCAAGCTGAGCTTGGAACTCCAGTGGTGATATGCAGGCCCAGGCGATTGCCTGAGCACGTGCGGGTCAGAGCACCCACACCCACCCCCCTCCCCCCAGAAGAGAGCCCCCGGCCCCCAAGCCAACCCCACCGGCGACGAAGACCCCCAGACACCCTGAGGACGGGAGAGGGGGGAGGAGGAGCAGGCAGGCAGGAGAGAAGAGAGGAGGGGACGCGGGCAGGAAAGGAACTGGGAAGCACCCTCCCGCCCCACACCCCCAGAGCCAGCCAGACTGCCACGAGGAGATAGGGGCAACTACCTCCCCCCGGACTCCGGAAAACAGCGAAGGCCCAGAAGCCATAGGGCCCAAAAGGAGAGACATCGGACACATCCACCCCCGGGGGGAGCGGCCACAGCCGGGCAGGCCTCTCAAAATCGTAGAGCAACGCCGGGGACAAGAGGAAAAGTAATCCCCTTGTGCATGCACCCAGCCTTGGAGTCCCTGGATCCATCATTCCTTAATGAAGAGATGGTTATTCAACTGTAATATAAGAGAAGAGGAGACAAGTTAGGGATCAGAACAAAGGCACAGAGAGAATGAATATTTTCTGGAACAGCTCAAATTTATGAGGGGGCTCGGCATATGCTAACAGACAAAAGCAGACTATGAATTTATATTAAGAGCTCTAATAAAAAGAGATTATTCTTCTGCCAAAAAATGTAGGACAATGTTTAAAAAAAAAAAAAAGGGAAACAAGAATAGCCTATAGATTTATATTGAGAGCTCTAATAAATGGAGACCATTTTTCTGTAAAAGATGTCAATTGGTTCTTTCGGGAAGCAGCTATTTTCTCAAGTGAGATATGCTCAAAGAGGAGGTTTAGCCAATGGGTAGTGTTAATTGCTCTCTTATCCTTCCAATTAACCAAGATGGTTTTCTTAGCGATGGCGAGAGCTGCAAGCGTGGGTTGGAGGTGAATGACTGATACTGTCGCTGTCGTAAAATTGCCAATTAAGCATAAGTTTGGAGATTGTGGGATCCTGCAGTCCAAAATAGAAGAGAGTTTCTGTGTTACTGTTGCCCAGAATTGAAATACAGGAGAACATAGCCACAGTGCGTGAAAATAAGTATCGTAGTTTTTTGAGTGCATTGGGTGCACAAGTCAGACTGTGAGAAACCCATTTTATACATTTTATACTGCGTTACGTGTGTTCTGTGGAGAACCTTAAATTGGATCAGTTGTAGGTTAGTATTTTTTGTCATGCTAAATGTGTTTCCACAGATCTGAGTCCAAAAATCATGGTCTAAGGGTATGGATAGGTCTTTCTCCCATTTTGGGATTGGTAAATGTATAGAGTCTGTCTCTGAGAGGAAACTATACATTTTTGAGAGGTTTTTCTTATTTTTGGGGAACAATTTGGTGATGTATTTGATAAATTCAGGTGGCTGTAAATCAGGTGGCTGAGAGGTGGACTGAAGTGTTGGGATTGTCTTTGTAATTGTTTTCTTTACCTGCAGGTATTGGAGAAAATTTCCATTCCTTATTCCAAAGGTTTGGAATAAGTCTGTGTATGTCATAAATATGTTATCTTGGAGGAGGTGATGGAGATGGGTGACCCCCTTCTCTGCCCATGTACTGAGATAGAGAGGGGTTTTATTGTTTACAAAGTCTGGGTTGTATCAGATTGGTGAGAGTATACTGGGTTGAAGTGGGGAACCTGTGATTTCAAGGGCTCTCCACCATGCAGACAGGGTGGAGGCGATCAAGGGATTCTTGAAGCAGGAATGATTTTTAAGAATGGAGGTGATAAGGGGTAGAGCAGCGAGTTTAATATGGTTGCAGTCTAACTGTTCTAGTTCTATCCAGGAGTTATATTCTTCCTGTGGATGGATCCATTTGATAAGGTATTGTAACTGATTAACTAGGTAGTAATGCAGAAAATCGGGAGCCTCCAGTCCACCTTCAGACTTATTCTTCTGGAGAGTAGCCAGGCTGATTGTAGCCTTTTTGTTTTTTGAATAGAATTTACCGATAGCTGAATCTAATGTTTGCAACCATTTTGTTGTGGGTTTAAATGGGATCATGGAGAAGAGATAGTTGATTTGAGGTAATATTTTCATCTTGACAGTAGCTATTCGTCCCAACAGTGAGATAGGAAGGTTATTCCAACGGCTCAGATCACCAAACACTTTGTCCACAAGTGGTGTGAAGTTCAAGTGGACAAGATCTGAGAGTTTGGAGGAAATATTTATGCCCAGATATCTGATGTTGCCTGTAGGGAAAGAGTAATGAGTGTTTTGGATTGCAGGATTCCAGGAGCTCTCTGTTAACGGAAGTATAATTGATTTTGACCAGTTGATGGAGTAATCTGATAGGCGTGAGAAGGTTGTGATGAGTTTACATACTTCCTTCATTGATGTTTTGGGTTTTTCTAAATAAAGTAAAATGTCATCCACGTATAGATTAATTTTGTGTTCAGACTTCAGAGAGCAGATACCTTTGATATTGTTGTTCTGACGTACCGCTGCAGCCAATGGTTCGATAACAATCGCAAACAGTAAGGGAGAGAGTGGACATCCTTGTCTAGTTCCCCTTTGCAAAGTGAAGCTTTGTGAAGTGATCCCATTAGTCGTGACAGTAGCTTTAGGTGAGTTATACAGAGTTGAAACCCACTGGATAAATGACTCACCGAAACCAAATTTATGAAGTACAGAGAAGAGAAAGGACCAGTTAACTTTGTCAAAGGCTTTTTCTGCATCAAGTGATATAATGATCGCTTCTCTGTTGCAGCGTTGTGTCAAATTGATCAGATTTAGAAGCCTTCTAAAGTTGTTAGTGGAGTGTCGGCCTTCAATAAATCCTGTTTGATCGTTGTGAATTATAGCCGGGATAATTTTCTCCAACCTGGAAGCGAGTGCTTTAGATATAATTTTGATGTCAGAGTTGATTAGCGACAGAGGTCGATAGCTAGCAGGATTTGTGGGGTCTTTATCTGGTTTCAATAATAACTTTATTGCAGCTGTGTTCATGTGAGCGCTTATATAGCCTTTATTTTTAACCTCCATAACTGTTCTGAAAAAAAGAGGTGCTAGCATTAGCCAGAAATGTTTGAGAAATTCAGCAGGGAGAGCATCCAAGATGTCTCTGCATACAGATGTTAGTTCAGGCAGCTTTAGATTGTTGAGAAATGTGTGAATATCATCTTTGTTGGGGTTAACTGTTGCTGAATATAGCTTGTGGTAATAGCTATAAAACATCTGGTTGATTTCTTGAGGTGATTGAGTATATTTGCCAGTAGGATCCTGTATTGCTGTTATAAAAGATTTTTCTCTGTTGCGTTGTACTAAATTCGCAAGAAATTTGCCTGATTTTTTGCTATGCTCGAAATCATTGTATCTCAGTTGTTGTGATAAAAAATCTGTTTTCTTTGATAAAATATTGTCGAGGCATAACTTTGAATTGTGTAACTCAGATTGTAATTGTTCGCTTGGGTTTAATGCATAATCCTGCGAAAGTTGTTTTATTTTTTCTTCAGTATCTGTCTCTATTTGTTGTTCCTTTCTTTTCTTGTATGAAGAGTACGATATTATTTTACCTCTAATTACGGCCTTCCAGGTTTCCCAAAGTAAAGAAGGAGATGAATCTGGTGAGTCATTATTTTTTAGAAAGTCTGCCCACTCTCTCCTTACCATTTGATCAAATTCAGGATCTTTAAGTAGAGATATGTTGAAGCGCCAGGTCTGAGGAGGTTTACAGTAAGTGTCAGTTTGCAGACTGAGGGATATAGGTGCATGGTCACTGATGGTGATTGTGTGAATTCTAGTGGTAATTTTGTGTGTGATGGAGTTATTTGAAAGAAAAAAGTCAGTTCTTGAAAATGACTGGTGTACTGCAGAAAAGAAAGTATGTTCCCTTTTTGTTGGGTTTTTGAGTATCCAGACATCATCTAGTCCAAAATCTTTCATATAGTCCCGTATGGTTAGGACTGATTGTAATAGTTTTGTCTGCATTGGCATGTTCGATCGGTCTACAGAGGGATTTAAGACTATGTTAAAGTCACCTCCGATAATAGTAGTTGAGTTGAGCATTTAAGTCTGATAAATGAAAGAAAACTGTATGAAATAAGGCTGGATCATCACTATTGGGAGCATACAGATTGGCAATTGTGTATTGTTTATCAAAAATCGTTGCTTGAATAATAATGTATCTGCCCTCTGGGTCTGTTATCGAACAGTTTAAGGTAAACGGGACTCTCTTGTGGATTAGAATAGAGACTCCTCTTTGTCTACTGTTATAACAAGATGAAAATATAATATTATAATTTGAATCTGTAAGAGATTTCTCTTCTGATTGTAGTAGATGTGTCTCTTGCAAAAAAGAATATCTGCTTTTAGTTTGGAGAGATAGTCTAGGATTTTAATTCTTTTTGTCTGTTAGCGTATGCCATGTACATTCCAGGAAACTAAGTTTAACTTAGACATAAGAAGAGAGGATGTTCAGACACTGAGTTAGTGACAGTGTAATGTAAATAGAATGTTGTGGTTTGTGAGCTGTGAATGTCAGGATGGTGGGGTGTAAGGTGTTGCTTAAAGACCTTGTAGATGTTAGGGATAGATGTATACAATGAGTCATGATATGTATCATAAAAATGCCATAAAGCCTGTGAAACTAACAACAAACACATTGTGAAACAGAGAGTCATGACAAACAGAGAGGGTACATAGGGTGGGAGGGGGGTAGGAGGAGTGAGTGTGAGAGAGAGGGAGAGGGGTACATGGAGATTTAACACAGAGAGGGGGAGAAAAAAGAGTAAAAGAAGGAAGGGGATCCCTAGTGGGGGGTGACATTTGGTAAAGTGAAACATTTGAAACTTGTGAGATTTGATTGCTTTCTCCATATAGTTTAAACTAACGAATGATATATTTAGAAATCTGAGCCATTTGTTTTTGTGGTTACTTATTATTCTGTCCTACGTGTCTGTATCCGTGATGTAAACAAGTTGACAGATAGTTAACATGAGGATTCCAAGAAAGACAGAGTCCAGAGTTTGGATTTCACAACTTTAGTGCTTTCCTCTTTCTTTTCCTCCTTTTCCTTTTCCCTTTTTGTAAAAAGACAATGCTTTCCAAGGCACAACGTAGAGAGAAACAACAAACGGGAGCTCATCAACACGTGGAACTCACATTAAACTTGCACACATCAGACTGCCATTCCGGAACTACCGGCGGCTATAGGGAATTAATCACCTTCAAAATAAAAGTCTTTTCTCATTCCCTGATAACGTTACATCACACTCCCCGCCTGGTATAATAACTATACCACTATCTCAACTGCATGAGGAGCATGTCTGACCCAAAACACAGAAATCTAACTTAACTCAGTGTCATTAGCTGCCATGAGAAGGACCGTTTCAGAGACAGGCCTTAGAAAGGTCTTTGCAGATCCAGATCTTGTGACCTTGAGTTCTATCTTCCTGACCTTCCCATCCTGATCAGGAAACGTCTTTGTCACCAGAGCCAGGGGCCACTCGTTCCTCTTCACTTGATTGTCTTTGAGCAACACCAGGTCGCCCTCCTTAAGGTTAGGTCTGACATCCTGCCACCTGTTGCGACTCTGGAGCGTGGGAAGATACTCACGTTTCCATCTGTGCCAAAAGGTGTTGGCAAGATATTGCACCTGCCTCCATTGTTGACGGTGAAGATCTTTGCAGTCGAAAGTTCCCGGAGGTGGAGGTAGAGTGCACGCCTTCTGTGTCAGCAACGAAGCTGGAGTCAGAAGGAGGGGAGATTCCGGGTCTGAGGAGATAGGTACGAGAGGCCTGGCGTTAATTATCGCTGTTACTTCTGCCATTAAAGTGGACAACACTTCATGAGTAAGGCGGGATTGGCCAGTTTCATGAAACATGGAGTCAAGAATTCATCTGGAGACTCCAATCATGCGTTCCCAGGCTCCTCCCATATGGGAGGAATGAGGGGGGTTGAAGATCCATGTACACCCTTCTTCACTCAAGTACTTCCTGACATTAGGCACTTCAGGATCTGTGAGCATCATGTGCAATTCCCTGCAGGCACCAGTGAAATTCGTCCCGCAGTCAGAACGAATCTGCTTTGCCGGTCCTCTCAAGGCAAAGAACCGGCGTAAAGCGTTGATGAAACTTGATGTTTCCATCGATTCGATGAGCTCGTTATGCACGGCACGTGTGGCCATACACGTAAAGAGTACTGCCCATCTCTTGCTGTTAGCTTGGCCTCCACGGGTTCGTCTTGTGGTGACAGCCCAGGGACCAAACACGTCAAGTCCCACATAGGTAAAAGGTGGCTCTGTGCTCAGACAGTCAGGGGGAAGATCCG